>CAJNDS010002751.1:224298-294537 GCA_905221605.1 Symbiodinium natans | reverse complement strand
CCTAAACCCTAAACCCTAGACCCTAAACCCTAAAACCCGGGATTCCTGGGTCAGGATTGGATTGGAGATTGCGGGGCCTCAAAGGATGTAGCTTTGGGGTTTCGTTATGAGGAGACCCTTCTCTGCCGTCCTGGGCCTACATGGCAGGCGTGTGCATGGCCATTGCCAAAATATATGTTGTGACAGTTTTCTTATGAGCTGGACGAGGAATCAGGAACCATGATAAACGGGCTGTTCCAAAACTTCGGCTGGAATAAACCGCAGCAGCGCTTGTTGCAATGGCCAGCGCAGTCACTGTAGCCGGGCCTATCACACGGGCAGTTTACGATGCGCCGGCGTACTCTGTTTACCTAGCGAACCTCCATACTCCTTCATCAAGTTACAATGTAACATAGGGATGCTGATATCTACCCTAAACCCTAAACCCTAAACTCTGTAAGCAGTGTCATCAACTAAGATGGCCTCATAGTTAAGCTCAGGCATCTCCTGCGCACCTACCTGACACATTTGCAATCAAGAGTCCAGAGCCCACGTCGATCCCTGCGAACACAGTGCCTGCCAGGTTTAGGGTTTAGGGATTAAAGGTTTAGGGTTCAGGGGGTGGACATGCGAACCCTAAACCTTTTGCAGCAGGCTTGCAGATGTCCTCGCCTGGGAATGCTCAACCCTCAACCAGAAACCCTACCTGGGTCTCTAGATACCTACAGTTTGGTAGAAACTACCCCTTAATTCGTAGGTAGAATCCATAAACCGGTAGGTAAAGAGAGTCCCAGGTAAAGCCTAAACCCTAAAGCCAAAATCCTCACCGTGTTTGGTTGTTGGTGCGCCGAGGTCCCGAGAGTTCAAAAGCTGCTGAATGACCAGAGACGCCAGGGGAGCAAAAAAAATGGCGGGTTTTACAAAATCGTGGGGGTGCAGGGTTTCCTTGAGAACTCAGAACCTATTCTTTTGGTAGGTTCCTTAAGCACCCTAGAAGTTTTATAATACGAGCCTGCAAAAATGTCGGTTTGAGGTTCTTTGAGATTTTGCCACCCCCCTCCCCCCCCCCCCTCCCACCCTTACCTGATGGGAGCTGTCAAGGCCCCAGTTATCGCTATTTTTGGGGAGCGCGATATATACCTTACATAGGCACTGTGTACCTAAGTAGCCCCTACATTGCCCCTAAGGTCCCTTATCAGGTCCCTCCATAAAGTACCTTCTAGGCCTATAAGGAGCGGCCATGACCGTAAACGACCAGGGCCTAACCCTAAGCCCTAAGCCCTAAGCCCTAAGCCCTAAACCCTAAACCCTAAACCCTAAATGGCTCGCCCGGATGCCGCCAAACTGCTGCCAGAATTCCCCGATCCCAGCACTTGGTCGAGTCGGTACCTGGTTCAGGGCTGAGGGCTTCTATACAATGCTAGACCCTAAACCCTAAACCCTAAACCCTAAACCCTTCACCATAAACCCTAAACCCTTGAAGGTTTATGGTCATGCACATCCCAAATAAGGCTATAACTATAGTGACCATCCCTCTTAACGTACTCCTGTTAGAAGTACTACTCTGGCCTTCGGTGGCTCTTGCTCGGGGCTTCGCGATTGCAGTTGCTATTCGAGCATTTAGGGCTTATAAATGGTTGAGGATAGAACTCGCTCGTGGCCCCAGCCATTTCAAAGCCCAAAGTCCTACAAACCCTGCTTCCTACGCTATGCCACACGCCACCTTTTGGGTTCCTGTGGTCTCTCAGCATCTTGTTTTAAGGGTTAATAGAAGGCCTGCAGCCTGCGTCCCCCCAAAAACCCCTAACCCCGTTCTTTGCTGGCTAACCGGTGAAGCCTTGAAGGCAAGGCTTAGCGCATTGCTGGGCTTCCCAGAGACTCCAACGATTACCTCTTAATTCAGGAATATTCCTTCAACCATATAAGGAGCCCCTATTATGATTTAAGGAATAAATATTCCTTCATTAAGGGGTATTGGAGTCCCTGGGTTCTGGCTTGGGCACGGTAAGGCCCCTATGCATTTAACCGCAAGGCCCCACAGATTGACCTCGGCGTCGACTGTAGTGATTGCGGGTGTGGACAGAACCAAGAAACGCCGGCCCCGCTAAACCCTCCACACAAAACATGAAGGTCTCACAACACTCCGCCCCACAACCGCAGTGCATGCGTTTTCACGAATCATGGTTTGAGAGGTCTTTACGTGTACCAGCAACCAGAAGTGAGGACGGCAGAGACATGGCACCCCCCCTCACCCTACAGCAAACTGTCAACCAAGAGCCAGGGAAGCCCCAAACCCAGCCCTAATGCGCAAACCACACGAGCCCAAAACACACACAAGGAACTCGATCCAAATGCCCAGCAGGCGCCTGCCCTCGCAAACGAAGGAGGGCCCTGCGCAACGCAATGTCCGACCGGATGGATACAAATCCAGGACTCTTTTCGAAGCTATGATGCAGTGACCTTCTTTGGAGTATACATAATATATATATATATAATATTATATATATATATATATACATATTGAGGAAACTAATTGGGTTCAGCTAAGCCCTAAACCCTAGACCCTTAGACAGACCCTAAACCCTAGACCTACCTAAACCCTAAACTCTCCATCGTTGGTTCATGACAACACGGGCCGCCTGAGCCCTGGGGCGCCGCGGCCGCTGCAGGCTCTTGGGTCTTCGTCTCTCCTCTGAAGTTGGCTCTAGGTTTGTTGTCTGTCTAGGGTTTAGGGTTTAAGGTCTAGGGTTCAGGCCTTGGGGTTTCGGCTGCGTCCTATGGGTTCCTGCGCTGGGGGGTAAGGGATGATGTCTCCCCGCAACGGGCGTGTGCGCACACGTGGCCTCGACAATCGATGACCCTCTCGGAGTTTCGAGCGGCACTGTTGGGGTTTAGGGTTTACGGTTGAGTGCAACATTGACGGGCTAACCCCTAAACCCTGTACCCTAAACCCAAAATCCTAAACCCTAAACCCTAAACCCTAAAACCCTGGCATAGATTGATGTGTAAGCTGGGGCTTAGAGGCCTCAGGGATAGGGATGCGTTCGAAGCTTCGAGGGGCCTGAAGGGCTGCTCAGGGCACGAGACAAGCTTTCTGCAGCTTTCGCGAGGGAAAGGCTTTGCGGACCCGGGGGGGCTCCGGAAGTAGGGCTCAAAGGGTTTCGGTTTCTGCTGTCTTCGAGGAGGGAGCAAAGGCCCCATCCTGTGGATGCCCACCTAGCTGCCCTGCGCTTTGGTCTCTGTAAACCCTAAACCCTAAACCCTAAACCCTAAACCCTAAACCCTAAACCCTAAACCCTAAACCCTAAACCCTAAACCCTAAACCCTAAACAGGATAAGATGTCGGCTTCAAGACCCATGAGATAGGATCTTCGGATATGAGAGAGAGCAGGCAAGGAGAACCGAGTTGCCTGCCTTGGCCTTGCCATGATTGCTTCATTTCATGGGGCCCAGCAAGAAAGAGGCTACTGTTCCGCAGTGCGCTGCGCTTTAGGGAGGGGGAAACACGAGAACCGGGTGGAAGTCGGAGAGCACGCTCCTTCCTCGAAAACCTAAACCCTAAACCCTAAACCCTAAACCCTAAACCCTAAACCCTAAACCCTAAACCCTAACCCTAAACCCTAAACCCTAAACCCTAAACCCTAAACCCTAAACCCTAAACCCTAAACCCTAAACCCTAAACCCTAAACCCTAAACCCTAAACCCTAAACCCTAAACCCTAAACCCTAAACCTGTCACCAGTCTCGGAGAGCTCAGGCTTGAGGAGTTTGACAGTGACAAGACAAAGGCTAGCCTTTCATATGTAGTAGGAGGTTTAGGGTTTAGGGTTTAGGGTTTAGGGTTTAGGGTTCAGGGTTTGGGGTTTGGGGTTTAGGGTTTAGGGTTTAGGGTTTAGGGTTTAGGGTTTAGGGTTTAGGGGACTCTTTCTAACCAAAAAGGTTCAAGGTTACCTACCCAGTCCCTGAACACTCTCAGCGACAAGCTTCCAGGTCCCAGGCCCCCGGGGATCGGCGGGCGGCTCTCGGCAAGAAGCCACACCATGAGCGCGGACCAGGAAGGAAGACTTAAAAACCCCTTGGCCTTTAGGGTTTAGGGTTTAGGGTTTAGGGTTTAGGGTTTAGGGTTTAGGGTTTAGGGTTTAGGGTTTAGGGTTAGCCCTGCCTTCTTGGTACCCTGAAGATTGTTTTGGGGGGTCTGAGAGCTGATGTGTTGGAGACTGTGGACCTGCGTAGCCGAGATGTAAAACACGCTCAACAAGCTAAAGGAGGGACCCTTGTAAGCACTTGGAATTAGTGTAGGGGCTACTTCGGCATGTAGGGGCGATATAAGACATTTATCAGGGTTAGATAGGGGAACATGATTCAGGGCCCCTTTCTAGAGGCCCCAAAATCCCTCAATCCTAAAAAAGGGCACTGTCCCAGAAGAACTCACATTCTGGAGGGCTCAGGGTTTGGGGTTTCAACGGGCTCTGCCGCTTGCCGGGGTTCGGGGACGAATGCTTCAGACCACCATCCTCGTGCCTGTGATGGACCTTTGCACACAGGGCTGAAGGGTTTGCATGCCGGGAATGCTCGGCATATGGTGGCTGGGTTTAGGGTTTAGGGTTTAGGGTTTAGGGTTTAGGGTTTAGGGTTTAGGGTTTAGGGTTTAGGGTTTAGGGTTTAGGGTTTAGGGTTTAGGGTTTAGGGTTTAGGGTTTAGGGTTTAGGGTTTAGGGTTTAGGGTTTAGGGTAGGGTTTAGGGTTTAGGGTTTAGGGTTTAGGGTTTAGTTTTAGGGTTTAGGGTTTAGGGTTTATTTAGTGGGGTTTAGGGTTTAGGATCTGCAAGTGGCGAGGACATGTTTCCGGTCGCATCTTCTACTAATCGCGCACAGAAGAGGTTGGCCTGCAACGACCCAACAGCTGGCTGTCAAGCCGTTTCGGCCATGGAACCACCAAACCAACACCTGCAGACGGGCGGCAGGCATGAATTAAAGCAACCAGCAATGCAAGGTGTAAGGGTGAACATGTGGCTGTTCCCGGTTCTCATTTCTCCATAAGAATGGCTTCTTCGAGGCAGATACAAGCTCTGCCTTGCTTGTGATGCCTGGAAGGCACCCTACAGACCTGAGGCAGCCACCTTGCATGCAATGCGATCCCCGCAACTGGATAAACGGGGCTGCATGTCTGCACGTGAGCTGCGGTCCACACGAAGCGCAGCCCACATTGTGGTAATGTACCGCACGGTGTCGGGGGCTGCCGCCGGAGCATGTTGTCGTCAGATGGTTTAACGCTGAGGTTCATGGTTACTTCTAAACCTAAAGACCCTAGGCGCTGAGGTAAGGTCTGACATGTCTCTAAAAACCCCGACCGAGTTCGCTAGTGACCTAAAAGAGAAACAAGGCAGCCTTTTTGGCTTAATGCACTTACCCTTCAACAAGTTGAGGGAATTTCGAGGGCACTACCAGGCACCCCATAAGCAAACAGAACTACTCCAGCCGTAAACCCTAAACCCTAAACCCTAAACCCTAAACCCTAAACCCTAAACCCTAAACCCTAAACCCTAAACTACTCCAGCGGGTTTGGGTCTCTTTCAGCAGCCAAGAGCTCCCTCTCAGTTGCCAAGAGATCGCCCCGAGCGCTGGGGCGAGAGGGCGTTCCCATCCTGGCGTTCGTGGACTTGTAGGATGTGGAGTAGATTTAGGACGTAAAACGGCTGAGGGGATGTTGGGGGTGCTGGGCTTAAGCTCAGGGCGGCGGAATTCAGTTCCATAGCATGTCGGTCCCGGCTCATGTCTCACGAGTCTTGTGGCCCTGTGCTAAGCCGAGGCAGGCCGTTACAAGCTTCAATGCTTCATGGGGTTCAGAGCTTCCTCCCTCCTGTTGGTTGGCATGTCTTAGCGTCCAGGGTTTAGGGTTATTTAGGGCTTAGGGTTTAGTGTTCAACCAGCATCCAACGAAGTGGCAACAGGAGGCCCATCCAGCTAACAGACACAATTTTGTGAATGGGCCGGTTCTTAGACAACAGAAAGGGTCTCAACAGCACAGACAACAAGGATGAGAATCGGGAGTTTAAGTGATGAAGCATGGCCAGAGTTGCTCCAAAGCAAAATGCCCTCCAAGCAAACCTTGTTGAAAGGAAGGCGGCCCTTCTCCCCCAAATCCTTTGTGAGCCACACCCAAAAACCTATGCCTAACACTAACACCTAGACCTTAAACCCTATATCAACCCCAGCGCCCCAAACAAACCCAACCTAAACCCTAAACCCTAAACCCTAAACCCTAAACCCTAAACCCTAAACCCTAAACCCTAAACCCTGAACCCTAAACCCTAAACCCTACTTAGCACCCTCAACCCGTTTGAGATCATCGGTCGCCCTGATCGGTCGCCCTGCGAAGCCTCGCGAGGGGCTCAGCCGTGGCCTCGAGACGGCCTTGTTTCAAGTCGGGTTGCGGAGGTCGGGTTTAGGGTTTAGGGTTTAGGGTTTAGGGTTTAGGGTTTAGGGTTTAGGGTTTAAGGTTTAGGGTTTAGGGTTTAGAGTTTAGAGTTTAGCGTTTAGAGTTTAAAATGTAGAGTTTAGAGTTTAGGGCTTAGGGCTTAGGGTTTATTCTGGGTTCGGTTTCGTGATGTTTTGTACTGCTTGGTGGTCAAATTAGATGGCTTCCGGGAAGAAGGGTTGGGTCTTGGATTTCTGCTGGTTAGGGGGAGGGGCGGGGGGGGTCATATGGGTCACACAAGCCCCGGGACGCCAATGCCTCTTCGTTAAGGCATATACCGCGAGTTCTTGCTATGGTATGGACTACACCCTAAGCCCAAACCCCAAACCCTAAACCCCAAACCTTCAACCCAAACCCTAAACCTGTAAACCCTAAACTCCAAACCCTAAACCCAAGCCCAAACCCTCCTCACATCTGTAATATATCGAAGCGGAGAAGATGGGCCCTGTGTTGGGGGGCTTGACAGGACCTCAGCTGAAGAAACCGTGAAGTGCAGGGTTTAGGGTTTTTACCCAAGACTAACCTAGGAATAGAAAGGGTGCCCTCTTTGGCTTAAAAGGGCTTCTAAGGGAACCTAAACGCAACACAACACGGAATGAGGACCTCTTCTAGGCCTAGCCAGAAGTCCCCAGTAGCCTAGGACCCTTTTTGGGCATCTGGATTCTGCACGCTAGCCAGTTCCCCAACTTCCCTTTTTTCACATTGGGTAGTTGCATAGGGAACCTAGGGGCCCCAACATGGGACAAGGGGCACATTTAGGAGCTCCACAAACTCTGCCCTAAACCCTAAAACCTGCAACAAACTCCGGCCGCACGTCTCTCTCCAGAAGGGGTTTAGGGTTCACGGTTCTCGAAATTCTCAACCCACATATACATATATGCCCATAGAAACGTATATACATACATATATATATATATATATATATATATATATTTATATTTACATTCATATGTATGTTTATACGTATTTTTATTTACTATTTAAATTTGTTTATTTGTTTATTTATGTGTTTATTTTAGTTACAGACACGCATATATATATATATATATATATACATAGATATATACATATACGTACATATACATACGTAAAGCATCCAGCAGAGGCAAGAGCGGCTGCTGGAGGGCCGGATTGTGGTCGACCTTGGCTGCACTTCGGTTCGGACGCCCACATTTCGCCGCCCCCAGGTTTAGGGTTTAGGGTTTAGGGTTTAGGGTTTAGGGTTTAGGGTTTAGGGTTTAGGGTTTAGGGCTACAAGAGCCCCAAACCTACCTTGTTTGTAAGCTAGCCTAAGAATCTGTTCAGGGGAAAAAAGTAGGGTGCATGAAACCCCTGGATCCCTTAACTTGGGGGGGGGGGGGGGGCCGAAACTTCGGAGGGGGGAGAGATGGGGTTTAGAGTTTCTGCAAGCACTCTCTGCAGCAGCAGGCTTCACTTCACGCCTAGGGTTTAGAGTTTAGGGTTTAGGGTTTAGGGTTTGGGGCTTAGGGTGTTTGAGCGGTTCAGCATGTTCAGGGCATTCAGGGTTGTTTGGCGCTATTCAGGGGCGTCAGAAGGGTAGGTTGTCTGGCCTCGAGGACTGTCAGGGCTTTCTGTAAGGGAGGGAACTAGCTCTCTCGAAGCACGAAGCCTGTTTGTTACCTTAGGACTTTCACGACACTTCAACCCTCAACCCCGAACAATCTCTCCTAACCTTTTAACCCTGAACCCTTAAAACTTAAAATCCTTTAAGCCTAAACCCTAAACCCTAAACCTTAAACCCTAAACCTTAAACCCTAAACCCTAAACCCTAAACCCTGCAAAATAAATGCTCCAAGCGCCGACCCAGTGGCGGTGGCAAGGATTCGGCTAAGGCCGCCAAGCGATTCTCCAGCGCCTTCGGGTTGGAGGTCGGGTTTGGGGATTGAGGGTTTCAGGGTTTTAGGGTTTTGGGGGTTCGGGGGGTTTCGGCAGGTTCAGGGGCTGAGGGTTTCAGGGGTTTAGGGCTCTAGGGTAGGGGAGATGGCTCCGTATCTTCTTTTCTCTCTTTTCTACCAGGACTCTCTAACGACATACCTGGCCCACTTTTCCTGTCACTACCCTAAACCCTAAACAGGCTACATCTTTCTGCTGCAGCCACAGGAAAGCCAAGTAGCTACCGCGGCACTGGGCCACATCCACAAGGAGTCCGTACACTTGCTAGCTAGGTGGCAGAGACGGTGGCTCCCCTCAATCCGCATAGATCCGGCCGCCGTCTTGAACCTTGAACCCCAACCTCAAGCCTCCAAAGCCCCAAACCCTTTAAACTTCGGGTCATCTTCTTCGGAAGTGCGGGGACGCTCTACGCGGAATGCAACGAAAAGACTCACCTTGTTGATCGTGAGTCTTGCAACATGTAAACCAGTATCTAGGGTTTCGGGCTTAGGGGCCCAGAACCCCAAAGCCACGCCTGCTCCACAAAGTCCTCGCAGTCCTCACCGAGTGCCTCCAAACGCTGCTCCAGAGCCTCCAGGCAAGAAGCACGCTTCAACCTCAACCCAGAACCAGTTAAACTCTCTGAATTGATGATGATCCTTAAACCCTAAACCCTAAACCCTAAACGCTAAACCCTATACCCTAAACCCTAAACCCAGGGGATAAGACTGATGAGGATTCTTCAAGCGCCTGTAGTGGGTCCATGGCATACCCGGAATATCCCGAAATCCAGCTCTGAAGGTAAGCACATCGAACATCGCACTTGAAAAGGGGGCCCAAGGTGTGGATCTCAGGGCCAGCTGGGGATTTGTGACAAGGGCACTGAATCGTAGGCTGTCAGCATCCTACAGCACATCCAACCTCTTTGAACTGGTGACCGCTTCGGTCCTTCGATGCTTTGCACTGGTGGCTTCGGTCCTTCGATGCTTTGCGACGATGATCTTTGCACAGGGCTCTCCCCCTTGCCAGCTGTCTGCGGTGGGGCCGGGAGGGCTGGAGGGAGTCCCTGCTCACGGGGGGCAGGCGCTGTCATGACGGGCGACAAGGCATCAGCGGGGCCGACTGGCACCAGAGCAGTCGTACCGTCTGCTTCGGAACGGACAGAGAAGAAGCGGCCACCTCGGTGTTTAAGGGCCTAAATCTCTCTCAAGCTGTACCAGCAGCTCTGTCCTGAACCCCTGTATTCTTAAGGAAAGATTTGGGTCTGCCAAGTCAGGTAGACATGGGCAGACATGCACGCTTGAAGGCTTATGTGTCGTTCCGGCCTAAGGAGCCGCACGACTGCAGCTTATCGGAACAGTACCTAACAGTGCTCTTGCAAAAGCTGGGGGTAGCACAGCATGGGCAAGCGAACACAGAACCAGCCGGGATATCCATGTCGTGTTGCTTGATCGCCTCAGTCGCCATAGTCGCTATAGCTTGACGGCTGGTTGCCTGCCATTCAGCCAGCGTTGAATAGAAGTCTTGCCTCCTCAGCAGCGACCTCGGCACTTCGTACCCTGCTGAGCCGGCGTTATGGTCGTGCCTCTTTGCCTGCTCCAATTGCAAGGCAATTGTGGGCGCCGTTGTCGCTGTCGCGGGTGCGACAGGAACTGGGTGCATCGTCGCCCAGTGCGCAGCTGCCACCGCAGAGTACTTGACAGAACATTCCGCGAAGGTCAGGACAGTACCGTCAAGGTCCATCCGCCGCTGTACGCGTAAAACAACCAGATCTAAACTTTCCTGCTCTTGCAGATACAGGAAAATTCTTTCCAGCGAAGTATAGACGGCCGCTTGCATGATGAGATCGCCGATACGCACGCTGGCGGTCGGATTCTTGGCATTCCATTCTGCCACCAAGTTGCCAGGACCTTGCTGGACCTGCTTGACGACGCCGTCCTCATTCAGCAGAACGCCAAGTCTCTGCCCAGTGGCTTTGACGAGATGCACGGGGGCCGTGCTGCCTATATCAGCATCACGAGACATGAGCAAGTCTGTCTCCTCAGCTTGCTTCATGATGTGCACGATGGCCTTTGCTTGATCGGCACCGTTGGCTTGGAGAATCCGGTCTCCAGCCAGCACTGCGCGCAACGGATTGGACAAGTTCCACAAGGCCTGCGGGCCTTCGTCCACCACCTGCAGCACGAGCATCGACTTGGGGTCAACTGCAAGCCCCCAGCCGTGGCTCGGCGACCTCCTCAACGAAACCGCCCACGTGTGGGGACTCCGGCCACGTAGGATTCCATTCTGACCCGAGGTCGATAGCATAGATGCCCACTGCTGCTCTGCATCTTTGGGCCATTCCTTCTGGCATTCTTTGAAGGTGTAGGCCTGCCGGCTTTGCGCATGGAGGCGCCTCTCAGATTCCGCAACCACCAGCGTCACGCCCGTGCGCGTGGGCGATGTGGAGAGCTCTTGCAAAATCTCGGCGGCTGTCACCTTGCCGTTCGCTTGCAGCACTTTGTCGCCCACATGGAGCCGGCAAGCTGGGTTCTCGGCGTTCCACTTCGCCACGAAGCCCCCTGCCTCGATCTTCTGCACCTCCATAACCTGGCGGGGACCACATGAACCCCTAAAGGGCTTTTGCTTCATAATACAAAAATCACGAGGTTCTCGTAGAAATTGTACTACATATGACCCCCAATCGTTGGGTTTTCTTCTACCTACCCATAGTGACAGGGGGTTATGGTAGTAAATATGCTATTCGACCCTAAGATTCTCGCGACTTTGGGGCTCATCCGGACGGCCCCTCAACCCTCTGAATCACATTCCTGGATATGAACCTCTTGTTGGTCTCCAAGGAGCCTAAACCCTAAACCCTAAACCCTAAACCCTAAACCCTAAACCCTAAACCCTAATTAAACCCTAAACCCTAAACCCTAAACCCTAAACCCTTGGAGCCTTGTTCAGCTCAAGGCCTGCTCGGGATTCCTTGCCAGGCAGGAGGGTGATCCCGAAGGTGCCACAGCCTTGGGGACCCAAATGAAGCCTGAGGTTTAGGGTTTAGGGTTTAGGGTTTAGGAAGTCCGGTAGTATGGGGTGTATGACCCTGAAAGGGTTTATGGGTTCATATACCTTCATAGGAAGCATAGTCATAGTAGCATAGGTTAGATGACCCTAGAAGGGTTTGTGCTTCATATACCTTTATAGGCAGTATCGTAATATAGGGCATATGACCCCACTTTTCGGGTTCATTTTTTTTTCAGGGGGCTCGCCACACCAGCGCCCCTCCGCAAGACCATGTCCAGCGAAAAGGCCTCCTCCAGAAGGGCCACCATGCCTTCGCCGTGAAGGCCATTCACCTGGAACTTTAGGGTTTACCCTAAACCCTCAGCCCTAAAACCCTGAACCCTAGACCCTAACCCTGAACCCTTAACTCTTGAGTTTCAAGGCCTAGGGGTTGTTTGGGTTTAGGGCTTGGGGGGGCCCCCCCCCCCCAATCGCCGATGGACACGTCTGACTGCGTCGGCACCTGCAACCTTTAGCTTTCGGACCCCCTACCCCCACATAGGGGATAGGATTAGGGGGACCCTTGGGGATATAGACCCTCTGAATAAGGTCCCTGTTTAAGAGAGCCAGAAGAGGGTTAAGAAGGGTTCCCCTTTAAGGGCCCCCCTTATCCTACCTAGGAGGCCCCAACCCTCCCGAATAAATCTCGAAACCCTCCGAAAGCCCCAGAGGAAGGCACATGCGTGTCAACTTGGGTTGAGGGTTTAGGGTCATAACTACCCCATCAAGGGGCTTGCGACCGTAGTTGCCATACTTCGAACCCCAGCTATAGCTGCCCACGAACCAGTTCATGGTACTTTACTAACCACTTATAACTATACTTATAACCCTACTTATAAGCCCCCTAAAGGGCCTTACAGGGGTTATCCCAATCATAAGTGGGGTTATAAGCCCAATTATAAGTGGTTATTAAGTCCCATGAACCTCCAAGTAAGCCCTAAGCCCGGCACCCTCTGGTCGCCAACTACAGGCCCATCCTTGACTCTTGCAAGGCACTTAAAAGCGGGTCATATAAGCCTAGAGGCCCTATAACCTAGATCCTATCACCCCCCTGATCAACTCCTATACTTTTGGAAGCCCTAAGTCTCTCCTTCCACGCTAGGCCCTCAACCCTAAACCCTAAACCCTAAACCCTAAACCCTAAACCCTAAACCCTAAACCCTAAACCCTAAACCCTAAACCCTAAACCCTAAACCCTAAACCCTCACCCGCCCCCCCCCCCCCCCCCCCCCCCCCCCTTTTCAAACTCCACGCACAAAGGAACGCCAAGCAAGGACCCCACAATGACCTCAACGAGGTGGTCGCCGACCACAAGCGCCTCATGAGGGCACGCAAGTGTTTTATAGGGCTTAGGGTTTATATGGGGTTTGGGGTTTATAGGGCTTAGGGTAGGGTGCCTAGGGTTTACCAGAGACTCTCTCTCTACCTACAGTTTTCTGGGTTATACCTTGGGGATCAAGTGAAACCTAAAAGGGCTGATGGCCCATATACCTTCATAGGAATTATAGCAGTATATGGTATATGCCACCAATTTTAAGGTTCAGATTCAGTTCGTCCCCACGGTACCTACGAATTTAGGGGGTAGTTGCTACTAAACTGTAGGTAGATAGAGCCCCAGGTGGGGCTGAGTGTATCAGCATGGGCCATACCCTAGAATTCCCGTAAAAGGGCCCTTTGTAGGGTTGATTGTGGGGATTATATCATGGGTGCCCCGACTACCCCCCTCTTTCCACCACTCCCCCTAGGTCCCCTCAATTAAGGCGGCCTAGAGGGGAACCCATAGAGGGGGGTAGTAGGGGAACCCATGATTATAGAGCCGAAGAGCCCATCCTGGTAAGTCCGTTTAAAACGAGTTTCGACCCTCGCACTGGCGCAGCACCAGCGGGCGAGGCACATGCCCGGAGAGCCCAATAATTACACCTCAATGAAGGAAGATGCCTTAAAATCATCTTAAAGACCCTTTGTTCCGAATTGAGGTCTGTTGCTGTCTATCAGAACAGGAGCCATTTTTTACATATCTACGCTCTTTTCAGTTGAGGGGCATGGTGCGCTCTCTGGGGTATTTGTGGAGTTCATGAAGGGCTTTTGGGGCTGGGTGTCGACTTTTTTACGTTACTTCGCTCCGCAAACCCTAAACCCTAAACCCTAAACCCTAAACCCTAAACCCTAAACCCTAAACCCTAAACCCTAAACCCTAACATGGCCTGGAACGGGTGGTTCAGATTCCACATTGCAGCTCGGCCATCACTGACAAGTCCCGTCACCTTGGCTCGGCTACTATTTGCTTAAGAAACCGAAAAAATTAAAGGACCATAAGCCCCATATTACCCTGCAAAGGAAGAATATGTTTCACTTTTTTTTTGGGGGGGGGGGGGGGCTAAGCTCTAAACCCTAGACCACACGAAGTAGGGTTTAAATTTCTTGTACCCCCAAAAGGACGCCCAACATATGCACTCACCAATTTTAAAAAGGAACCTGATATACACTCACGAAAGAATTATATAAACCCTGCTTCACATGCATCCCCAAGTCACACCTCTACAGTTCCAGGCCCAAAACCTCGTAGGCTGAACCGACCCAGAAGCCCTTACCATAACCCCTCCCTATACATGATTCTTATTTAGGGTTTAGGGTTTAGGGTTTAGGGTTAAGGGTTTAGGGTTTAGGGTTTAGGGCTTCGGGTTTACAAAGCACCTCTGTTGGGCACTAGGATGGCCCGTAGAGCCCGCTGAAAATATTGCCGAGTGTGATCCTCCATATGATCCTCTTCAATCCATGAAGGGAAAATACCAAAATTATCCCCCGGGCCTACCTAAGTCACTTCCCTAAACCCTAAACCCTAAACCCTAAACCCCAAACCCTAAACCCTAAACCCTAAACCCTAAGGCATTCATGGCCCCCAGGCCACTTCCCGGGTGCCGCTGTTGACTTCCAGGCCGAAACTTTCGTGGGGAAGGCGAGCCAACCTTGGGTGGCCCAGGAACCGTAGCATACAGGGTTTAGGGTTTAGGGTTTAGGGTTTAGGGCTACATTTCAAGGGAACCCTAAAGCCTAAACCCTGAACCCCCAAAAAAAGGGTAGAAAAAGGTTTCGCTATCATACGGGTACATTTGTTTTGGCCGGTTGCTCTATAAGGGAACCAGGGTACCCTTTTGTTGGTTGGTTGCTTTATAATGGAACCAGGGTACCACTTTGTTTTGGTTGGTTACTTTGCAGGGGAACCCAGAGCCCAACAACTTTAGCTGGCTACTTTATAGGGGAACCCAGAAGACAAACAAAAAGAGCAAAGGGTACCCCTAAACCCTAAACCCTAAACCATAAACCCTAAACCGTTTGCCTAAACCCTAAACCCTAAACCCTAAACCCTCAACCCTCAACCCTCAACCCTCAACCCTAAACCCTAAACCCTAAACCCTAAACTCTAAGGCTACCAAGCAGCTGGACCGAGAAGTTCGCGAGAGGCCGAGGCAAAGGGGTGCGGCTGTCGCTCTTGAGGAGCAAGATCGACACGACCTGGGCGAGAGTCGGCAGGGTGATGGGGTTTAGGGTTTAGGGTTTAGGGTTATGGGGTTTAGGGTTCAGTTTCGGCTCTCACACTCACGCAAGGCAGGCAAGGATTCGGTCGGAAGGTCCACTCACTACGACAGTCAGCTAGATTCCCTTTCTCAGAAGATCCACAAGGAACATGGACAGGAGATGAAAGGATTGTAAAGCGTGTATGCCACGTTTAGGGCTTAGGGTTTGGGGTGTTTCAGCCTTGAACAAAACCTTCGACGCAATCTTCAATTTCGGCATTCCGCGGGCTTCCCAAAATTCAAAAACGGCTTCTAGCACGCCCGGAGGTACCATCTCAGATGCGAGCTGCTCCAAAATCACCTCCTGGCTACGGACGCCGTTCACGGAGAGGATGCGATCGCCAATAGAAATTGCCCACATGGGGTTTTGACGATTCCATGCAGCAGCCAGGCCGCCGGCATCGATGGAGCACACCGTCAAGTGTTGCGCGTGGACATGCATGCCGAACTGAGACCCACGCGACTTGTCCAGCTGCACCACCACTGTCTTTCCAGGCTCCGCCATGTAAATTCCGAAGCTGCAAGCAATTTTGCGAGCACGGGCGCGCTGACAAGCACATGGGCTCCGCGAATTGTAGCCGAACTGGCTTCGCGCAAGTAGGGGTGTTGTAGGGGGGAGGGGTAGCATCAGAGGGCCGAACTTCCCAAGCCAAGCAACCACTCCAACTCACCAACCATTCACTATACTCCCCTTAGAACCTTAATAAGAATAACATGTTTTAATATCCTCTTGGGTTTTATATGAACAAGTCTAAAAATGATTCCCAAAGGGGATATAGTTCACTCCTGTGACTCGACGTCGGGAGGCCTCTAAAGGCACTGGTGGGGTTAGCTCAATTCATACATCTTGGGGTGCATTCCCTAAGGGGTTTAGGGTTTAGGGTTTAGGGTTTAGGGTTTAGGGTTTAGGGTTTAGGGTTTAGGGCTTAGGGTTGAGGGTCCATGTTTGGGCCCTAAAGCTACGATATCTTAGTTGCTGAGTTCATAAGCCCCAAGGAGTCCTATAGGGGATTGTGATTGTACACCAAAAAAGTGGAGAGTGTACTCACGCGGCCACTAAGGCTGGGTCGTGCTTCCAGAGAATGGCCGAGCCCTCGACTTTTCATATATGGCTGCGGAGGAAAGATGTACGCAGGGCAGTGGCCCACCCTAAACCCAGGGCCCGAAAAAAAGAGGGTATTCTTGTTGGTTCTTAAGGAGGTTTCCCCCCCCAAGCCCCCCCAAGCCCCCCCAAGCCCCCCCAAGCCCCCCCAAGCCCCCCCAAGCCCCCCAAGCCCCCCACCCCCCCCCACCCCCCACTGGTTTAGGGTTTACTGTAGGGTTTAGGGTTTAGGGTTACCATAAGAAGAAGCCCAGATCAACTACTCCATATGCCTAATGTGGTTAAACAAAACAAAGTCCTCATCAGCAACCCAGATCATGCTTTTTTGTCAGGCTCTAGCAAGCAGGAATCTGAGTGACTTCGCCAATCCCCATAAACCCTGCTATGCATAGTTAGAACTGCTACAATTGAGGTTCCTTGACGACAGCCTGGCTTCCTTAACCCCAAGCACTCTCTCCCTTTCATGGTAGCATTTAAACCCTCCCACCCCCGCCTCCCAACCTTTATCCCTAAACTCGAAACCCTAAACCCCCCGAACCCTAAACCCCAAACTCAAAAAAACTGAGCCCCTAGCTCGGTAGCCCAGAAACCGTATTATAGTAAGTACACTTGGCTACTTCATAAGGGGAACCCTAAACCCCAAACCCCAAACCCTGAACCCCAACCACCCAAAAAAGGGGTAAAAAGGGCACCGCTGGGCTACTAAGCCGAGTAACTAGGTTGCCCAGTAACCTAGGATGAAAAAGGGTGCCCTTTTTTGCTTAAAGGGGCTTATAAGGGAACCTAAACCTACCAAAAAGGGAATAAGGGTACTACTGGGCATCCTAGGTAAAGAAATGCAGGCCTCGAGCCGGTCAGTGAGATCTGTGGCCGTGTATGCTTGTCCTCGCACCTGCACGCGTTTTTCCGGTTTGGGGTTTAGGCTTTAGGCAGTTTGTTTTTTGAGGGTTTAGGGTTTAGGGCGACTTTTTTGCCAACCGTCTAACCGCGAGCCCACAGTCAGCTCGGGGCTTCGGCAGCACAATCAGTCTGAGCTTCAGCATGTTCCCTAAACCCTAAACCCTAAACCCTAAATCCTAAACCCTAAACCCTAAACCCTAAACCCTAAACCCTAAACCCTAAACCCATCTCGCCACACACTACAGGTTTGCAGCCTAGGAAGAAAATTCGTCCCTGCGGACGTCGCCACATGGTAGGACGTGTGCACCTTAGGGATTGGGGTTTATAGGGTTAAGCCAAAACCCTAAACCCTAAACCCTTTTGACTAAACCCTAAACCCTAAACCCTAAACCCTAAACCCCAAATCCATGGTTGCTCAGCTCCATCTCTTTCCACCAACAGTGGTGGAGGGTTTAGGGAGTTGGGTTTCGGCTCTCATGCCTGCAGACAGCAAACCCGAGCCCAACTCAAACACTTCCTTGTGTTTAGGGTTTAGGGTTTAGGGTTTAGGGCTTAGGGCTTAGGGCTTAGGTTTAGGGTTAGGGTTTAGGGTTTAGGGTTCAGGGTTCAGGGTTCAGGGTTTAGTTTTTTTTTTTTTTTTTTTTTTTTCTCAGGGTTTAGGGTTTAGGGTTTAGGGTGTAGGGTGTAGGGTTTAGGGTTTAGGGTTTAGGGTTTAGAGTTTAGGGTTCAGGGTTTAGGGTTTAGGGCTTAGGGCTTAGGGTTTAGGGTTAATATCTAGGACCTAGGACCCTTCTTAGGATTCCTGAACCTGATATTCTGGGGGGGTTTACGAAAACACGGGACCCCGAAAATAGACCCTTCAAACTCGTAGGATTCCCTTCTAGTAAGGACCCCGATGATGTACCCTCAGCCCTAAACCCTAAACCCCAAACCTTACATGAGGGTTTACGAAAATAAGGGGCCCTAAATATGGACCCCCAAATCCTCTATAAGAAGGACCCCAATAAGGTACCCTAAACCCTAAAACCTAAACCCTACACCCTAAACCCTAAACCCTACACTCTACACCCTAAACCCTAAACCCTACACCCTAAACCCTAAACCCCAAACCCCAAACCCCAAACCCCAAACCCCAAACCCCAAACCCCAAACCCCAAACCCCAAACCCCAAACCCCAAACCCCAAACCCCAAACCCCAAACCCCAAACCCCAAACCCCAAACCCCAAACCCCAAACCTTACACAAGGCAGAGGCCTCCACTTCGCGAGTGGCATCCATGCGCTCGCCAAATGCCATGAAGCGGCCGTCCAAAGTCTCGGCCCTAACCTGCATGGACAAAGGGTTGAGGGTTGAGGGTTTAGGGTTTTAGGGTTTTAGGGTTTTAGGGTTTTAGGGTTTTAGGGTTTTGGGGTTTTAGGGTTTTAGGGTTTTAGGGTTTTAGGGTTTTAGGGTTTTAGGGTTTGGGGTGTTGGGGCTTTAGGGTTTAGGGTTGAGGGTTTGGGGTTAGGGTTTTAGGGCTTTGCGGCTTCAGGGCTTAGGGTTTTGGGGGATCTGGGTGCCCTGTAAGCCCGAGAATCCTATACTGACACTCGCATGGCAGGGACAGGCTTCGGAAGGTCTCAGTCGGGAAAGAGGGCTTAGGGTTTAGGGCTTCCATGATCACTTCTCTGTGTTGGTGGGGGTCCTTACTGTAAGGCGGGCCCCCCGAATATCTAGGGTATCCAAAAAGGGACCCTGATGTTGACATTCTAAAGAGCAACCGAGGCATGAGAAGGGTGCCCTTTTTGGCTCAGAGGGGCTTAGAAGGGAACCGAAAACCCTAAAAAAGTGAATGAGGGCTAGTCTGGGTCCTGGTAATTGTCAACCCTAAACCCTAAACCCTAAACCCTAAACCCCGAAAGTAAACAATGCATGGCCTTCAGGGCTGTCAGCCTTTGCATCACGTCGTCGATCCTTGGTTGCTGTTTAGGGTTTAGGGTTTAGGGTTTAGGGTTTAGGGTTTAGGGTCTCGAGATAGTCTTGGAGGCACGTGGACTGAAGAGCAAGAGCCAGATAGACTCTGAAACCATGTGCTGTATCACACTCTTTGTTGCGCACCCTGAATCCTAAACGCCAGGCTTTGATATTTCACTGCCCTGTAAGTGGAATTCTAGCGCACAGACACAGACAGAGAGAGAGAGACAGAGAGAGACAGAGAGAGACAGAGAGAGCGAGAGAGAGAGAGAGAGAGGGAGGGAGAAGGAGGGAGGGAGGAGGGAGGGAGAAGGAGGGAGGGAGAAGGAGGGATTGCAAGATTGCAATCAAAATACAACTGCATTCGGGCAGATTGACCATTCAACAAGTCAACCCCTATCCAACCTAGGTACACACTACTTAGCCCTTTCCCTAAACCCAAAACCATCAACCCTAAACCCTAAACCGGCCAACTTTGGTTCCGTACATGAATGGCCGCTTTATTGTACAGCCGCTACGGCTAGGGTTCAGGGTTTAGCCGTTAGGGTTTCGGGCAGAATCGCGGAGAACACCACAGTGGCCCTCAAACCAAAGAATCTAGGATTCTCAACTGCAACCCAAGATTCCGGGCCGCGAGCACCTTGCGAGTGGCTGTGCCAGAGTTCACGGATTGTGTACAGGTGGCTAACCCTGAACCCATGGGCCCCGTTCTCTGGTTGACATCCCCAAACCCTAAACGTTGGACCAACTAAATCACCCTAACCCATACAAGCCCTGTGAATCGCGAGGGCCGTCGAGATAAAGGGTTTCGGGGTTTTGGCGGTCTGGGCATTGATCTTGCGAAAAGGTTGAAGCATTCAGGAAGAAGTCAGGGAACCCCAAACGGATTCCTTCACACAAATCACATGGACCCATAATTTTTGGGCTTGCCCTTTTTACTAACTCCCAAACGCTGGCTTGCCTCGCACGGGCTGTGGGGTCTGTTTGCTCTCTACTAAGAAGGATTGAGCCGGTGTTCGCGAAGTCTTGTGGGGGTAGGGCATGTTTCAAGAGCCTCAGCTGTGGCCTTAGGGTTTAGGGTTCAGGGTTATTTAGAGTCCCTAAACCCTAAACCCTAAACCCTAAACCCTACACCCGACGGGCCTAGTTCTGCTAGCAGGGCCAGCTCCGGACAAAACAAAGACACGTCGCCGGCCGAGAGTTCATCTCTCTTGCCATAACCGTTTTGGCCATTTGGCCGTTATAGGTTTAGGATTTAGGGTTTAGGGTTTAGGGTTTAGGGTTTAGGGTCTACCTGGGACTCTATCTACCTACAGTCTAGTAGTAGCTACCCCTTCATTAGCAAGTCTAACCCATAAGCCTCTTGGCCAAGGGAGTCCAGGAAAGGAGACAGCCAGTCAGCAATCCGACCAGCAACAGCGCACCGCATCTTGAAACCCCTAAGCCCCAAGCCCTAAACTCCTGAAAACTAAGTCGGGCACCTTCTGATCAGACCTTGGGCTCTGCAGGGGCTGCTTCAGATTGCTTTAGGGTTTAGGGTTTAGGGTTTAGCACCCTAAACCCTACCTGGGACTCTATTTACCTACAGTCTCATGGGTTGTGCCTACCCATGAAGGGGAGGTAAATAGAGTCCCAGGTAAACCCTGCGCCCTACACCTTTGTTTGTGTCTCTGGACTGGGAGGGGATACCAGAAGAAGCGTCATGCACGACTTGATTAGCTTTACGTACTCAACCCTAAACCCTAAATCCTAAACCCTGAACCCTATAAACCCAAAACGGCCTAGCAAGGCAGCCCTCGTCCCGTCACACACTGCACGCGGCATGAGCCAAGATTCCCTGTTGGCAGCCCTCCAGGCGAGACTTTGGGGCTTAGGGTTTAGGAGCCTTCTGCTACCCTTTGTCCTCAACTCCAAACCCTAACCCCTAAACCCTAAACCCTAAACCCTAAACGCTAAACGTTAAACCTTAAACCCTAAACCCGAAGCACTAAGCCCAAGGTTCGACAAACAGACAAGCAGAACCAATGTCCAGTCTATGGCTCTCCTCACCCTAAACCCCCGACCCTGCACAACATCGCAGCGATGTTCCGGTGAAACTCATTCCCCAAGTACGGATATCCCGAAGGCCAACCTAGATAAACATGTTGCAACTCGTTTTTTTTTTTTTTTGAGGGGGGGGGGGGGTGCTTGGGCAGTCTGGCGTTTCTTGCGGCTGAGGGTTGATGTGTTGTCTCACAATCCTACATCCAAAACCGGATCAAGAGGGACCCTAAACCCTCTAAACCCTAATAAACCCGAAGCCCTACCACAAACCCTAAACCCGAAGCCCTAAAAATGAGCCCTAATCCCTAAGCCCTACCCCAAACCCTAAACCCTAAACCCTAAGTCCGAAGCCCCCTAAGCCCTGAAAATGAGCCCTAATCATCATCCTTGGCCACCATGAACATTTCCACCATCTGGGGGGTCCAGCTCTTTGGCAAAAGACGCCGTCATCCTGGCACAGGTTTAGGGTTTAGGGTTTAGGGTTTAGGGTTTAGGGTTTAGGGGTTTATGGGTTTATGGCTTTATGGGTTTATGGGTTTATGGGTAGCTCTTGAAATTCGGCTCCCCCTAAGCCCTTCAGGGTTTATGGGTTTACGGGCTTGGGACTCTTTCAGGGGTTCCTCCTCATTTGCGGAGCCTCTAAAGAAACAAAACAAGGCTTCGAGCTCGTCGGACAGGGTTTAGAGTTGACCTTAAGAACCCAAAACCTCCTCTTTTGTGTAGGTTCCCTTAAAAATCCCTAAGAACCCTATGAAGGGGTGTGATTTTCACAGCCTACGAAAATGCAGGTTTGGAGTTTGTAAGGTAGGGCTTCGACTCTCACAGATCGGTCTGGTTCAACTAGAGACTACCTAAACCCTAAACCCTAAACCCTAAACCCTAAACCCTAAACCCTAAACCCTAAACCCTAAACCCAAAGCCCTCAACCCTTAAAACCCTGAAACCCTCAAGTCCAGTGCCCTGTTGTTTGCCAGCTGCTCTGCAAATGCTAATAGGTGGACCTAAAAATGGACAAGGCTAAGATCGGAGGCTCATAACCCGAAGCCCCAAACTACAGGGTCCAGGACAAGCCTTCTAACTTCTATTAGGGTTTAGGGTTTAGGGTTTAAGAGCTCCTGGTCGAGCAGTTTCTCGTTTAGGCTCTGTGTTTAGAACATCGAAAAATACCCACCCACCCGAAGTTCCCATAACATTAAGAAATAAAAAAATTCTTCTTTTTTTGGATGGTTCAATAACAAAATGAATGACTTCCACCTAACAAACGAGGAGGTGGAGATACTAAACCACGCGAGGCTTTGAGGTCTTGAAATCCTAAACTGAGGCTCAAACCT
Source organism: Symbiodinium natans (assembly GCA_905221605.1). Classification (NCBI taxonomy): domain Eukaryota; class Dinophyceae; order Suessiales; family Symbiodiniaceae; genus Symbiodinium; species Symbiodinium natans. The sequence goes on along the minus strand of CAJNDS010002751.1, from coordinate 272,238 downwards.
TGAAAAAAATGTTAAAAAATGAAAAAACGAAGGAAAAAAGAAGGAAAAAAAAGCCTGGGGTCCCCCCCATTTGGGGTGCTTTTGGAAGCAAATTTTCGCTCATGGGGGGGGTCGGAGTTCGAGGCAAGGGGGGGTCTCTGAAGATTATTTTGCCTTTAAAATCGAAAAATGACCCTGAAGCCTTGAAACCCTAAACGCTGGGCCCTGGAACCCTAAACACAGGCCCTGAGGCCTTGAAACCCTAAACGCCATGCCTTGGGCCACCCTTGAGGCCCTGAAACCCTAAACGCCAGGCCTTGAGGCCCTGAAACCCTAATTAGGGTCTCAAGTGTTTGGGGTCTCAAGGGTTTAGGGGCTCAACGGTTTAGGGTCTCAAGGGCATTGTGGGCCTTGGGCCTTGCCCACGATTTTTTGGGCCTTGCCCACGAATACTTGGGCCTTGCCCACGAATATTTGGGCCTTGCCCACGAATATTTGGGCCTTGCCTGCCCACGAACCAACAACCCCAGAAATTCGTGGGCAAGGCCCAAAAATTCGTGCGCAAGGCCCAAAAATTCGTGGGCAAGGCCCAAAATCCGGATTTTGGGCCTTGCCCACGAATATTTGGGCCTTGCCCACGAATCTTTGGGCCTTGCCCACGAATACTTGGGCCTTGCCCACGAATACCATTAAGGTTTATAATTATATGGTAGGAGAGGTTTAGGGTTTAGGGTATAGGGTTTAGGGTTTAGCTCCGCTCAGCAACACCCTGCACCCCCAAGAGAACCAGGAAGGGTCACAAGAACGCACGCAGAGAGGCCAACACAGCCCCAAACTGAGGCATACACCTTAGTGCATACATATTAACTAGGGGCACCCCTGAAACAAGGAATACACACTTACGAAACATCTAGTTTCTCCTCTATGAAGGGAAAGCCTGCACCCTAAACCCCCAAGAGCCCTAAATCAATTCTTCCTTAAAAACTCTAGGCCGGGCCGCTTGCGGCAAGCCTCAGTGACCTCGGAGGTCAGATTCGCAGGCCCCCAAAAGCCCAAACTGCAACATGGGCTTATTTGGCGAGAACCAGCACATCACCGGGACCAACTCGCCTGAACCCTAACTGCTAAACCCTAAATCCCAAAGCCCTAGACCCTAAAACCTCAACCCCAAGCCAACATGGGTTTAGGGTTTGGGGTTGTTTTCGCCTCTCACTCCTGCTCATGGCAGTCAAGGATACTCGCTAGTTCAGTCGAACATTAAGGGGTAGACCTGAAATAAAAGGAATCCTGCTGGAGATACCGCACAAGGAATATACCTTCTAATCCAAAGTACAAAGTATTCTCACTCAAGTTCGCTCCAGTAGAGAGAGAAGGGTTTCGGGTTTAGGGTACAAAGGCTTTGGGCCACAAACCTAGACCCGTCGTCCCCAAAATGTCAGGACTCCTGCGCTCTGCCTGTGCTGAGGGACATGTTTGGAGTTGAAACCGTGTTGAATCCAGACCCAGAGCATCAGTTGAAGCCCTACCTGGGACTCTCTTTACCTACTGTTTGATGGGTTCTACCACCTAATTTAAGGGGTAGTTTCCACTTAACGGTAGGTAAAGAGAGTCTCAGGTAAACCCTAACCCTAAACCCTTGAAGGATAAGTTTGGGACTCCCTAAACCCTAAACCCTAAACCCTAAACCCTAAACCCTAAACCGTAAACCCTAAACCCTAAACCCTAAACCCTAAAACCTAAACTTGCGGGTGTGGGGCTCAGGTTGTAGAGCGGGACCTCCTGGTCCATCAGCACTATGATTGGGGGGGGGGGGGGGGGTTAGGGTTGAGGGTTGAGGGTTTAGGGTTTAGGGTTTAGGGTTTAGGGTTTAGGGTTTAGGGTTTAGGGTTTAGGGTTTAGGGTCTAGGGTTTAGGGTCTAGGGTTTAGGGTGCTAAACATAAACATAAAAAGATTTGTCTTAATGCATCAGTACACACAAATATGAGCATAATGGTAAAGAAGCGTATGCCAATACATCATGTAAACAAACCATCTAGTTTCAAACAAAAAACTATAATATGTGTACGTGTATATATCTACATATACATGGCATATATGGCTTCGTAAACGGGAGCCCCCAAAACATCTGGACCAGAAAGGCCCACAATTTCGAGAACAACCTTATTGTCCTAATGACCGTGCTGGGGAGCCGGCGTGCCTTCGCAGCTCATCGTGGCGCTCCTCAGGTAGCACCCAGCTTCGGATGGAGTTGCAGTGTTGGTTTTGTATCATTCAAGCTGTGCGGGTCGCCCGGGAGCTGCTGAGGAATGTCCTGAGAATCTGCAACTGAGTATTTGGGCTTCTGTGGGTGATTTTGGCAGCAACGACGCCTTGTCAAGGGATTTGCATGGATAATGGGATGAGGACGGCTTGAAATCAGGGCTCTGGAGTTGAAGTGTTTAGGGTCTAGCGTTCATTCGGGATGGCTTCTTCTGAAGGGCTCTTGACCATTCCGGGCGTTTGGTTGTCTATTCTGGGAACACATTTCCCCAACCTGGGTCGAACGTGCTTTGGCAGGCTCTTGGATGGTGGTACATCTGGCGGGGGCCTTATTGGTACATCGGGCTCGGCAAGCCGCATAGGGTAGTAGCGGCTGCACAGAGCAACTATACAGGGCCCGACGCATATCAGCACCTGCCATGTGTGAGTTGGGGGACGGCCAAAAAACTTGGAGTACATGCGTACGTACATACGTACGTGCCTACCCAAAAGCGTTTCGAACCATGAGCTTTAGGGGTTTAAAGGTGTAGGGCTACATTCTGCACATTCGGCAGGGACCGGAAGCTTTGCGGCAGCATAGGGTTGGTTCGCAAGAGAGGTGGGCTCGAAACCCCGATAGGTCTTAGGGACCCATGCTCACATTTCTTCTGGGGATATACCGAAGCGCCTCTGATGACAAAGCGCCGAAATCTGGTGAATGCCCCCTTATGAGTTTAGCTCGGGATTCCAGGGTTTGGGGTTTAGGGTTTAGGGTTTTCAGGCAAATATTTTGAACCGATCGCTCGGACAAGCATGGCGAGGCACGCCAGATCTACGCTCTCGATCATTCAAGCGAGGAGCTCTACAGTACAAGGGGCTATGGGGTTTAGGGTTAGGGTTTAGGGTGTAGGGTTTAGGGTTTAGGGTTTAGGGTTTAGGGTTGAGGGTTAAGGGTTAAGGGTTAAGGGTTTAGGGTTTAGGGTTTAGGGGTTAGGGTTTAGGGTTTAGGGTTTAGGGTTTAGGGTTTAGGGTTTAGGGTTTAGGGTTTAGGGTTTAGGGCTTACGGTTTAGGGTTTAGGGTTTAGGGTTGTTGATGTAGGGTTTCGCCACCCGCGCTACACACACCATCAGGGGCCCGCTCCGCAGGGTTTAGGGTTTAGGTTCTACGTTCGAGGGTTTAGGGAGGACCAAGCGAGACCCTGAATATGACGAGCTCCTACATTGGGCACACCCCCTCTGGGCTCAGATCACGACGGCAGCTGGCGGCGGAACGCCCGTGCTGTTGCTGCTGTTGATATACTTGAAATGCAACTGGTTGATCTTTCCAGTGAACTTGAACGGAGAGCGGTCCTGGTACCAGGATGGGCTACTAGACCCTTATAAATCCCTTTTGAGGGCGCTTTCTATAGGGTTCGTTGTGAGATTTAGACGGGCCGAGTGGCCCATCCTTGTCAAGCATACCCTAGAACCCCTTTAAAAGTCACTTTATAGGGTACATTGCGAGATTTAAACCCTTTTGAACCTGGAAGCTGCTTCAAACCCTAAACCCTCAACCCTAAACCCTAAACCCAGGCCCTAAACCCTAAACCCTAAACCCAAAAACCTAAACCCTAAACCCTAAACCCTAAACCCTAAATTGGCCCCATCCTGGTACAGCAAGGAGACCGGAGCACCCAAATCCATTCCAACATCAAAAGTCTCCGAGGCATCGAAGCCCAGACGCACCGACTTCTCCACGCTCAGCGTGGCCACCAAAGTTCCATTCCTAGGATGGCCCCTGTAGGGTTTAGGGTTTAGGGTTTAGGGTTTAGGGTGTAGGATAGGGTTCTTAAGGATATAGCCCTCTAAATCTGAGCCACTGCAACCCAACAGTAGTAAAAATGCAAGATGTCCCAAGGACTTACCTAGACTCACGGACATGGTCAGCTGTGCCGGTGGACTCAAGACCACCTTTGACATGTCGTAGAGCAACCGCACCTCTTAAGGAGTATACGGAGGGACCCCTACAAGGAACCCAAAATTGTATTCCCGGGATTCTCAGACCCTATATATATACATATGTATATATACATATATATATACCTTATATAGTCCCTATCTACCCTACATAACCCCTAAGGTCTCTTAGAAGGGTCCCTCCTTTCGTCCCTTGAACCTCGATCTTCGCGTTCCCCTCCGCCAATGGAGCCGAGGACTTCGTGACGTAGCGGTACAAGAGGGTAGCCATGTACCTTGGGGGACCGGATGAACCCTGAAAAGGGTTTCTGGTCCACAAAGGCACCAGAATATGGGTTAGAGTAGTATAGGGCAGATGATCTCGATGTTAGGGGTTCATGTTGATCCCCAAGGTACTCTGCATAGAGGTAGCCCCGGTCCATGTACACGGAGAACCCGCCGGCCGTGCCACCTACGGCGTAGATGACTCCCGATCCGTTCTTGGGCACCTCAACATCCAGAGTGGCAAGGGAGCTGAATCCGCTGTGGAAGAGGGGGGCGTTGGACTCCGCAATTCGCGTCATGCCCTCGTAGAGGTACCACTCCTTGAGGGGAGATTTGGGTGCATCTTCTGGATGGTAGTAGATGGTCCACAGGCCCGCGCCCACGGGCAAGACCTTGTTCCTCGTGGCCTCCACCAAGAAGATCTGCCTAGGACTCTCTTTACCTACGGTCGTATGGGTTCTACCTACTAGTAAAGGGGTCGCTACTACTAAGCTGTAGGTACTATACTCCCCTTAGAACCTTGACAAAAATAATATCTTTAATATCCTCTTGGGTGTTATATAAACAAAAATATAAGAATAATTCCCAAGGGGGATTTAGGGTAAAGACAGTCAGAGGTGCTTCATCTTCTCAACCTGCTTGGGCATCTCCTTGGCCAAATCATGTGCCTGGGAGTAGTCCTTCGTTAGGTCGTAGAGCTCCCAGACCTGGCGGACCAAATGAACCCCTAAACCCTAAACCCTAAACCCTGACATTGGGATCCTTTGCCCTATTCCCTAACCCCTAGCATAGGGTATACATGGAGCGCCATACCACTTTAGGTTCATTTGGTCCCAAACCCTAAACCCTAAACCCTAAACCCTAAACCCCCAAGGGGCATCGGTGTCAGGGTTCCACTGCTTCATACGCGTCTCGTTGGGATCCGCCCAAGGAAGTCGGGGGCCCAACACCTTGGGTTTAGGGTTTTGGGTTTAGGGTTTAGGGTTTAGGGTTTAGGGGTTAGGGGTTAGGGCTTATATGACCTAAATACTAATAATAATAGGTAGTCTAGGTTCCCTAAACCCTAAACCCTAAACCCTAAACCCTAAACCCTGAACCCTAAACCCTAAACCCTAAACCCTAAACCCTAAACCCTAAACCCTAAACCCCAGGAGGCACGCTGGCAAACCAGCCATCCTTGTAGATCCCACGGCTGCCCATGACCTCGAAGTACTGCGAGTCCTTCCGTCCCGTGGCAGAGGCATTGTTCCTTGGGCACCAGCTGAGCCCTCAATGGGTTTAGCAGGGTTTGGGGTTTGGGGTTTAGGGTTTAGGGCTAGGGTTTAGGGTTCAGAATGGTCCAGGTCCCTTAAAACGGGTTGTGTTTCAGTATAGGAAAATGATCCCAGGTGGTTTTCAAGGTTCCACGTGTACACCATGGACACGCCATCCAGGGGCATCTGGGTCGTGCCCTCCACGTGCTCAGGGGCCTCAATTCCAACTGCCTCGTAGATGGTGGGCACAATGTCGGAGACATGGTGGAACCTTAGGGACCACATGAACCCTAGAATAGGGATCCTAAACCCTAAACCCTAAACCCTAAACCCTAAACCCTAAGCCCTAACGACGTATGGACCAATAAACCCGTGTAAGGGCTCACGTAGTCCCCAAGAAACTGGGAGCGAGGGGTCGGGTCATGCTTGATGACCTTCGGCCAGGACATCACCATGGGTGTTCGGGTGCCACCGAAATGGGCTGCCACCAGCTTGGTGCTCTTGAAGGGCGTGTCGAGGGCCCAAGCCCAGGAGCTGTGGTACCTGATTCATGGTTGGAATAGCATTAAACTCTTAATTGTGTTATTTTCCTTATTGGGCTTATGTACCCTTAAGGATGAAAAATGTTACCCAACTATGAGAAAGGTACATGTTGTCCACGTGCCTGGAGCCTAGGGCACTGAGCCCCCCGAAGTCCCGCTCCAGCACGGCAATCTGCTGCTGCGCGGTGCTGGGAAGCATGTTCTCCTCGGTAGCCCAGCAACCATGTAAGAATCAGGGCACACCTTTTTTGGGGTTGCTGAATCAGGGTACCCACTTTTTGGGGTTGGTTATACTTTATAAGGGAATCCTTGAACCCAAAGAAGGGAAAAGGGTACCCCTGGGCTACCCAGTCTCTGCCAGCAGCTCATCGATGGTGCCATGCAGGCCTTCAGCGGAGGCCCCGTTGTCCCCGAGGATGTAGATCACCAGCGTGTTGTTGAACAAGCCTGTAAGGGGCAAAAGAAGGGACCCCATAGAATAGAAGGGACCCTTAATCTTGTTCCCCATACATAACCCCTACATATGTATATATATATATATATATATTATTTATATACCTTATTATATAGTCCCTTTTTTCTCTAAGTAGCCCGCTAATACCCCCTGAACAACCCCTAAGGTCCCTTGGGAGGGTCCCTCCTTTAGTCACTTGAAGCCTTGGCGCTCCAGCTCCTCTATGACCTTACCATCCTGGGTGTCGGTGTGCTCGAGGTACCCAGCATACCTGAGAACTGCCTTTAACTACAGTTCAATGGGTTATACCTACTAATTATCCTCAACCCTAACCCTACAACCCTAAACCCCTAAACCCACAACCCCTAAAGCCCACACCCCTGGACCCCTTGTAAACGCTAAACTCTAACCCTGAACCCCTAAACCCTAAACCCTAAACTCTAACCCCTAAACCCCAAACCCCAAGCCCTAAACCCTAAGCCCTAAGCCCTAAACCCTAAATCCTAAGCCCTAAACCCTAAATCCTAAACCCTAAACTGAAATAGCGTCCCAGGTACACCTCCACGAGGCGCAGCTGGAAGGCGCGGTCCGCTTCCGGGATGTGCTCCCACCTTTTGGGGGACCACATTGTGCCCTAAAAGTTGGGGTTTAGGGTTTGTTTTTCGCTCCCAGGGTTTAGGGTTTAGGGTTTAGGGTTTAGGGCTATGTATGAACCATGAACCCGTTTAGGGCTCAGACTTGGTCCCAACAAGGCACTTCTCCATGGTTGGGTCCATCTCGGTGAGCTCTGCGATGTCTGGGATCCAGCCCATGGCCTGCTGCTTGCGGGAGGTGGTGCCCTAAACCCTAAACCCTAAACCCTAAACCCTAAACCCTAAACCCTAAACCCTAAACCCTAAACCCTAAGCCTTCTGCTTTTGGAAGGTGATGTTGCGGAGCTTCTCCCAGCCCATGTCGAACTTGCCCTTGTACTTGTCCGCCCACCTTGGGGGTCCAAGGAACCCCGAAAGGGCTTAGGGTTTGGGGTTTAGGGTTTAGGGGTTCAGGGTTCAGGGTTTAGGGGTTCAGGGTGTAGGGTTCAGGGTTTAGGGTTGACGGATGTTCCCCCTTATACCATCAGTCTTTAGAATAGGGATGATCATGGGGGGGTACTATAATCCCTAATTAAGGATTGTAGAAAGGGGAACAACGCAGTTTATGGGTCAGATACCTTCATCAGAGTTGTTGTAGTATAGGTCAGATGAACCCTATGTAGGTTTATGGTTCATACATCTTAAGAGGAGTTCTAGTAGTGCAGGGTATATGCCCCAAATTTTAAGCCCAGGGCACTCACTGTGCACGTGGTGGGGCCCATGCGTCCCGCCCGGCGCGAAGTAGATGAAGAAAGGCCGATCCGGCGTCAGCGCGCGGTTGTTGCGGATGAACTTCACCGCTTGGTCTGCGAGGTCCTCGGTCAAGTGGTAGCCCTCCTCGGGGGTGTATGGAGGCCTTACTTGCCGAGTTCATAAGCCTCCCACAAGGGTGTACACTTTCAGTACTCCATAGCACCCTAAACCCTAAACCCTAAACCCTAAACCCTAAACCCAAAAAGTGCAACTTGTACTCGTTCAGCTGCTAAGAGGCTCGATAGGGTTGGTGTTCTCAAAGAGACGCGGCTCATACTGCGACGTCTCGCCGGCAATGAAGCCGTAAAAGTAGCTAAAGCCCAGACCGGTAGGGTACCTTGAGAACCAAATGAACTCTTAAAGGGTTTAGGGTTTAGGGTTTAGGGTTTGGGGTTTACCCCCGATAAGGATGATAGTAGTATAGTGTATATGGTCCTAATGTTAGGGTTCATTTGGTTCCCAAGGTACTGGTCGAAGGGCCCAGTCTTGAAAAGGTTGTCGACCGGGGTGTTGTGCCACTTTCCTAGGCCCAGGAGTAGTTTGGGAATAGAAAGGGCACCCTTGTGTGGTATAAAGGGGTGTATAAGGGACCTCAAAACAGGACTATGGCCCTTCTCTGGGTCTTAGTAGCCCTCTCTCTCTTTCTCTCACAGGCTGGGTCCTAGTAGCCCTACAACCCTAAACTCCAAACCCTTTTGAACCCAAAACCCTCTAAACCTTATGAAACCCTAAACCCTAAACCCTAAACCCTAAATCCTAAATCCTAAATCCTTTTTAACCCAGGACTGCTGAGGCTCCGGCCTGAAATCCTAAATCCTAAATCCTAAATCCTATAAGAGCCAAGTTCCGAAGGCTGCTGTGTCATAGCCGTAGCCCGACAAAACCTTCGCCACCGTCGCTGCCGACTTGGGGATGGTCCCAGTGTAGCCGGGAAAGCCTGCTGCGCACTCCTTGGGGAGCATTAGGGGTTTAGGGTTTAGGGTTCAGATGAACCATAAGAAGGGGTTTAGGGTTTAGGGTTTGGGGTTTAGGGTGTAGAGTTTGGGGTTTAGGGTGAGCAGATGAAGCCTACAAGGAGGGCCCCCCTGGTTGTAAGTAGAGTTATAAGGACCCTGAATTGGGTTATAAGGATCCTGAATTAGGTCAGAAGCCCCTGAACTACAGTTAGTACAGTAAGGGGCCCCTCCTTGTAAGAAGGGGTCTAGGGCTCAGGGTTTCGGGTTGAGGGTCCATATACCCTATAAGGGGGGGGGGGGGTATAGTAGTGTTCAGGGTAAACAATGCCCATTCTCATTATTTTTGGGGCTCATGAGTGCCCCAAGGATCGGTGATCTGCCCCGCGCCGATGTTGTGGGAGTTCCGTCCCGTGAGCACGGAGGCGCGAGTGGGAGAGCAGATGGCCGTGGTGTGGAAACCTTGTGGTAGCCCAGTAGCCATATTCTAATAAGGGCACCCTGTTTTGGGTTGGTTACTTTATAAGGGAACCTTGAACCCCAAAAAGAGGGAAAAAGGGTACCACTGGGCTACCAAGAAACGGTTGTAGGCCACACCCCGGGATGCCAGCTTAGACAGAGTCGGGGTGTGAATCGGGCCACCGAAGGTGTCGGAAGCTCCAAAGCCCACATCATCGTTCCTATACTCCCCTTAGAACCTTAATAACATGTATGTTAATGTTCCCTTACTGGGTTCTATATAAACACACAGTTAAAAAAAAAAAACAAGTGTTAAGGGGGCTGTAGGTTCATGATCACCACAATGTTCGGGACATCCTTCTTCAATGGCTTGCGCTTGGCGGGCCAGCTGTTCCTCAGTTGCTGAGTTCATGAGCCCCCAAAAAGTGTGCACTTTCAGTTCTATAGGGGATAATAGTATCCCAAAAAGTGTAAAGGGTACTCACTCAGCAACTAAGGTGCTTAGAGTCTGCAAGAGTTGGCCCCACAACGGCCTCCGAGGGCATCGGCGGGAAGGGAAGATCCGGCCCCGGAAACTGGGCGCCGGCGAAGACGGCGTGGAGGAACCCGACCAGCCTCATCATGGCCTTCGGTGTCGCGCTTTGTGCGCGTCGGGCCCTGTGAGGTGCGGGGCTCGCCGCCTTGAGCCGTCGGCAATGGCGAAACCCTAAACCCTAAACCCTAAACCCTAAACCCTAAACGCTAAACCCTAAACCCTAAACCCTATAAACCCTAACCCCCCCCCCCCCCCCATGTCCGGCGTAGGGTCTGCTCAGCTAAACAAACCCCCCCCCCCCCCATGTCCGGCGTAGGGTCTGCTCAGCGGGAAAACATGACACACCAGAGCGGGTTAGGGTCCATGCTGCTCTCGCCGCTGACGCTAAACAAAAAGCACCCTAAACCCGACACCCTGAACTTAGGGGATAGGATTAGGGGGACCCTTGGGGATATAGACCCTCTGAATAAGGTCCCTGTTTAAGAGAGCCAGAAGAGGGTTAAGAAGGGGTTCCCTTTTAAGGGTCCCCCTTATCCTACCTAGGAGAACCAGGATGGCCCATTAAAAAACCCTCCGAAAAAACTCCTGAAGATGATCCTCTTAAACCCAATAATAGGGAAACTTAAAGAGTCCAAAGGGTCTACCGCGTGAACCACAAAGAACCCTAAACCCTAAACCCTAAACCCTAAACCCTAAACCCTAAACCCTAAACCCTAAACCCTAAACCCCACAAAACTTGGATCCGCCAGACCCGTCCTTGGTCTCGGCCTGGAATTCTTCAATGGACTGGAGAGCCGCCTTCTTTATCGGATGACTTACAGCAAACTCCAGAAAGTTAGAACGGGGTTCAAGGATGCTGGGATTCCCTTGAGTATACCTTTTGGGGTAGGGGGGGTAAGGATCTTCCAACTTTTTGGAGTTCACTGTATGATGATGGTGGTTTTGGGGTTTAGGGTTTAGGGCCATGTGAAGTAATAACCAGGAGCTTACCATGATCAGAATGAACGCTTCGTACGGCCATCATTGCTCTTGGTGTCATTGGCTTGCTTTTCGGGGGGAGCGAGCGCTTGAGGTGTTGAGGGCGCGGGGCTTAACTGCGTTTGCAGCTTAAGGGTTTCGCATGTACACTTATGTTGGTTGGGTCTGTGTGAAGGTGTGGAACTGGACTGACACTTCTTCAACTCATCATTCGACTCCCTCCCCCCTCCTCCCCCTCGCACCCCGCGATGTCGGTTCTTCTATGTTGGTGTGCGAGGGGCTGATCTAGAAGGGGCGTAAACACGAATGCCTTCTAGCTGTTGCACAAGGGAAACAACTGTTTTGAGCAAGATGTTCATGAGATGAGCGAACACCTCGCAGCTCGAACGGCTTTTCCGACCGCTCCGCGTGCCCTTGGCAGTTCTGTTGTCTCAGCGGAAGAACTTCCAGCGGTTCTTCTTGCGGTTGGGCACCTGGGCAACTGCAGCTTGGGTTTTTAAAACCCGAGCAGATGTCCTCGCCTTTATGCAGCTTTAAGGCAAGGATATATACATGCAAACTACCCCTAAGCCCTAAGCCCTAAGCCCTCAACCCTAAACCCTAAACCCTAAACCCGAGATCCGCGTGGGGCATCTTGCCCCCAGAACCTAAGATCGGGACACCGCTTCCTTTGTGCACATTCTTCATCTGGTACCTCGGGCAGGGTCTAGGGTTTAGGGTTTAGGGTTTAGGGTTTAGGGTTTAGGGTTTAGGGTTTAGGGTTGCCCTACTTGGAGCTTCATGGTACTTAATCCACCACTTATAACTGTACTTCTAACCCACCTATAAGCCCCTTTAAGCTCCCTAACATGGTTCTAAGTACAGTTCTAAGTAGAGTTGTATTTGGTTGATAAGTACCATGAACCTCCAAGTCGGAAGCACTGCTGCAGGTAAATACCCTAAACCCTAAACCCTAAACCCTAAACCCTAAACCCTAAACCCTAAACCCTAAACCCTAAACCCCCATAATTATAGTAGGCATCAACCGTAGAACTGTGGGAAAAAAAGTCCCAGCTATTGCTCATGGTCGGGAGCCCCTACGTTACTTGAAGGCCCGTAAGGTAAAGGCCCTCAATCGGAAAAAGCCCGGCACCAACCCTAAACCCTAAACCCTAAACCCCAAACCCTAAACCCCAAACCTAAACCCTAAACCCTAAACTAGTCCCTGAACCTTGAAGATCTCCACCCTAAGCCCTCAAGCAAGAAGCCCTCAACCCCTTTTTGCATCTGGACAGGGAGGGGACCCTACAAACCCTAAACCCTGCACACCCTGCACACGCTACACACCCTACACCCCTAAACCCTAAACCGCACAAATTTGCAACCAAATGGTCGGCTGCAGCAAAACGCTTCAGAGCGGCCACCTGCCGGCAACGGCCTGGACCCTGAATGCTGGACCCTCAACCCTAAAACCCTAAAACCCTAAAACCCTAAAACCCTAAAACCCTAAAACCCTAAAACCCTAAAACCCTAAAACCCTAAAACCCTAAAACCCTAAAACCCTAAAACCCTAAAACCCTAAGACCCTAAAACCCTAAAACCCTTAAACCCTAAAACCCTAAAGCCCTAAAACCCTTAAACCCTACACCCTAAACAGGCCCTACGGCCCTCAACCCCAAAACCCCTAAGCCCTAAACCAGCGAAGCTTTCCGAGATGAGCTTTGGGGTCGAAGCAACCCAGGACCCACCAAACCTTCAACTGTCAACCGAACTTCGCGAACCCACCCCAAGATTTTAACTAGATCCGGACCCTTTTGATTTCAAGAAATTCCTACCTACAGTTTCGTAGAACTACCCTGAATGTGGAGGCAGAACCCATTCAAAAAAACAACGACTGTGCGTAAAGGGGGTCCCAGGTAAGTCTTTTGGAATTACAAGGAGGGGCCCCCTAGTTATAAGTAGAGTTATAAGGAGCCTAAATTGGGATATAAGGATCCTAAATTAAGTTGTATGTCCCTAAACCCTAAACCCTAAACCTTAAACCCTAAACCCTCCTTGTATGTCCGTTCAGCCAGGAGCCTTGCGAGCAGCAATCGGGCATTCTGACACTCTTAGTAGCACAGCAACCATATTATAATAAGGGTTTAGGGTTTAGGGTTTTTGGGTTTTTGGGTTTGGTTACTTCATAAGGGAACCTTGAACCCCAAAAAAGGGAAAAGGGTACTACTGGGGCTACCAAGCTATCACAATCTGAGGCCCAGGCGGCCTTGGAGCAGGCCACTTCACGCGGGGGCCGAGCTCTTCATCACTGAGCTCGCCGTCCGTCTCTGCCGCCTTGTACATATGAAGAAGGGTTCATATTTTCTTGTATCTCCAAAAGGACACCAAGTATATACACTCACCAATCATACAAGGGAACCTTATATGCACTCACCAAGAATGAGGGCTTCGAAGGGGGCATGGGGGCGGGCGGGGCCCTAAACCCTAAACCCTGCACCCTAGGGTGTGGGGTGGACTCAATAAGGGTTCAGGGCATGTTCACGACTTCCTGGTTTCGAGGTTTTCGCATGCTGTGGGCGCGCAGGCGCATAGATAGTAGATGTGTCGATGTGTGCACGTGTACAAATGTGCGCATGTGTAATTGTGTACAGGTCTACCTGTGTACGAAAAAACATGCATGCATATGCATATTACGTAACCCTCAACCCTAAACCCTAAAGATATAGATATAGATATAGATATAGATATAGATATAGACTAGGCTGCCCAGTAACCTAGGCTTAGAAAGGATGCCCTTTTTTGCTTAAAGGGGTTGAAAAGGGAACCTAAACCCCCCAAAAAGGGAATAAGGGTACTACTGGGCATCCGAGTAGATATAGATATAGATATATATATATATGTATATACATGTGTGTATACCTTCACATTGTGTTGCAGCACAGCCTTGAGATGGTGGAGGCCAAGTTGGAAGGTAGGCCTTAGGCCTTAGGGGCCCCTCGTGGGCATAGCTGTTGCTTCGGATGTCGTTGCTTACCCAAGCGGAAGCCGGTTAGGGTTTAGGGTTTAGGGTTTAGAGTTTAGGGTTTAGGGTTTAGGGTTTAGGGTTTAGGGTTTAGGGTTTAGGGTTTAGGGTTTAGGGTTTAGGGTTCTCTGAAAGGACTGCGCCTCGGTCCAAGCTCGCCCCTGCCCGAGCCCTTCGCGCCTCATCGCGATAGTAGGAGGGATCCTGCACACTTTCCGCAGAAAGCTTGGGGCCTAGGGATATCAGAGACTCCTTGAAACCCTAAGCCCTAAACCCTAAACCCTAAACCCTTATACAACCGACTCGTACTTCTGAGTAGGAAAATTCAGACCGAACTGTGCCAACCTAGGGCGCTGTTGGCCAGGGACCTTAAGGCGCAAAGGTCAAGGATGCAACCCTAAACCCTAAACCCTAAACCCTAAACCCTAAACCCTAAACCCTAAACCCTAAACCCTAAACCCTAAATCTCTGCCGTGCCATCCTCTAGGGTTCCCCTTACTATGCTCACTGTAGTTAAGGGACTTCGAACCGAATTTCGGATCCTTATAACCCCAATTTAGGGTCCTTCTAGCTCTACTTATAACTCGGGGGCCCCTCCTTGTAAGCACCGACTGAAACTAGATGTGCATCTCCAAGCCCTATCGCCCCCCTACACCCTAAGCCCTGAACCCCAAACCCTAAATCTTAAACCCATAGGATCTTAAGCCTCTACATCGCGACACGCACACCCTCACCACACCCCGATATCCCAACCCCCCAACTCCTCAGCACGCGAGTCCACCCCACAAAGGTTGAGATTCGTCTAGGAACCCCTATCAGCCAAACCCTGAAGACTATAAATCCTCAGCTCAAGCCCCAAACCAAACCCTAAAATCTAAGATGTAAAATATTAACCCTTTTTCACAAGGGACTCGACTGCTGCCCTTTCTGCCCAGCCCGCCACACCACAGTGCCTATGACTGCAGGGCGAGAGTCCTGAACCCTAAACCCCTAAACCCCTAAACCTCTCATTCCCTATGGCACCTCTAAGAGAAGGCCCTCGCCCAGGAGGCGTGCGCGCTCTGCCTGGGCCGCGGCCTGAGGTTAAGAAGGGGTCCCGGAAAGTCATAAGTGGGCTGGTTGGTTTCGGGGTTAGGGTTTAGGGTTTGGGGTTTGGGGTTTGGGGTTTGGGGTTTAGGGTTTAGGGTTTAGGGTTTCGGGTTTCGGGTTTGGGGTTTCATCGCTTACACTCGGACAAGCCAGGCGAGGCACATGCTTTAGGGCTTAAGGGTCTAGGGTTTGGCCTTCGGCTTGGGGTTTGGGGTTCGGAGTTCGGAGGGTTTGCAGCCGAGCTTCGCAATGTTGGGTTGAACCACCAGCGCATTAGACCAGGGGGCTCCCCAATGCGGCTGAAGAGGCGGTTTAGGGTACGCCTTTTGCAACTGGAACTCGTTTCTGATTCCCTAAACCCTAAACCCTAAACCCTAAACCCTAAACCCTAAACCCAATAAGCAAGCGAAAAAGGCTTTTCTGAGCAGGCGAAAGGCTTCTTTGCAGCAAGGGGTAGAAGGAGGGACCCCCTAGAAGGGACCCTTAATCTTATTCCCCTGTATAACCCCTATACATACCTCATAGATTCCTTGTAAACCTAAGAAGCCCCTAAATAACCCCCAAACAACCCCTAAAAGGTCCCTATAAGGGTCCCTCCTTTAGTCCCTTGATTGTATGGGTTGGAGGTGTCAACAGCCTATCCTGCTGCAACCCTATAAACCCTAAACCCTAAACTATAAACCCTAACCTCAACCCTAACCTGCTGCTGGGATCACTGAGGCCGAGTCTGCCAAGCGCTTTCGGGTTTCCCTGACGCGATTCCTGCACGTCGGAGAACTCCACATCACACCCCCAGGCCCCACAGCACGCTAGAAAGGGGGGTCTGCCTTCTTTCAAGAGTTCGGCATACCCTGACCTGAAATCCGGAACCCTGAACCCTAAACCCTAAACCCTAAGCCCTAAACCCTAACCCTTAGATCCCAGTGCTCCCAGACCGTTGTCGCAAGGCATGGTGGTGAAGAAATGTTAAGAAGGCTTCCAGGTTGTGGAGTAGTATTCCGGATTGCCCTGGTCCATTTGCAATAGAATGAATCCGCCAGGTCCTGTTTGGGGTTTAGGGGTTTAGGGTTCAGGTGAAGTGCGCAGGAACACACAAAGCCCGAAAGGGATAACCCTGAACCCTTGCTTTGTCATCCGGGCCCAGAAACTGCCCAGGCACGGGGCTGCCGGTACTACTACTGACTGGGCCCCCAGACTCTAGCGACTCTCGCGAGCCCATCAACAGGTCACGCCTCCAACATGCTGACGGGTGATCGTCTCGTAACATGTCATCGTGACTAAGCCTGACTAACATTGAACCATGAACCCTAAACCCATTGAACCATGAACCCTAAACCCTAAACCCTAAACTCTAAACCCGAAACTCTAAACCCTAAACCCTAAACCGATTCCGCTTGGGTAAAAGGGGGAGCTGCAAGGTGCGAAAAGCAGGTCTGCAAACCCTCCCAAGTGCCTCTTGAAGTTCACGGAGATGTGCCAGAAAGTCTTGGTGACCTCGTACGTGGCAGATGCTAGAAAAGAGCTCGTACATGGCAGAAGCTAGAAAAGAGCCCCAAGAACCGGATCGGGCGGACAAGAAGAGGCCCCTACATCCACCCCCATTCGTGATTTCTTTTTGTTGATGGGGGTGGGAGGGGGGGGGAGAATTTTTGTGGCTTGTAAGCAATCAGAAATTCATCGTAGTTGCCCAAGACAAAAACCAGAGAGCCCAAATCCTGAATTAAGGAATCTACCTTAAGCTGACATGGAAATCCTAGAATTTGCTGGTTGTTGGCAGGGAATGAGGGACTTACGTACCCTCACCCATACGTTCCTTAGCTTTAGGAACTACAAGTTGCCGAGGGGTGGGGGGGTGAACAGCCTACCCCTAAACCCTAAACCCCGAGCCCTAAACCCTAAGCCCATTTCAACCAAGCTTCCAGTCCGCCAAAGGCCTATAAACCCGAAACGCGAACTCACATTTTTGGCGCTGCGGCGTCAGCCATTTAAATCGAGAAAGTGATGTGGGGTCCGGGCACAGGGTGCCCGAAGTGAGCTGATACATGACATGGGCATTTCCCAAAATAGGGACTTCGACTCCCACAGGCACACAAAACGTGTAGGGTTTAGTGAGGTGCCTACAATGAGGACTGTACTATTTTGGGGGGGACTACTAGGGGGTCGCAACCCCCCGGCAACCAAAAAAACACACACACAAACAAAAAAACAACGAACTTAACACACATACATAAACCTAGCAACCCTTAACCCTATTTTGGGAAAGGCCCACATGACTACATCCAACTACAGGCAGAATCAGGGCCAGCGGCTTCGGGAAATTCATGAGCCTTTCGCATCACTTCCCCCCACCCGAAACACTAAACCCTAAACCCCAAACCCTAAACCCTAAACCCCAAACCCCAAACCCCAAAGCCTAAAGCCTAAACCCGAAAGCCTAAACCCTAACCCTAAACCCTAAGCCCTAAACCAAGAGACTTCGCACGCCTCGGCCCTGATCCGGGGGTCTGTTCGCAGCAGAGGTCCAGCTACCCCAGGCTTGATAGGGACAACTTCGGGTGTAGGCATTGGGGTTTAGGATTCAGGGTTTGGAGTTTAGGATTTATGGTTTGGCGCTTAGGGTTCCGGGGGTTAGGGCTTGGGGTTTAGGGTCGGGGTTAGGGTTCGCTTTTATTTTATTGTCATTTATCTTCCTGTGGTTTAGGATTGATGCGGACGTTTGGGGTTTAGTGAATAGAGTTTCGGGTTTGGGGTTTGGGGTTCAGGTTACCTGAGACCCCCCCCCATACAAAAAATGTTGCAGAACCCGAAAAACTCAAGGTTTTCGGGGTTCAAGGTAGGACTAGGAGGGTTGTTTTTTTTTTGTTTTTTTTCTAGTGGTTGGGTTACGTTGAAACTCCCAGACCCTGAAGCTTGAAAGAGTCGAGGCAAGTAGGAAGCACCCAATCCCTTGTCTGAGTAGTTTGTTTCTGAAGAGCTTATGTCAGAAGTGGGAAGCGAGATACCCTAAACCCTAAACCCCGAACCCTAAACCCTAAACAGATATTACATATATATATATATATATATATATATATAAATATGAGAGGGGGGCTTAAAGGCTGGAAAATCGCTGCCCACGGGCTGCTACCATTTTTCCCATGCATAAAAGAATGCGCTAACAAAATGGTAAGAAGAGCTGAGGGGTAGGACCCCGTAGTATGTCTAATCCCAGCAACCATAAACCCTAAGCCCTAAACCCTAAACCCTAAATCCTGGTACGCTTTTTTGGGGGGTTGGCCGCTTTATAAGGGAACCATTGATGGTCAGAAAGGGCAGAAGGGCATCACTGCGCTACCAAGATGTGCGTGTTTCCGAAATTAGGGGTACCTTAAGAATCTGATCCTCTATTCTGAGCCTGAAACCCTTTTTTACACCCTAAACCCTAAACCCTAAACCCTGCACAGTGTGAACCCTTGTGGACCTCCAGAGTCAGCGTCTCAGATGCTCGTCCCGGAGTTGGGGCAGGGGCACCTGCATTTTTAGGTGCTGACCCCTAAACCCTACACCCTAAACTATGGCAGAGTTGATCCTATACCCTAAACTCTAAACCCTAAACCCCAAACCCTGAACCCTAAACCCTAAACCCTAAACCCTAAACCCTAAACCCTAAACCCTTTCGTAGGGCCAAGAAAGTGCTCAGAAGGCTTGTCTGGGCTGATCGCAGGCTTGGTGGCGGTAGGGTGCAAGGTTCAGAATATCCACTTTGCATGCTAGGGTTTGGGGTTTGGGGTTTGGGGTTTAGGGTTTAGGGTTTAGGGTTTAGGGTTTAGGGTTTAGGGTTTAGGGTTTAGGGTTTAGGGTTTAGGGTTTAGGGCTCAGAGTTTAGGGGGGCCAGCCTGTCTGTCCCATCCTCGCCATGAGGATTTCAACCTTTGGCCTGCACTCGATGCCACGATTAGGTTTAAAAATGGCTGGTTTAGGGTTTAGGGCCTTTAGGGCCTTTAGGGCCTTTAGGGCCTTTAGGGCCTTTAGGGCCTTTAAGCAATTTAGCAACTCCCAAATCTGTTGTCACTGTTGTCCCACAGAAGAGATACTTGTTCCCAACAGTTCTCAAAGGGACCTTATGTGACAGAAAAACACAGTGCTTGGGGCCCCAGCGTTTGACGCGTACCTGGACGTGTTGTGATGTTCATGCCGGCCCCACGGTTGCACCCGATGTTCTTTGCAAGGAGGATCCCACCGCCCTAAGCCCTAAACCCCTACAGAAAGGTCAAAAAACCTGCTGCAAAGGCCACACCTCAAATGGTGTCTGCGTGCCCCACAAAGCAGACATGCAAATTCGTGGGGCCCCGCAGTGTGCCTTTATCTGACACCAACCGACCCCTCACCGCATAGATGAAATGGGATACCCGGGAAGAGAACCCTCAGCTCCCACACTAGCAGACTATACAGGGTTTAGGGTTTAGGGTTTAGGGTTTAGGGTTTAGGGTTTAGGGTTTAGGGTTCTCCCACACTAGTAGACTACACTCAGAAAGCACTCCCGTTCCAGAACACACATCAACCAAGCACAGTGGAAGCCTAGACCTCACCCTAAGAACCCCGAACCTACTTTGCTTCGGTTCATATTGAAAAAACGGCTTTATAGGGATCTTAACTCGTGGAAGCCTAGACTATAAGAACCCCGAACCTGCTTCTCTTTGGCTCATATTCTGAAACCCCTTCTAGGGATCTTAGGCAACCTTCAAACGAAACCCTAAACCCTTTTCAACCCAAGCTCCTCTCCTGTCACCCGAAACCCTAAACCCTAATCCCCAAACCCAAAACCCCAAAACCCTAAACACTAAACCCTAAACCCTAAACCCTAAGCCCCTAACCCTAAACCCCAAACCCCTAAACCCTAAACCCTAAACCCCAAACACCTAAACCCCCCTAAACCCCTAAACCCTAGACCCTAAACCCTAAATCCTAAACCCCAAACCCTAATCCCCAAACCCTAATCCCCAAACCCCTAAACTCGAAACTTGCCAGGGAGCCCTTAGACGCCCGGGGGCGGAGTCGGCTCTTTGCGGGTCCACTCGTCGACCTCCAGGGTTTAGGGTTTAGGGTTTAGGGTTTGAGGCTTCGGGTTTAGGGTTGAGGGTTTAGGGCTTAGGGTTGAGGGCTTACGGTCTAATTAGGGTTTAGGGTTTGGGTTCTTGGGGTTTAGGGTCTGGGTGGGCGAGCCCAGTGCAGAGGTGCCCACCCCAAGACCGCCCAAACACAGCTCACAGTCCACAAAAAAAGCAGAGCTAGCCAAGCCGGAAAATGCAAACCCTAAACCCTAAACCCTAAACCCTAAACCCTAAACCCTAAACCCTAAACCCTAAACCCAGTTTCGCAGCCTGCTGTGGGAGACACCAGCCTGTAGAGTCTCCCGACAAGGTGCCGTGGGTACGGTACACTCTACACCCCCTCCAAACTCCCAAGTTCGAAGCCCGACACCCTGCACTCCCAAACTCCTCAACCCTAGGGTTCAGGGTTTAGGGTTTAGGGTTTAGGGTTTAGGGTAGGCCCCTACCCAACTACTCCAGAAATCTCCGACACGTCCTAACGAAGCCGAAGGGCGTGCAGCTGGATACCTTCAAACACTGAGCCGTTCAACGCGTTGATGGCCGCAACCGCTTCCTACCGCTGCGCATATGGGTTTAGGGTTTAGGGTTATAGGGTTTAGGGTTTAGGGTCCAAAACAGGCTGGCTTTCTGAAGAATCCCCCCAATGGCTGCGGTAGCTCTCTGATTTACGGTCCCTTTTGGAGTCCTGGCTCTGAGTTTCGGGAGTGGAGGTCGACGAAGCACGCGCCCATGGGCATACTTAGAGAATGTGCATGTTTGGGGGATGCCGTGTGGAAGCCCCAGGCCATCTAGACCCCCCGAAAGGATGAATGGCCGATCGAGAACATGGCAGCCCCGAAACTGTCAATCCTGAACCTTCAACCCTAAACCCTAAACCCTAAACCCTAAACCCTAAACCCTACACCCTACACCCTAAACCCTCAATCCAACCCCAACAAGCTCCCCCCCCTACCAGGAGCTTTATCGAAGCTCCTACCCGAACCCGCTCCCATCCTGAACCCAGACCCCAACTGCCTCCCCCTGCCAACGAACCAGACTCAACCATCCCAAGCGTTCTCTCCTCCCTAAACCCT
Source organism: Symbiodinium natans (assembly GCA_905221605.1). NCBI lineage: Eukaryota > Dinophyceae > Suessiales > Symbiodiniaceae > Symbiodinium > Symbiodinium natans. The sequence goes on along the minus strand of CAJNDS010002751.1, from coordinate 250,988 downwards.
GCCCCCATAACCCCATAACCCCCCATAACCCTAAACAGTCTCCTCCTGTGTCTTGAAAGCCGCCCCAGCATTTCCGCTTTTTCCCACCTGCGGAGGCTGACATGATCAGCTTACTATCCGGCTTTTGCTGACAGGCTTTTCGTGTGGGCAGGGTTTTTTTGGTTTCGGGTTTCAGGTTTAGGGTTTAGGCGGGTTAGGTTCTCATGGCGGGTCGTAGAACGCCCACTAGGCCCCCTAGGAATACAAAAAAGGAACCTCCTGCCGGCCGAATGGGGGGGTGGCCTCCTATGAGTTTACAAGGGCTTAGGGTTTAGGGTGTCGGTTTGGCTTTTCTCGCTTTTGGTTCAGGGTTTAGGATTTAGGGCTCGAAAGCCGGAGGAATGCCTCGGCGTAGAGGCAGTTCCCGCCGGCTGAGGACATGTGCTCTTTGAGCCTCTTGTTCCTTGGCCAGGGTGCGCAGGACTAGCTTTAGAAAGAGCTGAGGATATCGGTTCTTGGAGTTTGCATGGGCTTTAGGGTTCTTTTGCCACCTGCATAGGTTTGGGGTTTAGGGTTTAGGGTTTAGGGTCGAAACAGCAGCTTAACAGAACGCAAAGCCTTCATGCAGCCTTGCCACTCTCCAGATGTGATTGCCCCCCAAGACCAGTAAGCCACTCTTACTGTATGGGGGCCTCACCCTTCATTCCCTAAACTCTAAACCATGAACGTAAGAAGGAAAACCGTCAGACCCTTAACCTAGCACTAGATTGAAGTGCCCAACACCCCTCAATTGCGGAATGTACCTCAAGCTATCATGTGGACATCAAAACGAATTAAGGTATAGTCCAGAATTAAAGAGTGCATGCCCTCGTCGTTTCATCTCGATGCTTCGTGCTTCAGTGCAGCACAGACTCAGGTCGATGCTGCAATTGTCAGCTGGTAGGCCTCCGATCCAAACTTTCCTGAGTTGTAGGGCCCCATCTCATAGGTACAGGGTTTAGGGTTTAGGGTTACTTCTGGCGTTGAGTGTGGGCTGGGAGTACTGACTCGCGTACCTTTGGCTATAGGAATGTTAAGGGAGGGTGGTTCAAGGGCGATATGTAACCCCGGTTCCCTCATTCTCCCTACTACTCCCAAAGGCCCCCTAAGCTTCCCTAAGGTTCCCTCAGTACCTAGCCCCATGAACCTAACTCCCTTAAGAACCCTAAACCCTAAACCCCAAACCCTAAACCATAAACCCTAAAGGAACTTCGTATCGGATCTTGCCTTTGGGCGGTTCAACCAGAAAAACCGGCGCCATAGCCCCTAAATACTAGGTGCCGTAGTAAAATAGGGATCCAAAAAGGGATGTAAGCGTAGCTTCTTGAATCTCCTCGTAGGGTTCAGGTAGCGTCTTGAATCTCCTCTCAGAGTGAGTGGTCGTACTGTGACCCGCGCCGGGGTTTCCATAGGACTCTCCTCAGCTGGGCCTGAAATACCTCAGCCGAAGCCCTAAACCTAGCCGCTGCGCTCGCTGGATCCCCAACCTCTAAACCTCAAATACTCTAACTAAATAACTGTCAAACCCCGAACCCTCCCTAAACCCTAAACCCTAAACCATTCTTAAGCAGCCAGCAGGCAGCTTCTGGTCAAAGCTCCGGAGGCCACCCTTGCCCTTTCCCTGGCGCGGCCAGCTTTGGGGCTTCGGGGTCTGAGGCTCATGCAGATGTGAAGCCCTAAACCCTAAACCCTAAACCCTAAACCCTAAACCCTAAACCCTAGACCCTAGACCCTAGAGCCGCAGATATTGAACCAGGGGGAAGGGAGGGAGGGAGGGGTTAGAGAAGATGGAGCAGCCCCACATTTCCAAACAGAGACAGAGCTTGGTTCCAATTTAGTGTGGAAACCCGGAACGCTACTGTAGGAGCCTGAAGTTAGGAAGGGGCCATAAGGGAATAGATTACACGTTCCAAGCTTGACTGTATAGGCGCCCCGAAACCTCCAGCTCTATGGCTTTACCTCTTGAATGTAGGTTGCCCCCCGGCCCTTCAAAAGGGTGCCCTTTCCTGAAGCGGGCGTCCTGGGAACAATGTCGTAGCACTCAACGGTCTCTTTCGGGGTCTCAGCACAAACTGAAACCCTTTTTTCCATCTGGGCTGGGTGGGGAATGCCAGAAAAAGCAGCTGCTTACAAACTGAAACCCTAAACCCTAGACCCTTTTGCATCCGGGCTTGGGCAGTCGGCCTAAACCCTAAACCCTAAACCCTAAACCCTAAACCCTAAACCCTAAACCCTAAACCCCAAACCCTAAAGCCTAAACCCTATAACCCTAAACCCTAAACCCTAAACCCTAAACCCTAAACCCCAAACCCCACCCCTCCGGGTTGGCCTTGTAGACCCTCAGATCTTTTAATCTCGGGAAGTGGACATGAACACCCTAAACCCTAGACCCCAAACCCTAAACCCTAAACCCTAAACCCCAAACCGCCCATCTCTCCTGCCTTGCCCTTCATCATCATCATCATCCAGGGGTTGAGCCCGTACCACATGGGGGGACCCCCCTTTCCTTGGGTTTGAGTTTAGGCTTTAGGGTTTTCGGTTTTTAGGTTTGGGGTTTAGGTTCGGGTTTGTCTTTTTGCGTGATGGGCTTAGGGCTTCTGGTGCTAAGAGGTTAGGATATAAGTAGTTTTGTGCGTTGTCATGTTCGGTTTCTGTTGTTCGGGTTCAACTCCACAAGCTTCTGCAACGACAAGTTAACCCTAAACCCTAAACCCGAAACCCGAAACCCTAAACCCTAACATATCAAATGGCGGCCCCGGCTCCCTTACCATCGCCGTAGCCCATGGCAGCAAGTGGAGTGTCCAGCTACCCCGTTTTGGCTGTGATCGGCTGCTGCTGACACAGAGAAATCTCACCCACAACCGTTTAACCCTTTGGCCTAAACCCTGAACCCTAAACCCTAAAACCTAAACCCGAAATCCCGAACCCCGAGCCCAGGGTTTAGGGTTTAGGGGGCATGAAGCCTACCTGGGGCTCTATTTACCTACAGTTTCGTAGCTACTGGTAGTAACCCTGAATTAGTATGTATAGTAGGTATAACTACCCATCAAACTGTAGCTCAAGAGAGTCCCAGGTATGGCCGATTTAGCATCCATAGCCTTAGGACTGGACGAGCCCCTAAGCCCTTGGGCGTCCGAAACCTCATACGCCTTTTGGGGATGATGGGTTAAGGTGCCCTACATGACCCACATACGACCCCTAGAAAAGACCGCTCCTTTAGTCCCTTGAATGGGGGTCATAGGGCAGACATACCTACTCAAATTTCCGCTGCGGCCTGGGGCTGCGCCTTCTGGCATTTCAAGGTTTCGGGCTTACGGGTCTCTGCGCCTTTCTCTGGTGTGTAGGATTTGATGCTTAGGGGTTGATGGTTTGAAGCCCAGGGCCCCCGAAAGGCGCTTTGAAAGTGAGTTCTTGCGTTTTGGGGTGGGTTTTGTCGGTCTCCTAGAATCAACGGAACTCCAGCTCCCAAAGAAGAAGAAGAATTGCGAGGTCCTAAACGTAATGCAAGCTTCCCAGACCCCCTATGAATACCAAAAGTAGATCATAGTAAACCCTAAACCCTAAACCCTAAACCCCTAAACCCTAGTATAGGGTACTATTTGGGGGTTCTACTTCTTGGATCTTCCCAGGGGGTCTGGGTTCCCAGAGACTCCAAGACCCCCGAAATCTTAAGGAATATTCCTCAAACCATATAAGGGGCCCTACTATCATCTAGGGACTATTCCTTAATAAGGGGGTATTGGAGTCCCTGGGTCTCCCTCAACCCTAAACCCTAAACCCTAAACCCTAAACCCTAAACCCTAAACCCGAAACCCTAAACCCTAAACCCTAAACCCTAAACCCTAAACCCTAAACCCGAAACCCTAAACCCTAAGCCCTAAACCCTAAGCCGTCTCCCAGGCGTCCGAACCTTTAACAAGTTGAAGCGGTTGGGCGCGGCATCCACTTCCTTCAGCTCGAAGTACGAGTCCAGGAATCCTCTCTTCTGCTTGGAGGTTTAGGGTTTAGGGTTTAGGGCTTGGGTTTAGGGTTTAGGGTTTGGGGTTTGGGGATTAGGGTTTAGGGTTTATGAAACAGTTATAACTGTACTTATAACCCCCTTATAAGCCCCTGAAATGGTTATAAGTAGAGTCACAAGTGGGGAAGCCTCTCTTCTGACCGAGACGTTCAGCCCTGAGTATTCTGTTATTCTCATATTCGGATATGTTACAAAAAAACAAATCAACTATTGTGAAACTGAAATATCGCATGGTTCTCTTATTAGAATAATGCTGTTTTCGATCATGATATTAACAATAAATTGGATTTTGTAGTCATATAGTACATAATTACATGTTTTCTACTACTGCATTATTCTTTCGAAGTCTGCAGCGTCGGCGCCCGACTTACGCGGCCCTTGGGAGCCTCGCATTCTTGCTCTCCAGGAGTTTGTTGGGGTTAGAGGGTACATGTAGGCGAATGAGCCACCCGATGTCCCCCTATATATTCCCTTCGAGGGACTCTCCAAGGGCACCTAAGATACCTAAGTCCTCTCCTTCCCTGCTACAGACCTCCCCCACTGTGGTTGATGCTGTTTACAGATCTCCGCCACTCTTGCCCTGGTGAGTTTCGCCAGTTTCGCCCCTACGTCTTCTAGCAGTCACCTGCCCAGGCGACCCCAAACCCATGTCTGATCCCGACAACCAAAACAGCACATCAGGACCATTGCTCGGATTGTCGGGTTCATTGACAGTGTCTACTAAAATACGGATGCGGTAATTTTGGCCGCGTCTCCTATATATATATATATATACAAGCGTACATACATCGCGGGAATTGGGTACCCTATACGTGCCCATACATACCCGTTCAGGGATTCCATAGGTTATGTTCTCCCCTCATTCCCTAGTGGGGGGTAGGTACCTAGGGAGCCTTAGGAAAGCTTAGGAGCCTTAGGGGGGGGGCCCTGGGTTAGAGACCCCCCCCTTGAGCTAGACATAGACACGCCTAGGTTCGCGGACTACCGTCCCACCATATTCCCCCGATAACCATTCTTACCCACAATCCTATAACCACACCACCATATTCCCCCGATAACCATTCTTACCCACAATCCTATAACCACACCACCATATTCCCCGATAACCATTCTTACCCACAATCCTATAACCACACCACCAAAAAGACCTTAACAATCCTCATAACCTATCATAACCAAATACCCTAAACCATTCTTACCAATTCTCCTATCAACCCAAACCCCCTCTCACCAAAGCTCCTAACCCCCAACTTCCCCAAACCAATCCAAGCGAACCTAACCCAACAATCTTACCCAAACCCCCTGTCCGCGAACCTAGGCGTGAACCTTACTTAATTTTCATAATTAATTATTATGAAAACTAATCTTCAAAATGAACCCTGTAACTAACAATTATGTTTTCCATTCTCTCATCTAGCTCTCTCAATTTGTCTGTTTTATTCATCATTTTCATAATTCTTCTTTCTCGTAGTATTTCTTCCATCTTCTGCTTGTGTATTTTGCTATTCAGGTGCCTACTCAAAAATTTGTATTTATGAATAACTTTATCACATAACATACAACGATGATTTACATATAAAGATACGTTTTCCATTACTACATTCTTTATTCAACGTTCATTTTAAATCACTTTCGTCCAAGACAAAAGGACTTAAAGATAAAACGTCTTATTATATTAGTGAAATCAATATGAGCAAGATAGAGAACGTGATTGACAAAGTTAAATCTTTTATTAAGAATAACCCCTATCCAAAATATGAAGAAGTTATGGAACTATTACTTACACACGCACGTAACACAAAAAGCGAATATGCAAGAAGAGAAACGTTAAATATGATTAGTGAATATGGAAGACCCAATCACGAATGGATGAAAGAGATATATGAAAATATAATGGATGAAAAGCTAATCAAAGAAAACGGTAAAAAGATTAATGAGAGAGGTGATAAAGTAGCAATGGTTTATAATTATGATGTTTTATGCTATTTCTTATGTTGTAAAACAGACAAATTGAAATGTAATGCAGTAGTTGATATTTATTATCCTATTAAAACACAAATTAGTGAATGTTGGAATGGTATAGGTGATTGGAAACACTAGATTAATTAGCATTAATTATTAATATAATTAATGTTAATTATTGTCTTCTGCTATAATCCTATCCTGAGCCAGAAGTAAATGTTTCATATGATACATATGCGACATCTCTAAACATCTTCTACACGTTTTATTCATACGACCGTTTTTCGTCTTATGCTTAAAATCTGACAAGTTCTTAAATCCACCACACTTTCCACATTGCTTATTTATTTTACCTTCGTCTCCTGTTATTCTAGGCTTTTCATTAAATTCAATATTAAAATCTTCTTTCTTCATATTATATTATTTTATTTTACAAACTTATTATTATTTTTTGCAACTTTACTTCTTCAACGTCCTTCTTTATTTCATCAAGAGATGTTTCCAGCTTATCTACTCTTTCTTCCAGTTCTTCCGGCGTAATACTTTTTGAACCCCATCCAGTATCGCATATCTCAACGCTTCCGCTTTGTAAAACATTCTCCGGCTTAAAAATTTCATCAGGCGAAGTATGTCTACCAGTTGAACCGAACTTCATATTTCTCCTGTCTTCAATGGTGTTAGTTGTAGTTACATTGTTTTCTGTGGTTGTTTTAGTTTCTTTATGATAAAACTGCCTTTTGCATCTACACGGAATGCAAGAGATACCTTTTGTATCAATGCGAAATCCGTTCTTATCAGACTTACCGTCATCACTCATTATATTATTAATAATTAAAAATAATTATTAACAATTGCTTTAAGATTTAATGGTGTTGTTCCTGTTTCAACAAACGAATTCTGAATTCTTTGTTATAATGTCTTACTCTGTTATCATTTGTAAGTATTTATAACAGTATAGAATATTGACAGGGGGCTCGCAACGGGTGACAATAAACACCATCATTTAATAGAAATTAATTTCTAAATATTATTAATGAGTAATATTCCAATAGTCAAACCGATAAACGTAAAAGAGTACGATTTTAAACAATCCAAATATGAAGTAGCTCCAAAGTTGCCGTTCTCAATGATTATAACAGGTCCATCTGGAAGTGGCAAAGGAATTCTTTTACAATCGCTTATTTTAGACATTTACAGAGACGTCTTCGCAAGAGTTTATGTCTGGTCGCCGTCTGTTTCAATTGACCCTAACTGGACACCTGTTAAGCGATATATAGAGACAGAATTGAAGGTAGATACGGAAAAGGAAAAGGTCTTCTTTGATGAATACAAGCCCGAAGAATTGGAAGCCGTTATATCAAGACAACATAAAATAACTGAATACCAAAAGAAGAACGGACATAAACAATTGCATTCAATATTAATAATTGTAGACGACTTCGCGGACTCAAAGGAATTTTCAAGAAACTCACCTTTACTAAACCAGCTATACGTGAGAGGCAGACATAAAGCCTGTTGCATAATAACAGCTACTCAAAAGTTTAATTCGTTAAGTCCAATTATTCGTGTCAATAGTCGTCAGTTATTTTTCTTCCGTTTGAGAAATTATAAAGAGATTGAAACAATGGTTGAAGAATTAAGCGCCGTCCTAATTAAGAAATCAACGGTGGCGGACGCCAAGAACCTAGCAGAAGCAAAGAAATTATTGTTAGAAGTTTATAACATAGCTACGGAAGAACCATACAGTTTCTTATTCATTAACCTTATGAATCCAGATGTCAATGATATGTTTTATAAACGTTTTGATGCTAAATTAGTGATTGATTAATAATTTTATTTCATAATAAGATTATTAATCACTGTCATCCTTAATTTTCTTTCTTAATTTCGTTATTTCACTTTTTAAAGAAGTCATTTCTTTTTTCATTGTTTTAACTAATTCTTTTAAATCTTCATATTCTCCTATCAAATGTTGAACTGCTCCGTGTGTTATTACTGCTGTTTTACAATAGTCAAGTCGCTTATGACCCTTATTATCCGTTGTTACAACCCCCTCCCATTTTTTCGGCATTACCGTTTCGAAATCCTGCGCTATAAATCCTAAATGATTAACTTTATTCTTTTCTTCATTCATATGCGTAAAATTGAATGTTTTCGGTTTTACATACTTGATTATTTCATAACATTTCTTACTATCAACTTCTTTGACATTGTCCTTAATTGTAAAATCTGATGAATAACCAAAAGTGCCATCTATAAAAACACCTCCTGCTGTAATTTCTAAAACTTCATTACCCGCGCCGACCGAACCAAAATAAAAAAACATCTCTCCGCTTGCATCAGTATTTAGAAATTGTATTTGTTCGTATGTTGCTATTATGGTTTCCTGTGTTATTTCTAAATTACTATTCATCTTAACTTTACCATCTGTTATTTTAATTTCTGGCGTGCTACTTTCTAAACCAACAGTTAAATTAATATCACCTAATGTATCGCCATTTCTAACAAATAATTTATATTGTCCATCCAATACTTCTTTTAATTCACTGCTGTTCTGAAACATAAAACGCCCCCAACTTACAACATCTGCCTCACCAACGATATTACCAATGCTATTAAAAGTAAGATTATTTGTAACTGCTCTGTTTAATGTTATTCCGTTAGTGTCATTTAATTGAAGGCAGATGGTAGCAGTAGTTGGGTCGGTTGTTCTATTCGGTTGAAGGCTAAAATTAATTTCTTCTGTTGATATTACATTCAATGAATTATTAGCGTCTGCTCTTTGAAATATCCTACCTGAATTATTAACATAAATATCACTATTAAACGTTGCTATATTTTGAAATGATGATGTACTACCAAAATTAGCATTCCCTCCACTTACATTTAGTTTATTTGCACCTTGAATTGCTCCAATGCCTAAACTTAAACAATAAACACCATTACCGTTTGATGTATTCAATAACAGTAATGAAGAACTATCGTTGCTTGTGTTATATGCATTAATATTAAATGAATTAAACCTAATATATCCTTGTGCATTTTTTACAGTTAAGACATTAGAACCATCTGTTGTATCTTTATAAAATGTAAGTCCTGAATTATTAGAAATATTATAATTTTCACCATAAAAGTTTAAATCATTTGATAAGTCTAAATTACCATAAACTCTTAAATTTTGTCTAACAATAGCACTATCTACAACATCTAGTGTATAACCACCTGTTAATGTATTTGCTCCTGTATCTACTAATAATGAATGTGATTTAACATATTGATTAGCATTATTATTTAGATTTAATATTCTACCTGTATCACCAACAGAATTATAACAATCAATACTGCCATTATTAAAGGTAAAATAATTATCAGTGTTCCTAACCGTAAAAGATAAATTAGCGTCTGCTGTATTTTCTACTACTAGACCACGTGACGGCGTTTCTATCTTACCACTCATGTTATAACCTGCATTATTATTTGTTAAATCTAATTGTTTAATAGCATCGTCCGACGTATTGTTACAAAATATTTTATCACCTTGTAAAGTTATATAACTCGTTGCATTTTTAAACTCTGCTAAAACTTTGTCTCCTCCTCCTGTTTGATTACTGAAAGTTAGTCCTGCTACCGGACTTATATTTACTGTTGAATTATTTAACGTTAAACCGCTATGAATAACGGTCGGGGCGCTACAATCAATAATAGGATTAGCACTAAATCTATTAGTAAAATCACTTAACGGAACTCTTAAAGCAAGCAAGTTATCAATTTCTGTATCGGTGTAGCCTCCGCCTGCACCTACTAAACCATCTACCTCTGTTTTATTATAATAATTGGTTGCTAGTTGCGTGTTAGTCTGAAAATTAGTTGATAAATTAGTGTCTATTTGAGTTTGTGTGTAATAATTCGTAAAGGTCGTGTCTATTTCTGTTTTATTGTAAAAGGTGCTCGTTAAGGTGGCGTTTGTTTGGTAGTCTGTGTTTAATAAATGTGTTATTGAACTGATATTCTGGAAGTTTTGAAGCTGTTTCGTATTCAATACTGCTATGTCTGCGGTGTTTGTTGCTATGTCCGTTGTGTTTGCTGTGTTGATGCTGGTCAGTTCAGATTTAGAAGCAAACAACTGTGAAATGTCCGTTCCACCGACAATAACATTATCTGCTGTAAGTGTATTTGTGTTGTTTAAAGTAAGAACCATTATTAAATTAATTTAGATAATTAATTTAACAATGTTTAATTATCATTTTGTTGATTAAGATAAGCCTGATGTCTTTTACTTTTAAAATGTGATGCTTTATTACCATTTATATAATGTCCTCCGCATTCGCATTCGTGTTGTATTGATTTCCACGGTTTATGTCTTTCATAAGCACCTTTTGGGTCTTTCCAATATTGTTTTCTTGCATCTTCATTTACTTTCTCTCTGTTATTTGCTTTCCACTTTTTCTTGTTTTCTCTATATCTTTCAATATTTTCTTGATAATACTGTCTAAAATATTCTTTCATATCTCTTTGCTCTATCCTCTTATTTAGTGTGCCTATTTCTCTTGTTATTTCACCTTCTCTTTTGCGTAGTTCTTCAACTGAATTACAAGGAAAATTTTCAACGAGTTCAATGTAAAAATGTTCTATACCCGTTTCGCTCATAAATGTATAAAAGAATGATAAATGAGGTCGTGTTTTAGCATTACACCTATGTTTTACCATTCGCTTGGAAAGTGCCATTGTTGTTGAACCTATGTAAATATCTTCGGTTATGTCGTTTCTAACAGCATAGATTTTACCATCTTTATACTTATTAATATTAGTCATCTAATAATATTAATAAGGATGTCTTTAAACCTTTTTTACACTTTTTTAATCGAAAACCTTCAAGCCAAGGTCTTTTATTTCTAAAATTTGTTCTGATAGTAATGTTATATAAACATTCTCTGGCATATTCGTATTAGTTATTGAAGCGTTGGCGGGTTTAACTTTTAATAACATTTGTTGTCCGGCGCGTGTATTAATTCCTGTGTATGAACTATCCGGCACCTTTTCAAAGCTAAAAGCAAATACAAACTGTCTATCGCGATATTGTTTAAAGTCAATTGATAAAGAATGTTGATGAAACATTGGTAAGTTTAATGCCTTTCGTAAATGATAGAAGCACTCTGTAATTGAAGCACAAGGGTATTCAGGATAAAGTTTAGAACCTAATTGAATTTGAAATTCTAAGTCTAAATCGGGGTCATATATTCCTTCATTCATTGGTAATGATGCCTGTTGTGGATGATAGAAACGACAGAACTCTTTGTCACAATATTCAAAGCCTGTGCTTGGGTCACCACTCTTGTAAAATGTAACGAATGATGCTACTAATTTAGATACGGAACGAATAACCTGAACACTAAAATTATCATTTCCCGTTAGTGCTTGTGATTGTGTAATATAAGTGGTATAAGTAATGGGTAATCCTTTTCCTTCTAACAGATGCTTAACATATTCATTATTCAAATTATTATCAAGGGTGCAGACATCACAAACAATACGCGCGTTATTAATTTCCCATTCAATACTGGTATTTCTGTGTCTTGCGTTCGCTTGTCCTGCGTCAGCGGGATTAACATTATTTACGAAACGATTGCCTACGGCAGTGTCTGCTGTATCATCTCTATAATCAATGATACAATCGGTAGCATTCGTTACTAATTCTAATTCAATGGTTAAGTTTCCCATATACTTTAACGGTAAATACTTAAATTGTGAGAAGAGACCACAAAGAGGTTTAAATCCAACAACCATTTTATTCTTAAACCCTTGACAATTATAACCATTAACTTCGTATTTTAATTCGGGCGTTACTCCGTCAGCATATAATGTTCTTACTTCGTCATCATATCTGTATCCAAAACTTTCGTTCGCTTCGTCCTTTCGTGCTCCTGCTGACATCATTTTAGAGAACATATGATGAACTCGGTTATAATTATCAAAGTCTTCAACAACCTGATTACCAGCAATAATTCTCATTCGTCTGAAAAAAGAATAAGCGGGCGATAATGGGCGAAGTTTATTATCGTAATCGCCTTGGTCTAAATTTTGTAATGTAAAGAAAATACGAACTGATTGAGGGTCTAACCAAGTATTGTCTTCACCGTTTAACGAAAATTTCAATACACGATTACCACTGTTTGACTTATAGATATTTGAACCAGTAGGCCAAAATGACACGCTTCTTCTGTCTTGAATGTAGGAACTGCCTTTATTAAGTTTAAATGAAAGGTTATCAATTAGAATATCTTCCGGACTAAAAGTTTCCATTATATATAATCAACAATAGAAAATTTAATTAAATATAATTTTTAAATTATATTTAATCAAATAATTTAAAACTATATGTATTTTCATTTGTATTCTTCTTTTTCGTGTTCTTAACTATACTATTTATTTGTTGCCTTTCCACATCATTTTCTTCAACTAACTTTCTTATTTCCTCGTAGCTGTTCTGTTTAAACTTCTTCTCTGGCTTCTGCTTTTCCATCTTCTCGTAAGTCTGCGCTTTGTAAGAGAACATTATTTATATTATTTAGATTTTTTAATCAAACTGTTGTAAAAACTCTTCTTCTGTTATAGGTAGGTTTCCTAGTTTATTATGGACGTTACCTATGTCTTGATATGAATGATTTTGTAGCGGGTCTAGCGTTCCTTTATTTAATGTTATACTACCTCTATCAAAAGCGCTGACTGGGTCTCCGGCTTTTCTTATTCTCAAATTTGTCCCCGTGTCTTCTGGTCGTTGTCCTGAAACAAAAGGCGAACCATAAGACCTTGAACGAAATATATTTCCGTAATCATTATTTATTTGTTGTCCTACCGCCGAGCCTAAACTATGGCTTATTATATCAGTTATTCCGTAATGTTTTTTGCCGTCAATTTCAATAGCGTCGTCTTCAATGAACTTATTAACGTCTTTGTATCTCTTCGTGTTTCTTGTCTGATAAAGCGGTAATTTTAAATCATCATAAAAGTCAATCGGGTCTTTTGTTCCAGCAATGTATAGTTGGCTTCCGTTTCTATACATCCTGTTAGGGCTTTCATAAGCTAATCTTAAACCTTGCGTGTCAGTTAGGAAGGTTTCAGTTCCAGCTAATTCTTCTTTAACTTCATTATGTATCTTGCTTCTTGTATTTGGTGCTTCATACAAAACACCTTCATTTCTTCTTTTATCTTTATGCATTATAAAATAACTTATAAATTAATTTTCTATGTTAATTAATAATGCTTAAGTTCAAAAAAGTATATATTGACGGCAGTTATAGAGTAAGTGGCACGTCGTCAGATTTTACCATTGACCTACCGGAAACTGTCCAGCTTGAAGAAAATATGTTGTGTCAAATACACGAGGTAAGCATTCCTCATTCTTGGTATTCCATAAACAGCACAAACAACAATCTTTATTTTAGACATCAGGTCATACCACCAGGTGTTGTAGCAGGTATAACTTATCGTAAAATTACAATTCCAGAAGGCAACTATACAGCAGTTGATTTAGCACAGACAATAGAGATTGCTTTAAATTTGCTGGTTGATACGGTTGATAGACCAAATACATATTCAATACATTACAACACTTCAACCAACAAATATACGTTCAGCTCTAATTATTCAACTGCTATTTTTGTTGTTCTAACTGATGGTGAAGTAGTCCCTTTATCAGGTTCATTTAGTGACCCCGTTGATGTTAATAATTTAAATTCAATAAACAGAGTGATAGGTAATACCACACCTGCTACGGATGCTTACACAAATGTAGCTCCTTACACAACAAATTTTATTGACCTTACGCCTGTTAAAAATGTTTATTTACACTGTAATGAAATAAGCAACTACAACCAATTGACAGTGGCTGGCAATTCAAGCATTATCAAGAAAGTCCCCGTAAATGTTCCTTATTTAGGTGTCATCAACGATTTAGAGTTAAGTTCGGTTGATTATATTGACTGCTCTAACAAATTATTTCGTAGGTTAAATTTCAGATGCACCGACCACCTTAACCAAATCATAAATTTAAACGGGGTGGACATTTCATTTACCCTTACCTTTTTTAAGGGCTGAAAATTATCTAATTAGAAAAATATATACTATATTAATTAATGAGTGGTGAAGACGTTGTTGAGATTAAAAATGAAGAAGAACCTGAAATGAAAACTAACGAAAAGAATGAAGAAGAGCCTAATAAAGAACAGAAAGAAGAACCGAAAGAGGAAGCTACAACTGAACCAACAAATACTGAACCAACAAATACTGAAGCAGTTGAAGAAGCGAAGCCAAAAGCAAAGGCAAAAGCAACACCAAAGAAACTAGCGAGAAGTGTTAAAGTAGTGGAACTAGCCGAATGTCCTGATTGCTTGAAAAAAATGTTACCAAAAAGTTTAAGAAATACTCATCCACATTATTGTAAGGGACAACCAACCGAAACATTACCAGTCAATAAGCAGAAGGCAAGTTATGGCTCAAAGGTGGAACAAAAACTAAGAAAAGAAATTGAAGACGAAATGAAAGCAAAATATGCGAACAAAGAAAACGATAAAAACGCTCAAAATGTAAAAAATGAAGTTGTTAATTATTCCGAGCCTATTGAAGTGAAAACAAAATCAAGTGTACCAAGTGTGCCAGTTAGAATGCAAGATACACCAACACCTAAACAACTATCTGCAACAGAGCTTTTACAACAACATTACAACGAAATTAAGAAAGCCAAGCAACAAGAAAAGGCTGAAAAAATAAACAGGTTCAAAAGCAGTATGTTTTGAATGAATATTAATATTATTTTTATCTAAATAATATTAATAATGAGTATGTTTAAGAGTAAACCAGAGTTTAAAAGAGCGCCCCAAGTCAGCAGGTATTACGATTTAGAAGAGTCAATCGGTGTTAGTAGCCGGAAAAAATATTTAGAGGATATGAAGTTAAGAATTGAAGAGGCGGAGAACCGAGGCAAGAACATTAGGTTAAGGAATGACTGGCTGGAACATCAGAAGAAGAGCCTTTACCAAGGAGAACTGGATAGTATTAACAGACAGTTAGAGAGACCGATGATGCCGGTTAGAACAAAGGAAGAGCTAAAACAACGTCAATCTGACCTAAAAAATATTATAGCAAATATAATCTAAATTAATAATATGATTAAAACTTTGAAATCTGAACTAAAATTACGCCCAACGTATGATGAAATGATAGGAATTATTGAAAGTCAAGGAGACGCTTCGCGACCTTCAATTGAAAACATCATTGACAGACGAGCAACAATATTCAGAAACAATCAGTTCGGAAGTCAGTTTGACAACGTTGATTTTCTAGGTTTGAAGAAGCAGGAAGAAGACAAGTTAAAAAACGAATTGAGACAAGCGGATTTAAAACAAAAGGCAATAGGAACGGGCTCATCAATGGGCGTTTTATCTGCTACTTCAAGTAGCGTTTCTGCAAGTGGTATCAATACACCTAGGGAAGTTGAGTTTTATGACGCTGACGATTTTATCGCTGAGGAAATAGCCAGAGTTCAATCGGAAATAGACGCTCACAATCAGAAAACGCAAAAAGCCCGAGAGAGGGCTACTAGTAGCGCCAGTAGTGATTTAGCAGACGTTCACGCTCAATCATTACCAGCAGGTGTTCCGGTTCATTCAATGGCTTCTGATGAAGGTAGTGATAAAATGCCAGATTTAGAGTCTGTTAGTGACGGCGAACGAAGTTCGCCCTCAGGGCGAAGCCGTGACGAGGAAGAAGATGAAGGAAGCCTAACCGATAAAATAGGATTGGTAGGAGACTTTGACCCAGACAATCTTATCAATAATCAAGACATTAAATCAACAGGTTTGTTGTTTCAATTATATGTTCGCGATTTGTTGTCGCCCGAAATAATGGAATTAACCGACAAGTTGCCAAACGAACAGAAAAAGAAGCAGTATCTGGTTTCCATCATTGAAGGCTTGAAAGAAACAGCGGAATGGCAACAATCAGGCTTCGCAGGTAAGACAGTTAAACAAGAAGCAAAGAAATTTAGAGAAATGAGAAAAATGATGAAAAAGAAACCTACAAATCAAGAAAGCGCTTCTTCAAGTGGTGGCATTGGTTCAGCTATTGCTAGTGGAGCAAAAGCAGTAGGCGGCGCGGTTTTAAATGCAGGTAAAGAAGTTGCAAAAGACGTAGCTCTCGCAGTAGCGCAAGATGCATTAGCAAGTATTATATAAACAAATATATAGAATGCTTAAACTTCGCCCTACATATGAGCAAATGTTAAAAGAAGCTAGAACGAGAAGGTTAAAAATATTACCGGAAAGAGAAAGAAGAAGTTTAATGGGTATTTTACTAGATGATGTTGATTTCGATGAGTTTGATTTAAGTAATTATGATAAGAGAATAAATATTAACAATAATGATAATCCAAATAAAGCAACACAGACGGATTTTAATATAGCTTCTTCTTCAAGTTCTTCTGTTAGCGAAAGTATGAGAACACCCGAAGAAGCAGTGAAGGAAGAAGTGAGTGAAGCATCTAGTATAGTAAGCAGTGCGAAATCAGTTGAACAACAAGCAGAAAAACAAAAAGGAAAGCAAACCGAAAAAAGTTTGATGAGAAGATTGTTTGATAGTATGTTCGGAGATGATGAATACGAAGAAGGAAGAGAAGAGTTACGAAGAATGAGAGAACAACGACAGCAAAGAGAAGAGGAAGAAGATGAGGAGAATGTAGAGCGTTTAGCAACAGAAGAAAGCCAAGCGAGTAGTTCTTCTTTACCGATGAATGTTAAAAAATCTTATGAACCATCATCATCTTCATCAAGTTCAAGAAGAAGTTCAGGAAGAAGTGTTTTACTGCCCGTTGAAGAAGGAGCATTGAGCGAATACGTTCAATCCAGCCCACCGGAAACAGTTCAAAGTTCAGTGCCCTCTGATAGAACAGTTGAATATTTACAAAGTTCAAATCGCGTTAGTGTTGCCAGTTCGGAAAGGACTATTGAATACATAAGGTCTAGGAGTTCATCTGGAAGAAGCAGATAAGCAATAATATAATCAATATTATTGACTATCTTTTTTGAACCTTTAATAATTCGTGAAGGACATCATCCGAAACAATTATTGTATGTTACACTTTCAATAATTCGTGCCGTAAATAGCCTCTGTTACCATCATCCAAAAAATAATAGGTCTGACCTAGTTTGTCGTCAATTCGGGTAATTTCTTGAATTGCTTTCAACCAGTGGCTACTCTTTTCTTTTTCTGATATTCCTTTCTTTCTCATAACCTTCACCTTATCGCCTTTTTCTAGGTCAGGGTAAGTTCTGCTTCTCTTGGCTTGTAAGCCTATATTCAATTTCACTTCAAGCTGATTTTTCGGCTTTCTTGCTTCGGCTGGTGTGAATTTGGTTGCAGAATGAACGTCTTTATTATTGTATGTAAGCATTATTTCAAATATGTAGTCCGTCCATTGAATATTTTGTTTCCCCTTTTTTTCATCCGCTTCTATCCGCTTGAATAATTTGTCTTTAAACGTTCTTATCAGTCTCTCGGCGAATGCAGGGTGTCCTCTTGTTCTGTGAAGTTCTATCTTTTCCTGTGTCAGATATTCATTTACAACTTGGCTATTCAAACTTCCCTCGTCGTCACCGTAAAGAAGTTCCGGTTTCTTATCCATTTTATTTAGTCCCTCCATCATTCCCGCTAGAAAGTCGGGTGGTTCCTTACTTTTGATAGGAACAACAACTGCATATTTGGAGAAAACATCTATCAGCACCAAGCCTACGTTGAATTTTTGATTTTCAAGGTCTTTCTTGGAAATAAAGAACAAATCAATTTGAAAAGTATGATAAACATACGGAGCAACGAAGGAGTTTTGTCCGCGCGGTTTTCTTTTCTCTTCAATGTTGTTTTTAAAAAACTCTTCCACGTCTTGCATTGTTATAGTTTTATCCTTCTTTTTTGCATCTTCTAGTGTTGTTTTTTACTGCCAAAACCGCTTTTATCGTAATAAATGTTTGCTATAATTTCTTGTTTAGACATTAAAATAAACAAGAAAATATTTTTTAACAAGAACTGCAATTGCAATAAGTGCAGTAGGCTATACAGTTGTCGGTCGTGTGGCTCATCTCGTTGTCTTTCCGCTGTGCCGTGAAGTCAGTAGAAATACAACCAGAATTGACGTCAATGTCAAACTGCTTACCGCATTTCTGACAGTTTCCGCATAATCTTTCAAAACACCATTCGGTAGTAATGTAAGATTTTAGGTTAATATTTCGTCCGGCTTTTTTGTCCTGCTGTTTGTATCCTTCCACCTTGTTTTTTAAGTAGTTTGTCAAAAAGTTTTGCTTGATTTCCGCTAGTTGCCCGTCGTCTAGGTAAAAATACACTTGATTAAAATCTCTACACCTCGTAATTGCAGTCCATAGCCACGGTCTCGTTACTAACTTGCTGTTATTCCATTCGTGTATGGTTATTCTGTCTCCTATTGAAGCCCCTTGACAAGAATGACAGGTGGCACAATAACCATATCTGAAATGATTATTTAAAATCTTTTCTTCCACTAGGTGTTTCGTTTTTTCCTTTATGTCTTGGATTACGTATTTGTCGTCTATATGGTGAAGGATTTTATACCTGATATTAACGTTAAATTTCATTCCTTCCTTTTGTAGATACTTACGGCATATCATTATCTCGCCTACTTCGTATTTGGATGTCTTGCCTAGCTTCTGCCTGACATCCTTGGCTACTGCATCGCATCGGGCATTGGTGTAGGCTATGTTGTTAGGGCTCGTTAGGGTGCTGTTGGTGAATTGGAAGTATTTGTGCGCTATGGTTTCAATAGGCATCTTGTTTAGCCAGAAGTCGTTGTAAAGATGGTTCATTGTTTCTCTGTCCTTCTCTCCTACCCTCTTACATATTTCTAGAAAGATGTCATTATAAAAATTAATATTTATACAGTTGTCGGCATAAGTATCATAGGGCTGTGTGTTGGACAAGTCATTTATCGGAGGAAGCTGTTTTGTATCACCTGTTCCGATAATAATTTTTTCTTTCTTGTATCTGATGGTGAATTCCCTTATCCTGTTTAAAATGTAGGCATTCGCCATATAAACCTCGTCAAAAACAATAACATTATATTCAGAGTGGTCGTAATAGGGAAGTTCGTCGCCTTTATGAACCGGAATACTGAAAAATCTGTTTAGGGTGATTGCTTCACATTGGATTTCTTGTATCTGGCGGTTGTTAGGAACAACGAACAGAACATTGTAATTTAGCTTCTGGAAGTGTTCGCAGATATAAGATTTTCCCGAACCAGCGTATTTAGCACGCACCATACAGGGGTTGTTTTCTACGATTTGATGACAGATGGCTTCTGTGTTCCATTCGTCGGCTATGTTTAGGCGGTTGTTGGTGTAAATTGGTATGTCGTGTTTTATGTTTAATCTGTATTTGTAAGGTTCAGTCGGAAAGTTTATTTCCTTGTCGGTTTCTGCTCTCCATCCTCCGACTTGGTTATTGAAGGTTATAAGCTTCTTGGCTTTTGTCAGGTGATTTTTATTGATGACGAAGGCATCTGACTTTACACTGAATATTTCTATGTTGTTTTTGGTTAAGGTGTTGTAGGTGTCATACATATCATAATTATGATTTTGAAGAAGAAGCTCTTTTATGTAGCGGAAGCCGTTGGTTAAGGTTCTTTGTTTTGAAACGTTCAGTATATAATATTTTCAGTATATTTTGCGAAAAAAGTTCCATCCCCGTCGTCTGTAAATTCGCCTTCTTCAATGACAAACACCCTACCCTCATATATGTTTCTGTAATATAGCGCCTCTTCTAGACTGTTGAAGGATATTGATTTTTGCTTTTTGTTGGTGGATTTTTCTAATCATCCGAAATTTACATTGGCTATTGTTTTTTTGATTTTGGCGTCTTGTTTAGGCTTGTCGCTTATTTTGGTGTTCCAGAGCTCGGATACGATATTTTCATAATCCACTTCGTGAATGTGAGATGGTTGCTTGTGGTAGTGTATTTTTACAGTTTTTTCTTCAAGGCGTTTAAGAAACATTCCATATACGAGGTTGAACTTTTTGTTGAAAAAAAGGTTGCCCTTTGATGCTTCCACTAGGTATAGGTTCAACTCTTGTAATTCTTCGTTTTGGTAAGGCTTCCATATGTCAAACTCGGTAAAGACAGGTATGTGCGTGATTTTGGAAAAGGCTTTCGTGAAAGCTTTTGTTCTGTCAATTTCTATTGTTCTGTTAGAGAAATCGTGCTTGAAATATCCGGTTGGCACTATGGTTCGGGCTTCGTCTAAAATGTCTATGTCGGTCTGGCTATAATATGACTTGTGGGCGTCGTTGAAGATTTTCTTATTGAAGTTAAACATTTCTCGGTTCATATCGTTGAACAGCTTTTCGTTTTCTACCGATACGTCTTCGTCTATGCTGTGGGTTGATAAGTTTTGTAGCTTGATGGTGTAGGTGATTTCTTGCTTTTTGTTTTTTAACTTCCAATTTACTTTCAATTCTGTCATCGTTCCCGCTTGATATTTTATGAAGGGCTCGTAACCTGCCATTTTTAGTTCGTGGAAGAGTTTTACGAGGTCATTATCTTTATGAACTAATGTATATTCTGCTTTTTCTGTGTATTTCAAAAGGTCGTTTGCTGTCTCTATCATATGGCATTCAGGGGGCTCTTCCCTGTCGCTTATGTAATAGTTGCTACTGATTTTAAGCTTGAAGTCTTCTCGGGTGGTGTTGATGTTCATTGTTTTTTTGATGCTTTTCAGGTCTCTGTTTATGGTGTAGACGTGGTTGTTCTTGATGAGCCCGAAGAAGCCTTTCGTGTGCATATGGTAGTTGGGCGGGTCAAAGGAATAAATAAGCTTCCCGTTGAAGTCAAAAAGACGCGCTGTTATGTTAAATGCCTTGAAGACGTTTTCCATTTGTGTCGTGGTTGCGCCTTTGTTTTTAAACTCTTCTTCTGTTGTGTGTAGAAGTTCTAACATATGTTGTCGGGTTAAGGTTTTGGAAAGTGAGCCCCGCTTGTGTCTCATAAGGTCGGGGTAGTGGTCAAGAAGTGAATTTATCCAACATTCGTTTTCGGTATAGTGCTTTTTTGCGAGTGCTTCTTTTATTGTTGAGTAGCTGGGGTCAATATCGGTTTCAATATATTTATTGTATATGGATATGTTTGTAGCATCTCGTAAGTTTTGATTTTCTGGCGGTTGAGCTTCACCTTCTGCAACGTTGGCACTTTCAATTCTTATTGCATTTATATATTGATACATATCACCCTTCGCCATATCATTAAATTCTGGGTCTGTTCTTAATATTAACATAAGGCGCTTAAAAAGGAATTTATCATATTCTTTTGTTACTCTCCGTTTTATGACGGTCTCTAAAAAAACGTTTGCTTTTACTTGCGCTTCTCTCTGTGCTGGATTAAGTAGCGGATAATAATTTCTGCCATTGACTTCAAAAGCTCGTTTTTTTCCCGAGCGGTTCTGCGTTGAAAGAAGCATATATTTAATGGAATACGTTTTGCGATTTTTGAAAAGCTCTTTTGTTTTGGATACAACATTTCTCAAAGGTTGTTTCCCGAAAATGCGCCTTAAAACTTTTATCTGCTTTCCTTCCCTAGCTTTTTCGGCTGTTTTGTTCATTCGTTCCGATAACGGGGCTTTTGATTCAAACTTTTCTATGGCTTTTTCTGCTTTTTTTAATGCCTCTTGTTTTTTCTTTTTGAGTTCCTGTTGTCATTTCGTTGATGAGTTTTTCGGCGGTTTTGAAAATTGAAAGTTGGCGGTTCTCATATAAATCAACAATTTGATTAACTTTGGTAATAACGTTTTCAGGTGCTTTTGTTTCTATTAACCGTTGTCTCTTGTTATTTAGGTGTTTAATATTGTCACGGATAGCCTTTCTAGTCATATGATAATTTGGTTTATATATATTGTTATTTTTTCTTTAAATGGTTTCTCCTTAGTCTCCTGTTTTGATTTTGGTTTGGTCGGTCTTTGTAAATGCCTTAAAGACAAAACGCCTATATATAGTAAGCATAAAATGACTGCAATGAAGAAGCCCGAGGATTTGACACTGGACGAGGTTAGGGAGCAAATGGCATTGTATCAGAGATTGTATTATAAGCTGAGAATGCAAGACCCTGACTATGCAACGGCAATAAGGGAAAGGAAACGATTAAGTAAGCAACGGATGAAAGAAGCAAGAGGAGAGAAACCTAAAATGCTTCCTAACCAAAAATATAGTATGGAGAATATGGCTGTTATTAAGCCGAATAAGGTTGAGGAATAGAAATAGTTTTTATAGTAATAACTATAAAAACTATTTTGGACATTATGATTTTTGTGGGTTCGGGCATGAATAGAAAAGTAAGGTTTTTGGGTGATCCAGGGATGCCAACCCCGTACAACCAATCTCCAACCTCAAACTTTGCGAGGTAGTTCTAGTCTATTCCTTGCACGTTCTCTCTGTTTCTCTCTCGTCGACGGGCGTGGTTAGGTGCTTTCGTTCTGTTGGGGTTTCCGGACTTTGAGGCTTGTTGGGGCTATTGCAAAGGATGCCTTCATCAGACCAATACCGCATATCAAGAACCCGGGCAAACGAGATCCCCAAGAAACGAGCCGAACCTCACGAAGCTGAGCGAACCAAAGCGACTTTTCTCATCTATAGACCTTCAGTGTCAGTGTCTGTAACAAGAGCCTGATAATCGCTAGCATCCTCCCAGTCGCTGGGATCTTCTGTCCTTGCATTCTTAAATTGCTGTACTTGGGGGTGACCTAAAACCCTTAAGGCCTTCAGCCTCAAGAAGAGAGGGTGGCCACACAGGTGTTGCTTCCTGTCCTGACCCGTGCTCGCAGTGAAACTAACGTGGATCAACCTCTTCTCCGATGATCCCAGCTCTGGCAAGAGCATGGCGCCTCCGAGGTTCAGAACATCAACACGTTCCTTGAACTCCCGCTTCTTCAAATCGGCCTCAATGCCTCGCACTCCCAAAAACATATCCGTGAGCCACCGTGCTTCTTCATTGTCCGACTGGCTGAACATGTAAGTGAAAGCGTTCGTCAACATGGCGATTGGAAGGAGCATCTCCCACCATGACGTTGGTGCTCCGCCATCTGGGTTGTCATCTGAAGCAGCCATGAATGAACGCAGCGCATCCTCTGTGCCTACGATGCTCGACACAGTGAACAGACCGAACCTGTAACGATCTATGCGCACATGACCAACATAATGCACCTCAGCTTCGGGGAACGGCCGTGGAAGCAAGAATTGCAGCACAGCAGCTCCCGATTGGTTGCGAGCCACCACGACAGCATCCACTGTCCGCTGGACTCTGCCATCATCCAAGTCTCGCCACGTTGCTTCGCCCACAGGCGACAAAGGGAGCAGCGCCAAGACTCTCGCGCGATCCCCTATATCTTGGTCAAAGGCAACCTCGCATTCCTTGCTCATCGGCAACCCATTCATGCCGCGCCTCGCAGCCAACTCCAGCTTTGCATCATCATTGGACGGTTCGGCGCCATCCACATCCAAGCATTCACTGAGCCACGTGGTGTCGCGGTACTCCTCCAGGATGAACTGACGCCACTCCTGCTGATGTTTGCGACTGGCTGGCAGAATGTGCGCTTTGACGAACTGTGCATCTCCGTAGGCTGCCACTCCAAGCTCATCTAGAATGTTCGATGCAGCTTTGGTGAATTCACTCCGCCCACTGTCGCTGGTGCTTCTTGCCATTGCACGACAGTCGGGACTATTCAACAGGCTACGCTGCTTCCTACTCGACTGGAAGATTACTCAAAAAAATGTATGGCATTCACGGCAACAGCACTCTGACAACATAGCATGTATGCTGCACAAACTCAAGCAAAGTGTCTTTCATGTGCTTGTTTCTGTCTTGGCTATCCCTCGAGAGACACGAAGGCATGGCTTTATCGATTCCGAACCAAACATGCAGAGTAGTTTCGGCAACGTTGTGGATACCACACGAAGACGTCTCTTTTGGTGGAGGTGGTATAGGATAATTGTTGAGGTCTTTTGGTAATTAAGGGGGTTTGGAGGTTTGAGGGTATAGGAGTTTGGGTAGGATTTTGGGTTAGGGGCTTTGGTTGGTTGGGTTTTTTGGATAGGGGGTTTGGTAAGAATGGTATTAGGAGAATTGTTAAGGTCTTTTGGGCGGTGTGGTTGTAGGATTGAAGGTATGATGGGTATGAGGGTTATGGGCATGATGGTTATGAAGGGTTCTGGGTAAGAATGGTTATCGGTGATATGGCGGGACGGTAGTCCGCGAACCTAGGCGTGTGCATGTCTAGCTCCTTGAACCCCCCTTCCCTTGGGAACCCTAAGCCCTAAACCCCAAACCCCAAACCCTAAACCCTAAACCCCAAACCTAAACCCTAAACCCCAAACCCCAAACCCTAGACCCTAAACCCTAAACCCTTCGGAACTCTGTTTAATACTACGAAGCAGCAAGTTGTAGCTGGGCCTTGCTGGAGCCGCAACAGGGCAGGGTGGAAACGGCCATCTTCCTTCATCTCGTCGAAGACCTGCCATTTCGAGCTAAACCCTAAACCCTAAACCCTAAACCCTAAACCCTCTAGAGTTAAAGCTTTAAAAACGCTCAAAGCACCCCAGCTCTCACGCCTGGAACGAAAGGAGGGGAGCCTCCTAAGTTAAGCCCTGAAACCCACTAAGGTCCAAGCCGCCCTCAAGCCCTAAAACCCTAACCTCCTCGAGCCCTCAAACATTGAACGTTGGGATGTTCCCCCTTATACTAACAGTCCTTAACAGGGATTATAATAGGGGGTTCTGTGATCCCTACTAAGGACTGTATCAGGGGGAACCTCCCAAATTGAACGCTTTGTTGGCCAGCCATCGCACCCTAAACCCTAAACCCTAACCCCTAACCCCTAAACCCTAAACCCTAAACCCAAAACCCTAAACCCATTTATTGTTCTTTATTCGGGCTGCTGCATTCCTAAACCGTGTTTTAAGCCAGGACAGCCGGTCCTAACCCAAAACCCGTAAAGGTTTAGGGTTTACGGGTTTAGGGGTTTAGGGGTTTAGGGGTTTAGGGGTTTAGGGGTTGTAGCGTTTTAGGGGTTTAGGGGTTTCGGGGTTTAGGGGTTTAAGGTTTTAGGGGTTTAGGGGTTTAGGGTCCGAGAACACTTAAGAATTACAAACCCGAAGACCTCGAACGCTTGAACTCTAAAACCCTGAACGCCAAGTCTGGGACCCCTCAACCTTGGGGTTTAAGGTTTAGGGTTTCCTCGACTCTCAGCCCTCCGGATCCATTAGGGTTTGGGGTTTAGGGAATCCCGAAACTGCAATGTCTTCGAGCGCACTATGTGGAGCTAACTGGCGGGATTCATTTTATGAGCCAGTATATACACCGTATAGATTCAGGGGAGCATATTGGCAATCAATTAGGCTTCAGCATTATGTCTCTGAGGTTCGTGATCTCCCTTCTCGGCTCCAAACACTCAAGGGCTTCGAGTTGCGCGCGTAGGGTTTTGAGGTGCCGGCTGTCGAGTTTCGGGAGGCTTAGGGTTGAGGGGCCCCAAGAGAGTTTCAGGATTCGGGTGCTTTGGGTCTTGAGAGTTTGAGGTCGAGGTTAGGGATTGGCGCCTACAGAGTTTTGAAGTTCGGTATTTAGGATGCTCAGGGCCTTTGGTTAACACCCAAGCGTTGAAAGTTTGGAGTTTAGTGTTTTGAGCTTCGGCTTTGAAGCTTCGTGTGTTGAATGTTTCGAGTTTTTGGCTGGCGCTTCGTGCTTCCTTGGGCGTTTAGGATTGAGCCTTCAGGGTTTAGGAAGTACGGCTGAGGGCGCATGTAAGGCTGCGAGTTTAGGGTTTAGGGTTTAGGGTTTAGGGTTTAGGGTTTAGGGTTTAGGGTTTAGGGCGAGTCGGGGTGAGAGGTTGACATTGAGGGCTTACGTTTTAGGAGTTTCGAAGGAGCACGAAACATAGGCATCGTCAACAGTCAGCCTGGCCCAAGTCGGTTAGGGTTTTAGGGTTTAGGGTTTAGGGTTTCGACTTGAGGGTTTAGGGCAAGCAAGTTGCGCCCTCCCTCACACGACAGACCCCACACGGATGCCTGGCTAGCCAGCTCGTCGTCTTTCTGCGGGTGGAGCATCAAGCCATACATCGCGAAGTTGTAGGTCACCTGGGCCACACTGGGGAGAGGATTGAGGTTTAAGGATCCCTACGCCCTAAACCCTAAACCCTTAACCCTAAACCCATTTAGGGACCATGAGCAGCAGGGCTGAGGGTGTTTAGGAGTTTCCATACATGGGGAGGTTCTCTAAGCTTTTGTAGATGAACAAATCATGGACACTTCCTTCCTCGCTTCGCGCACACAGTGACGGAAGGCTACTTTTACCGGCCGGTGTTCTGGCACTGAGTGCCAGAAGCTCCAAATAGAAAGCTGGAGCCCTCTTGGCCAACGAAACATCTGTTGGCAGTGCACTCGTCGCCCAAGCCAGTACAAAACATGGAAGGTGTTACTATGTGCTACTACTTCTGGTGAGCTTCTTTGAAGTGCCCTAAACCCTAAACCCTAAACCCTAAACCGGCGGAGGGTTTTTTTTTTTGCAAAGGTGTGGCTCGGCCCTGTCCTCTTGCAAAGGTGTGGCTCGGTAACCCCCTTCCCCTCCACGTCCCACCCACCCCCCC
>CAJNDS010002751.1:120000-224198 GCA_905221605.1 Symbiodinium natans | reverse complement strand
CCCCCCCCCACCCCGCCCCCACCCCCCCCACCCCCCCCACCCCCCCCACCCCCCCACCCCCCCCCCCCACCCCCCCCCCCCCCCCCCCCCCCCCCCCCCCCCCACCCCCCTCCCCACTCCCCCCCACCCCCCACTCTCACCACCCCGACTCCCTCCCCCTTATTTGCAAACTCAATGCTTGCCTCTAGGTTTCAAAAAAACTCATATGCTTTGAAACAAGCTTGCACGGCTTTCAGAAGCGGGGGGTTGGGGGGGGCGCAGCCCCCCCCCATTTGAAAACTCAATGCTTGCATCATGGGTTTCAAAAAGACTCTTATGCTTTGATGCAAGCTTGCACGGCTTAAAAAAGCGGGGGGGTTGGGGGGGGCGCAGCCCCCCCCATTTGCAAACTCAATGCTTGCATCATGGGTTCCAACACCGGGGGGGCCATTTGCAAACTTAATGCTTGCATCATGGGTTTCAACAAGACTCATATGCTTTGACGCAAGCTTGCACGGCTTAAAAAAGCGGGGGGGTTGGGGGGGGCGCAGCCCCCCCCATTTGCAAACTCAATGCTTGCATCATGGGTTTCAACAAGACTCATATGCTTTGACGCAAGCTTGCACGGCTCAAAAAAAGCGGGGGGGTTGGGGGGGGCGCAGCCCCCCCCATTTGCAAACTCAATGCTTGCATCATGGGTTTCAACAAGACTCATATGCTTTGACGCAAGCTTGCACGGCTCAAAAAAAGCGGGGGGGTTGGGGGGGGCGCAGCCCCCCCCCCATTTGCAAACTCAATGCTTGCATCATGGGTTTCAACAAGAATCATATGCTTTGACGCAAGCTTGCACGGCTCAAAAAAAGCGGGGGGGTTGGGGGGGGCTGCGCCCCCCCCATTTGCAAACTCAATGCTTGCATCATGGGTTCCAACACCGGGGGGGCCATTTGCAAACTTAATGCTTGCATCATGGGTTTCAACAAGACTCATATGCTTTGACGCAAGCTTGCACGGCTTAAAAAAGCGGCGGGGTTGGGGGGGGCGCAGCCCCCCCCATTTGCAAACTCAATGCTTGCATCATGGGTTTCAACAAGAATCATATGCTTTGACGCAAGCTTGCACGGCTCAAAAAAAGCGGGGGGGTTGGGGGGGGCGCAGCCCCCCCCATTTGCAAACTCAATGCTTGCATCATGGGTTTCAACAAGACTCATATGCTTTGACGCAAGCTTGCACGGCTCAAAAAAAGCGGGGGGGTTGGGGGGGGCGCAGCCCCCCCCATTTGCAAACTCAATGCTTGCATCATGGGTTCCAACACCGGGGGGGCCATTTGCAAACTTAATGCTTGCATCATGGGTTTCAACAAGACTCATATGCAATGCTTGCATCATGGGTTTCAACAAGCATATGCTTTGACGCAAGCTTGCACGGCTCAAAAAAAGCGGGGGGGTTGGGGGGGGCGCAGCCCCCCCCATTTGCAAACTCAATGCTTGCATCATGGGTTTCAACAAGACTCATATGCTTTGACGCAAGCTTGCACGGCTTAAAAAAGCGGGGGGGGGGTTGGGGGGGCGCAGCCATTTGCAAACTCAATGCTTGCGCATACTACATATATACACTCCACGTATTTCTACCAGCTACAGCTACATCGCGGTAAAAAGAATCTTTGCGACTGGGGAGAACAGGGAAATCAAAACGAAGTCGGCACCCAAGCCAGGCCAAGCCGAGCCAAGCCACGCCGAGCCAAGCCAAGCCAGCCAGGCCAAGCCAAGCCCAGCCGAGCCCACCCGAGCCAAGCCAAGCCAGAGGACAAGCCGAGCCAAGCCGAGCCAAGCCCAGCCGAGCCAAGCCAAGCCAAGCCGAGCCAAGCCAACCAAAGCCAAGCCAAGCCAGACAAGCCGAGCCAAGCCAGGTCAGAGGACACGCCCAGCCAAGCCAAGCCAAGCCAAGCCACACCTTTGCAAGGGGACAGGGCCGAGCCACACCTTTGCAAAAAAAAAACCCGGACCCCCCTAAACCCTAAACCCTAAACCCTAAACCCTAAACCCTAAAGGTAGTGCACAAAGCTTTGCAGAGTTTAGGCTTTACTTTGCGCCTTGACAAGATCCAACGCCAAAGCCGTTGTTGTGAGGCTCTTGCCAACCTTATCACGAAACTTTAGGGTTTAGGGCTTAGGGTTTAGGGTTTAGGGCTTAGGGTTTATAGGGCTTGGGGTTTAGGGAACTCTCAATAACCCTTATGTTTTCTCAACCCAGCTGACACCGCAGATCCTCAAGCCCGCAAACCTGCCACGCTACAAACGAGTCAGATCTTTGTGTTCAATACAGCTCTACATACAAAAGGAGACGCCGAAAGGGACCATCATGTTTCCCTAAACCCTAAACCCTAAACCCTAGACCCTAGACCCGAGACCCTAAACCCTAAACCCTAAACCCTAAACCCTAAGCCCAAATGAGGGGTGCACTTCGTCGAACTGGATGTCACGCTCCCTCCTCGGCGAGGGAAGGCTCTGGCTGCAACAGTC
Organism: Symbiodinium natans; assembly: GCA_905221605.1. NCBI lineage: Eukaryota > Dinophyceae > Suessiales > Symbiodiniaceae > Symbiodinium > Symbiodinium natans. The sequence goes on along the minus strand of CAJNDS010002751.1, from coordinate 221,701 downwards.
CGCTCATCGAAACGTATGCATATGTCACACAGACAAAATGTGTATATGTACATACACAGGACATGAGACAAGGCGAAAAAGGGTAGGTCACTGGGGGGGGGGGGGTACCATATATATATATATGTATGTATGTATGTATACAATATGTAAATAAACTTGCACAAGGAATCATGAGCATCAGTCTTCACACCGTTTTGACACCATGTTGGTGTAGTACGATTGATCACTGGCCGCTAGGTATCTGACAGTGTCTTGGGTTTCGGGCGCACGTCCGAGTGTTCAGGGCCCGGGGGTAGTTCTTAAACCCTAACCCTAAACCCTAAACTCTAAGCCCTAAACCCTGAACCCTAAACCCTAAACCCTAAACCCTAATCCCTACGAACCGAACAGCCACCACACGCGCCGGCGCCACCTCGAGCTTAGGGCTCAGGATTTGGGACCTTCACTTTCAATTCCTCTTTCTTTCCTAAATACCATATTCTGAAGAGTTAACAATGACGGAACAAAAAAAACTATAAGAGGAGTTAAAACAAGGAGAATAGTAACAATGACATACTGGTAGTAACACTACTAATCGTAACTGGGCACCTTAACTTCCAGAGCACAAGGGTATAGAAGTGTCACAACGGCATCGCCTCGTCAGCGCTCCCGCCCTAACACCCGGAACTTCCCCAAAAACAACGAACAGGAGCTCGGAAAATCTCACAGACTTTTCTGATGCCCTTCAAACCCCTACCATGTAAATGCAAGAGAAACTGGCCAGCAAAAACCATTCTAATCAAGTAGGCCTCATTTTGCTCCAAGTTCCTGGAAAAACACGCAATTGCATCGCAATTGCACGGGTAGTCTCGCTCCAGACATTTTTGGTCGCACCGCCAAAAGCCATGTCTGAAAGTGGCCCTACATGACGAAGATGGCGTAGTCGTAGTCGTACCCGGAAGAAATGGTCCAGGGACAGCAACCGTTGCATTTGTGGTCGGAGCCGATGAGGCCGCCGATGTCGCTGCTGGACCTGCCCCATAATCCCTAAACTCTAGATAGGAACACGTTCTGCGAGATGAAAAGATACGAAAACACTCTAGAACCTCGAGCCCTCAAACCCCTAAACCCTAAACCCTCAAACCAGCAAAGCCCTAAGCCCCTTTTGCATCTGGCCTGCTGTGATCCTAAACCCCTAAACCCCTAAACCCCTAAACCCCTGAACCCCTAACCCTAGAGGAAACACGACATGCCATTAAAAGCTTCATCAATCCGAGGAGCCCATGGACAGATGAGCCGGCGGTCCGGATAGAAAGCAGCTTGAGGAAATCGCACGCATAGAGAACCCTCTCTCGGGAGGTTGCGAAACAGTGGCGCTCTGCTTCGGTTGCGGAGATGTACAGCGGGAAGTTGCACCCACATGACATGACCATTGCGCGATCACGATCAATGCGCTCCAGATGTCCTCGCTGTGGCCCCAAGATGTAGGCGATGAGCTTCTGTAGGGTTGTGAACTCACGAGCGTTGATGATGTACCGCCGGTTGCTTAGATACCAGGCTCGGCTTGCACAGGAGCGGCTCCGCCCCAGTGGTCGTGCTGCGTGCGCATCTCGCCATCGGCGGTGGGCCGATGGGAAGTCAAGTCGCAATTATTTTGGTCATACTGGTTCCCTAAACCCTAAACCCTGAACCCTGAACCCTAAACCCTAAACCCTAAACCCTAAACCCTAAACCCTAAACCCAAACCCTAAACCCTAAACCCTAGGGTTCCCAGGCCAGATCCAAGGTTCCTCCCACCTGCCCCGTTGTTGGTAGTGGAGATGCGGTTGAAGTCGTTGCCACAGAAGCCCGAGTTTAACGTAGAGTGCGCCTGTTCCGTCGTGTTCGCGATCAAGGGCTCCCACTCGACTTGAGGTTCCCCACGTCCGCGCATGTCCGCGCCAGTTGTCTGAGAAGAGATCTACACATTGTGCCCTTGTTGCAGACTCCCGGGACAAGCGTTGGCTTGATTGAACCAGTCCCGGAGTTCCAGGTTCGCCAGCCAAGCACCTTGCCCTCCTCGTGGCAGACGATCAGCACATCCTTGGCCACCGTCTGGCTGAAGACCTCCAGGTTCGTGTTATCTCGCACCTCCATGGGCCGACGAGGACTGCCAGAAGTCACTGTTGCCGTAGGCCACCACGTTGCCTCCGGTGTCGATGTTCAATGCCAAGAACCAGCTGCCGCTGGGCGAAGACAGGCCGGAGAAGTCCAAACCGGGGAATCCGCCCGTGGCTTTGCAGCAGCTGGCCACGCATTAAACCCTAAACCCTAAACCCAAAACCCTAAAGCCCGATTCTGCAGTAAGTAGTGATGAGGCACTCCATGTGAAGCAGGGCTCGCCACTCTTTGCGAAGCGCTTCAGGCTCGGTGCTCTGCGTGGCCATGAGGTTGGAGTGGAAGAGGCCTGCTTGTAGCACTCCTCCATTGCGCGTGTGAGCAAGAGTAGCCATCCATGGAATCCTGAACGCTGTCGCAATGCTCCTTCTGACTCATGTGGGCTGCGGCGGAGGCTTTGCAGCTTTTGGTCTTCGCTGTTCGAACTTCTTTTTGGCGCGCACTCCGTGCTCAGCATGTCCCACTTGGCAATGAGGGAGTGTGGTACCTTGAGAACCAAATGAACCCTAAAAGGGTTTATGGTTCATATACCCCAATGGGATTACAGTAGTATACTTGGAGGTTCATGGTACTTAATCACCACTTATAACTGTACTTATAACCCACTTATCAGCCCGTTTAAGCTCCCTAACATGGTTCTAAATACAGTTATAAATAGTTAAGGTTATATTTGGTTAATAAGTACCATGAACCTCCAAGGAGGGTATATGGGTCCCAATTTTAGGGTTCATGATGAACCCAAATCAGGAAAGCAAAGAGAAGGTTCCAAAAACCAACTTAGCCTGCTCAGAGGCCCCAGAGCACTGCGAGTGCAGCTCGCTCTTCGCCGTGAAGTCTGACTTGAGCTGCTTGGGGCGTTCTCTGTGTGCTTGTTCACCCCACACTGCTCGACAGTCTTCACGGACTCATCATCGTCGTCTGGATTCCGCTCACACTCTGCTTCATCGCCTTCACGGTTGCGATCATCTCAGCGACCTTCTTCACCAACTCCTTCAGTGCAGGGGAGTCCTTGGAGCGCATGGCTGCCGCGAGCATCTCCTCCATCCCGCTGGCCGCTTCAGGGTGGCTGCCTTGGTAGCCCAGTAGCCATATTCTAATAACGGTACCCTGTCTTGTGATTCGTTGCTTCATAAGGGAACCTTGAACCCCCCAAAACAAGGGTAAAAGGGCACCACTGGGCCACCAAGCTGCTGTTCGAAGGCACGAGCTTGTGCCTCGACTTCGGGGACTCCGAGGTGTCGAGCTGCATCGCGGCCCCCCCATAAGGCACATCGAGAGCATGAGCGCGGCCGTCTTCATTGCAGCAGGAAAATGCGAGAGGGCACAAGAACACTGATGCACTGAGCCCCTGCACCTGCTGTTTTGGGTTTTGGGTTTGGGGTTTAGGGTTCTCTCAAGCACCGGGCCCAAAAACCTCTGTAGGCCTCGGGCAATCGCTCCAAGCACGCTTCGAATCGGCGCCAATCCCGCCTTTCTGTGCGGAGGGCTTATAGGAGTTTTGTTCGCCTTAAGGCTTCAGGGCCCAAACCCGACGCCCTGAACCCCGAACAATTTTTGCAACAGGCTTCTGCGTATCCCTTGGATGCGACGCGCCTGTTCTAAGATTCCAAGGCCAGACACGCAACGAACTAAACCCTAACCCTAGAACGCTAAGCAACATGCTTGGGGCGATGTTGCGCCCGAGAATTCGGCGTGGGTTTCGGGTTTTCATGGCCCAGTTTTCCCGGCTCTGGGCTTCGCGTTGAGGATGGTTGGGAGGGTTTAGGGCTTAGGGTTTAGGGCTTAGGCTTAAGGTTTCGGGGGTAAGGGTTTTGGCTAAGGCTAAGGATTTGAGGTTCGGGTTAGGGTTTTGGTTGGGGATTTGGGTTCAAGGTTGGGTTTGTGGTGCGTGTGTGCTGCACCCTGAAACCCAACGCCCTCCACCCTTCCCTTCGGCATGTTGGGGTTTAGGGTTTAGGGTTTAGGGTGCAGGGTGTAGGGTCGCCAGGGGTATTGAAAGGCTCAGGATGTCTGTGCCACGCAGAATGGGGAGGAGGCTGGGGGACTTTGGGTGTAGGGTTTAAGGTAGCCTTTGTGTTCATATGGTTGATCAATTGAGGTTTACATTTGGAGCGCTAGGGTTCGGAACTGACAGCCAGGTGGCATTCCGGACTCTTTACAGGTTCGCAACATGCTCGCCAGAGCTCGTTTCCTTGAGACATGAACCCGAAAAGGGTCTATGATTATGGTTCACATACCCCAAAAAGGGTTATAGTAGTATAGGGTATATGGTCCAAATTTTGGGGTTCGTTGGTTCCCAAGGTTAGGGCTTCATTCTCGGATATGAAGCCCGACACCGACTGAAACTAGACTGCCCCGATCCTGGTCTCTCTCTCTCTCTCTCTCTCTCTCCCTGTCTATATGTATAGCTACCGTCTTATATCTCATACACCGTATGCTGAATAGTAAAGATTTATTCATGCATTAATTACACCCTCCCGTTTTCGACAGGCTTCCTGCAATCTGCCATCCTGGTTCCTGAACTCTCAATTCTTGAGGCGAGGCCTCCGCAGAAAGCGCCACAGCCACTTGTGGCCTTGGAAACTCGCAGGCGTGGCCGCAACAATGACTTTGTAGGGCTTAGGGGTTTTCGGGTCGTAGGGTTTAGGGTCAAATGAAAGGATGTCTCCCCAGCCCTGACCCCAAACCCTCTTGGTGCATCGGGGGCTCGCGGGCGTCATATCGAAGCACCCCGTCAAGCAGCACTGCTGACCGTCAATCCGCATAAGCGAAACTCCCGGCTGGGTCTTAAACTTCTTACAAGAGCCTTTCAGCATTAGGGTTTAGGGTTTAGGGTTTAGGGTTGAGGGTTTAGGGTTTAGGCAACCCAAAAGATCCTTCTTAAACACTTTGGCAGATGTCAGCACTGACCCTCGGCTAGAGAGTGTTGATTTCATGCTCCCGCGAACCTGGCATGGCCCTAAGCAACCACAAAGTTGTGGTTTAGGGTTTAGGGTTTAGGGTTTAGGGTTTAGGGTTTAGGGTTTAGGGTTTCGACTCTCACACTCGCAGGGTTTAGGGTTTAGGGTTTAGGGTTTAGGGTTTAGGGTTTAGGGTTTAGGGTTTAGGGTTTAGGGTTTAGGGCTTCAATGGCTGGGCACAAGTCCTACTACGGCAAGACTTCAGCTTTTCTTCGGGTCGTGGAGGGTGGGACTTGGGGTGTCCTCCCATTTTCCGAGGTGCTAAATCTCTTGCAGCCTACTGCGGCATAATCTGCGGTACGTCCGGCTGTCCGGAGCCACAAGGCTGTACACTGTACAAGCTCACTGACACCGCACCGAGTGGCTGCTCGGAAGTTTAAAACATGGTGTTGGCGGCACAAGATTCCGGGCTCCAACAACTCGACAATTACACAATACCTGGGACTTTGTTTACCTACAAGTTAGTAGAAACTCCCCTTTAATTGGTAGGTATAACCCATACAACTGTAGGTACAGAGGGTCTGAGGTAAACCGTGGAAAGGGATCTATATCTCAAGCCTAAGAACACCCGTTCCTGAACTCGACAGTCTGGGACTGTTTGGAACAACTGCGTAGCACTAAGGGGTCTAAAGCCCTCTACAGAAAGAACCCATGAACCGACGATCTCCATACCTTGACATGCCCATCAACGATTGCGCAAATCCACTCCGCAAGGGTACTTGCTGCTAAGTGCGACCTCCTAAGTCTTACTTCGGACCACCCACTAATTCTGAATCTTGTGCTCCGGTGGGGGAAACAAGACGCTGTGAGGCACGAGGCACACCTAACTTAGGCATGGTCATTTCGGCCTCCCTGCTTGTAGCCCAGGGCTTTCGCACGCTCGTAGGCGACGCACAGCCATGCCTGCAAGCCGTCCTCAAAGCCCGAGCTTGGCGCATTGTGTCGGCGGTTTTAAGTGGGTAATGCAGGTAAATCATTGCCAATATGGTCCCAAAAGAATTCAATCAAAAACCCTTTTGATACCAAACGACACTCTTCTGATCAGATGAGCCCCTATTCAATTCTAGCTCTTCGAATCAGATGTGCTTACGCCGTACGTGCTGGTGATGTCTACATCGCATGCTGCCCGTGGACTGCTAACGAACTCGGCGGTTACATCTTCTGCGTCCCGCTATGGATGCTATGGTTAGCCGCCCCAAACCCGTAAACTCTAAACCCTGCACCACAAGCCTGTCGCAACATCGCTAACAGTTCAAGTTATGACGCGGTAAGCTACACCGCAACCGGCCACAGAGGCCTATGCAACAAATTGCTTGACATGGTTTCGGGGTTTAGGGAGCTTGGGGGTCCTTTGGAGAACAAAGTCATGCGGGGATTTTCCACGGAAAAGCTCCGTACGACTAGTGAGGCTCCTGCGCAAGACCCCGAACGCTCGAAGCTGCATACCCACTGGATCTCACAAAGCTGGGGGTTTAAGGTTTAGGGTTTAATTAGAGCCTGGGGGGGCTACGGGGTGCTTGTGGGGTTTATGGAATCGAACGCAGGACTTGGGGGGGGGGGGGGGGGGGAAGCCCTAAACCCTAAACCCTAAACCAGAGATGGAACAACTGAGCTGCCATGTCCAAGTCGGGGAAGCCGATCATGTCCAAGAACTTCCTCCACGCCTCCTGCCCAGATCTTCCCAAAACCCTTGATTAAGGAAACCCAAAACCCTAAACCCTAAACCCTAAGCCCTAAACCCTAAACCCTAAGCCCCAATTCATATACTGATGATCCTTAGTATAACTTAGGGTTATCTTCCTTAACTAAGGCACATACCCTAATTCAGAACTATGATCCTTAGTATAACTTAGGGTATATTGGTTCATTAAGGAATAAATACCCTAACTCAGAATTATGTTCCTTAGTACAACTTCGGGTATGAAGACAATTCTGATCCTTAGTACAACTTATGGTATAAATTCCTCACAATTCTTGGCCGCACTTAGCAGGGAAGCTATAAATTTAATCTTTAGTTGTCTTATTCAGAAACCCAATAAACCCAAAAAGGCCGAGGATCTAAAGTTACAGTACAACACTACAGAGAATTCAGGGGATTTTCAAAGATCTGGGATCCTGCCCAGACATGGTGCGGATGTGGTGGACTTCGCTGAACTTGTCGAACCTGGCTTGCTTGCTTGCTAGAAACATTGAAAGGAGGTTTACAGGGTTTAGGGTTTAGGGTTTAGGGTTTAGGGTTTAGGGGAAAATAGGGGACCCCTTATCATAAGGCACCCCAAGAAGGTACCCTGAAGATCGTAAACCCAAATGACAACCTTATAAAGATTTCCTACCCGAACAGCCTCACAACTCGTCTCTAGCTGCATCCCCCAGATCGATGTGCTGAGCCAAGAAGCAGGGCCGAAGACATCTGTGGAGATGGAAAGCCGTAGCGTCTGTCATACTCCTCTTTGAGCTTTGACCAATCAGGAGGATCTTGGGCTGGACGCACCAAGGAAAGGAAGTACACTTGGAACATGATCAAGGTGTTGCCACGCCTGAATTCCCAGATGCTGGGTGCGGAGGTTTATGGGGTTTCTAGGGTTTAGGGTGCACCTTTTATAAGAACACAAAACCTACTTCTTTGTAGGTTCCAACCTGCAAACATGTAGGCTTTGGGTTCTTAAGGTAGGGCCTAGGGTAATGCGGTGAGTCATTTCCTGCCTGTTGGCATCCCACGCCACATCTCGCTGGCGCTCGGGAGTGAGAAAGAGCTCCACCTGCTTATACAGCGAAGCTTTTCTTGATTATTTTTTTGGAACATGATCTGAGAACAAACCTCGACAAGAACCCTACAACCTTTATGCCCTGGTCTCGGAGCACTATGAGGACCCTAAAACCCTTTTGAGCCTGGCGGCTGCTTGGGCCAGTGGTTGAAGCGTGATGCGCACCTACCTATACCTGGGACTCTCTTTACCCGCAGTTTCGTAGTAGCTACCCCTTGATTAGTAGGTAGAACCCATAGAACTGCAGGTAAAGAGAGTCCAAACCCTAAACCGTAAACCGCACCCTGAACGAAAGCACGCGGAAGGCCCACCTGTGGTCCCGAATCTTCCACCGCAGCGATCTCCACCTGCGAGGGCTGCTTTCCCTTAAACACCCTAAACCCTAAACCCTAAACCCTAAACCCTAAGCCCTAAACCCTAAACCCAAAACCCTAAACCCTAAACCCTAAACCCTAAACCCTAAACCCGCAATGGACATGCCAAAAGCTTGGGGTTTAGGGTTTTTTATCGGGTTCAGGCTCTGGGTGACAGCAGGCGGGGCCCAGGGTTTGGGGCTTCCGCAAGCGCCAAGCCCTGAACCCTGAACCCTGAACTCTTAGCCCTAAACCCTATAAACCCTAAACCCTAAACCCCAAACCCTAAACCCTAAACCCTGAACCCGTCTTGTGGCGGAACCGACAGGCGCGAACCTCGGCGTCGCGCCGCAAAGCCACGGCCGGGCAGAAGCCACCAGGGATTTGGGAGCTGTCGATGCGGAAGGCCACCTCATTTTCCCTAAACCCTAAACGCTAAATTTTAAACCCCAAACCCTAAACCCTAAAACCTCCAGACAGTGCAGACACATGCATGCTGGTGTGCAGATGCACAGGTGGCATGTAGAGAGATGTGTCGGCCGAAGCAGGTAACCTTTCTAGCTTGAACCGTCGATTCAGAAAATTTCGGACGGACTTTCAGCGTGAAAGACTGGGGCTGCAAGCTACAAGCTTTAAGGACGCATCATGTAGGAGCTTGAATATTTAGAATTGGGGTTTTGGGGGGTTATTATTATATGAATACAAAGGGACCATAAGGGCACTTTTGTAATTATTCGACCCCCTATACTAGCTTATGAGTTGAAAGGCTTTGGGTTTTTGGACTTGATGTATGGGGTTTTAGGCCCCATGTTCACACAACTCTGTTACGCTGCGGCCCAACCACGCCCAAATCCTCGCCGTTCAGCAGGAACCTGCTGGATGGGCTGTGGAAGAGGGCAACAGCACCCGACTCTACGTACCTTGAATATGAGTAGGAGCTCCCTCAAACCTAGGCTGCTCCTCCCCACAAGAACCCGGAACAGGGCTAGAGGCCTCAGCCAGTACATACGTGCTTGCGGCTAGACAAGCTCATGCTCATTTGCTCAAGGATGGCTTGTGTTGTTCTGTCGCTGGGGCTTCATTTGGGAGTTTACGAAAATAAGGGACCCCGAAGAAAGTCCCCCAAATTGTAGAATCCCCCTATAACAAGGACCCCTATAAGGTACGCAGAATGTCGTAAACCCCCATGTGGCCGATTCTACGTGAAGCCTAGGTGGTTCGCGCAAGACTGCTGCGGCAGCATGCGGCGACCGGCGAATGCTGCATGGCAATGGCACACGATTTGCGTGCAACCTACGACCAAGCAATTTGCACGTTGCTTCTTCGCTGCGAGCTTTTGTCAACCTGGACACTCTCAGGTGCTGCAAACCCTGAACCCCAAACCCTACACCCTATAAACCCTGAACCCTAAACCCTAAACCCTGAACCCTAAACCTCTGGGATCAACCCATAAGACGCAGCTCCAGGGAGTCCTTTTCTGAAGACCTACCTGGGACTCTATATACCTACAGCTTTAGTAGCAACTACCCCTTAATAGGCACAAACCACAAGAACTGTAGGTAAAGAGTAATCCCTCTAGACCGCAAGAAACACCGTGCCTGACGACACCGGGCTCGAGGACAGCCGTAATGGTGTCTCCCTCGCCGAAGGCTTTGCCGTAGCGGGTCCAGCGACCTCAGAATGCGATTGGATGTTCTAGTGCTCTGAATGATGGTTTGTTCTTTAGGGGTTACAGGGTCGGGTTGTTCCCCCTTCTACTAACAGTCCTTAATGGGGATTATGACAAGGGGTACTATAATCGCTATTAAGGAAGGCTAGTAGAAGAGGGGACATCATGGAACATCCCAAGTTGCAGGGTTAGGGGTTTGGAGGGTTTAGGGTTTACGGGGGCTATGGTTTTTTCTGCTACGCGCCGAGCTGAACTGAAGTCCACTTCGCAGGGTACATAGAATATTCAGTACTAGATACAGGCTGGGATGTTCCCCTTATACTAACAGTCCCTAATCGGCATTACAGTAGGCTGCTAACCCCAAACCCTAAACCCTAATCAAGTACTAGAATCCCAATTCAGGAACGCTAGTATAAGGGAGAACATCCTCAAGGTACGGGCTTTTAAAGTGGGGTGCATCCGTTCTTCCTCTGCTGTGCTCACCGACAACCCCAAATATCCACGGTTTAGGGTTTAGGGTTTAGGGTTTACACTGAAACGGAGAAGACGCCCGAGTCCCGAGACAAAGTCTCCACTCAAGCATCTTACATGGAAGAAACCGAGTGTACCTGTCTGGGCGCCACAACAGGTTCTGAGTCTTCGCACAAAGAGCCTTTGAAAGCTGTGAGGACTGAACTACAATCACAAGAATCAGAGAGGGATGTCATACACGAGAGCTCTGAACATGAACAAATACCGAAAGAGACAAAGGCTATGAATTACCCTCTCCTGTCTGAACTCAATGACTTACACAAACTGCGCAAAGTACTCGTAGGGCAGGGTTCCCCCTGCGCAACCATACAACCGTTAGCTAGAACACACTCACTCTACCTGTCTGGCTTCAGAAGAAGCGCCAACCGCATGATGCCTTTCTGATCATGTCCATCTACATCTTCAGCTTTCGGTGGTTGCGGGTTCGCTGCTTTGGCATGGGTTTTCGGGCGTCTCAGGGGCTCAAAGCAGGAGGCTGAAATCGATTTTTGAACAGGTGGTTCCTACGGAGGGTTTTCGAACAACCCTGAACCGTAGACCCTAAACCCTAAACCCTAAACCCTAAACCCGAAAACTTCTAAAGGCTGGGTAAACGGGTAAACCTCAAATCAGGTCCATGCTGAGAGGCCATCGTGAGCCTTCCAGCCGTAGCCACCTGCGTCACAGATCGGCATGGGAGCCATGGGATATACAGGTTTTTCTTTTTGGTTTAGGGTTTAGGGTTTAGGGTTTAGGGTTTGGGTCCGTAAAAGATTTTTTTTGAACAAAACACAGCAGAGCCGTTAGAAGCTACCGACCTACCTGGGAGCGGGCAGGTACGCACAAAAGCCTTCGGGAAGCGTTTGGGGAGCCTTATTAGGGAGTAGTGGGAAGTGTTACGGAACCTTGGGTTCCCCCTGAACCCCCGTCCCTTAGGGTTTAGGGTTTAGGGTTTAGGGTTTAGGGTTTAGGGTTTAGGGTTTAGGGTTTAGGGTTTAGGGTTTAGGGTTTAGGGTTTAGGGAATCCTAAACCCAAAAACCCTACCCTGTCATCAAAGTCCCCCCCCTGAACCCTCTTCAGGGCCCCAAAAGGTTTTCGAGGCGTAGGGCAACAGAAGCCAACTTGGCAGCGAGCGAAAACGAAGGCAAGATGGGGCTGGTTTAGGGCTTAGGGTTTATAGGGTTTAGGCTTGAGGGTTTAGGGTCAGGGTTTAGGGTTTAGGGTTTAGGGTATAAACGTAACATAAATTGTCTTTATCATTATATAGATGCTGCTCAACCATTCATCTCTGCATCCATGTCTATGTCCATGCATGCATCTAGACATGTCAACGCCGCTGGGGATTTAGGACGGGAGGGCTTCGTTTTTCAGAGGGCTCAGGGCCGGATGTGCATGAGAGTTTCGCTCCCAGGGTGTGGACTCCACGTGGCTTTTGTAGTAAGGTCACCTTTTGAGGTTGCTATTCTAAGGCGGTCCCCTACTATTTAGGATACCCAAAACAGGGACCACAATTCTGAGAACTCACCATAAGGAGCTCTTTTATAGGCTTGTTGACCTACTCGACAATGCCTTCCTCGACAATGTCAGGCAAAACCCCTCGTCCGGGGCGCAGCATTTGGGGATTCGAAGCCTCAATTTGGGTCCCTGGTTTTATAGGGTTTAGGGTTTAGGGTTTAGGGTTTATAAACCTTCTTGTATGGTCAGTTTTCTAAATTACGGTCCCTTTTGGGGTGCCCTAATAAGAGGGGCCAGCATAGAAGAAGGACCAAAAAAAAACCATGCTTTAGAGGAGTGACCATATAGACTACATAGAATGAGGGACCCCATACTTCGGATCCCCATAAACTTAAGGGTAAGGGGACCCCACACGAAGAGCTCATGATTCCAACCTTTGAAGTATAGGATTGACAGGGTTTAGGTTTAGGGTTTAGGGAGTTTTGGGTTTAGGGTGCTTGGGGTGGTCTTAACACAGGCGTGACGCGTCACCACAAAATGGAAGCCAAACCTCCAAATTCTTTGTGGCACGCCCTGCATACTTCCAGAAAGCCCAGTACCCCCTTGATTTAAGAAAAGCCCTTCACCCGCGGTAACTAGCAGGCCATCCCGATTCGAGCTGTATGAGGTACAGCCCTGAACTTCTTAGGAGGCCGTTGGGCTTTGGGGATGCTGACCCTTGCGCACTAAGAGCCGGGCCGAAACAGGAGTTGGAGGCATGGTACCCCCAGCCCAGGGACGTTGCCCCCACGAGCTTATCTCCCTCCTTGCCGGACGCATTTAGGAAAGGTTCGCGGCTGCAGGGGGTGGTGTGGGGCTGAAGGGGCGAGAATCTCAAACTCAGCAACTCAGCAACTCTGCAACAGCCACGCCCTTACCACATTCTGGGCAGCAGGATTCCTGGGTGAAGATGGCACACCTCGATCTTCTCTACTTTTAAGGAAGGGATGCTGCTCAGCTCATCCCGGGATGCGGGTCAAAGCTTGCTTCCTGTGTCGGTCCTCGGCAACCCAGCCGACCCGCACTGCACTGCCGGCAGGCAGGCGACGCACGTGGACGGAAAAGGCATGGACACCTCAAGAGAAGCAAAGGCTCTCGCAATCAACTTTGGCTTCAAGTGGGGAGAGGCAAACCAGAACAGCATGACTCTTTCTCTCTCTCTCTCTTTCTCCGTCTAGGTCTCCCTGTCCCTCCCTTCTCCGTCGTAGCAACTCTGCGCGCAACAGTGCATTCTGACAGCAACGTTCAAGACTGCACCAACCCTAAACTACCGGTTCCAACTGCCTTTTTCTATTGCGAAAACAGCGCGCACCCCCACACCCTTAAAACCCAAAAGCCCAAAAAACCTAAAACCCCAAAATCCTAAAGCCCAACACCCTAAAGCCCCAAAAAACCCTGAAACCCTAAAGCCCCCAAAACCCTGAAACCCTAAAACCCTAAAATCCCGGACTCGAAAACCCTCTCTCTCTCTCTCTCTCTCTCTCTCTCTCTCTGTCTCTCTCTCAGGTACTCGACAGCCCTAAAACCCAAGCCGCAAATTCCAAACACTACTGTAAGAACCCAAAACCAACGTTTTTTGTAGGTTGTTGTGTTCATACCCTAAGATAAACCCGAGATTCTAGGGGCTAGAAAGCCCAAACCCCAAATCCCAAACCCTAAAACACTACCTAGACCCAAGAGTAACCTTGGAATGAAACGGATGCCCTTCAAAGGGGCTTCTACGAGAACCTAAATCCATAAACAGGGGAACAAGGGCCTACTCTGGGTCCTAGTAGCCCTAAACCCTAAACCCTAAACCCCAAACCCTAAACCCTAAACCCTAAACCCTAATCTCTTTTGCATATCAAACCCCTACAGCGCCTTCGCCACCTCGCGGCCGGCCCAAGAGGCGGCTCCACCCGCGGTTGGCCCCGCGCCAGGCGTTCGGGGCCTGCCCAAAAGTTTAGGGTTTAGGGTTTAGGGTTTAGGGCTAGGGTTTTGGGGTTTGGGGTTTGGGGTTTGGGGTTTAGGGTTTAGGGTTTAGGGGGTTTCGGGGGTTTAGGGTTTAGGGTTGCGTTCAGCGAGCTTCGGCTTCACGTATACGGTCAGGCCCGAAATAAGCCCAAAGAAAGGCTGTGCAAGAATGCATTTCTTTCAGGTTTTGGTCTGCAGGGCCTATACCCCCGAAACCCCCCCCCCCCCCCCCGAAGAATGGCATGCAGTATGTCGGCTCTTACTGTTGAGTGAGTTCGGGCAGAAGGGCGGCGTGGGGGAGGGGGGGGGGGGTCTGGTAAACCTGTAAGGCCTGATTCCTAAACCCTAAACCCTAAACCCTGCTTGCATCAGGCTTGAGGTTTAGGCAGCGGCGCGCCAGCTCCGTCGCTGCCGTGGTGGGAGCCTGCCGGTCGCTTCCCGCAACCTCGGCTAGCTGATGAGAGCACGAGGAGCAGGAACTAGGTATTTGAAGTGGTGGTTGCCCTAAACCCTAAACCCTAAACCCTAAACCCTAAACCCCAAACCCTAAACCCTAAACCCATGAAAGAAGTAGTGATTACTTTGCAAGAAAACTGCAAGTAGCAGTGCTAAAAATCAAAGCATTGGGGTACTCATACAGGCTTGGATGTTTTGGAAGGAATTTAGGCTTTTAGGTTTAGGGGTATAGGGCTGTTGGGGCCTAACGCGCAGGGGCTTAGGGTTTGTAGTGTTTGGGGTTTTGGGCTTGAGGTTTAACTAAGGTTCATCGGACCCAGGCGTATGTAGGGCTTCGGGATTATAAGGGTTTAGGGCTTACGTTAGGGTCTTACTCCTATTTGCTTCAGAACCGCCCAAAAAACACAAGATAAAAATCCCGATATTACCCTTATCAGGAAGAATATGTGTTTTTGACGGTTCTTAAGCACATAGTAGTGCAGAGCTTCTTCGAGAAAACCACCTCGCTGGGAGCCCAGGTGCTCCGGTTTCGGCACCCCACTCGCTGTCGGGGATGTGAGCTTCCTCCCTGGACTCCTGGTCCGGCAGGGTCGGCCGGTAGCTCCTCGGCTTTCCGAAGCCCTAAACCCTAAACCCTAAACCCTAAACCCTAAATCCTAAACCCTAAACCCTTTAACCCTAAACCACAATGGGAAATATCCCAAGCTTGCAACCGACGCCTGTGATGGCTTGGAGGGGGCGGCCAAGGTGAGGAACTGGGACTGAAGAGTTTTACTCTTGGGGTTTAGGGGCTAGAGCTTAAGAGTTTTACTCTTGGGGTTTAGGGTTTAGGGTTTGGGGTTTAGGGGTTCAGGCTTTGCTCGAACTGCTCGAAACGTCCCATCACAGAGGAAGGATGCAGAGATTTCAGGGTTTGTATTTCGATGGCCACCCCTGCTGGAATTGTGTGTGCCAGACTGGATCCCAAAATAGCTCTGAAAGGACTGAAAAGAACTTGTGCTTGAGGTTTAGGGTTTAGGGTTTAGGGTTAAGCGTTTAGGGTTTCCCTGTCCATCGTGTGCCGCCATGCAGTTCTTTGCTTAAGCGCTATGCGGTGATGGTAGAAGGCGCCTTTCCTTAAGGGCAAAGCCCTGAACACACCTTGAGCCGTGAACCCTATCCTGACTCTGCTCAAGGGTCGGGTACTTCGGGAGGATAAACTGCACCTCTCTTGCCAGCGCCTCCCTCAGAAACTGGTCCTTGACCCGATCCTGGTCTCAGACGTGATGGTTCGGGCAAAAACAAGGTCTACCAGGTGGGGCCCCCTCACCATACTACTTATAGTTAAGGGACCTAAAGCCTAAGCTAGGATCCTGAAAACCCAATCTAGGGTCCGTATACATCTACTTATAACTAGGGGGGGGGGGGGGCCCTCCTTGTACAGTCTACAGTCGGTAGCACCTAGTTAGGGATGCTCAGGGTTTATGGCTCTCCGCTTTTGGCGCATGGAAGTTTAGATTTTCGAAGCTTGCGGCTTTGCAAACCGTACAGGAGCGCCAGCCACGCACACCTGGTTATCTCTGTTTACCCCCAATCCCAAACCCAGCGAAACCCCAGACCTCCCTAAACCCTGCCTCGTCAGACCACAAACATGCTAAGCCCTAAACCCCACGGAAATCACACCTTAGGGCTAAACTCGTAAACGCCACCCTCAACCCTTTAGCCACGGACCGAGGGCAAGAAGCCCTAAACCCCATTGAAGCCTAAACCCTAAACCCTATAAACCCTATACCCTAAACCCTAAACCTAAACCCCCCTACTTTTGGGACCCGGAGCTTGCTGAAGCTACACCCAGGCACCCAGCCGATGTTCGACACTGTCAGAAGCTGCAGGATGTAGGCGAGCCAGGGAGTCGCCTTGAACATAAAAGAAATTAGGCGGGTTTAGGGTTTAGGGTTCAGGGTTTCTGGTTTAGGGTTTGGGGTTATAGCTGGACGAACCACTCCGGTTTTTAGGGTTCAGGGCTGAGGGTTTGTGGTATAACCATATCAACATACAAGAGTTATCAACAATCATGAATTTACACATATAGCGTAACACTGTAGCCATTTACGCACATCAAATCTACCCGTATGAACATCAAGTATAGTAACAGAGCGAGGCCCTTGGTTAGGGTTCGCGTTTCTGGTGAAGCTTTTTGAAACTTCTTCGCTTCGTGCTTCGCCCGAGGCCTAAAGCTGTTGTTGTCGTGCTTCGCCAATGCGGAAAGCGCCCGAGCCTGAAAGCCCTTGCATGGGGCATGGGCAAGCCAGCGCGCCAACTCTTACTTCGGAGGGCGGCGCCAAAGGAATGTAAGAAGATAAATGCTACAACAGAACAAAGTTCATAATAATGCAATATAACATTATTAACACATCATCTTACTCTTACTTCGGCCGTGCGTTCTCAATGCTCCCTGCCCGCCTGCTTGGTGCAGCCCTCGTCCGAGCCAATGAACTCCTTCCGGTAACAAGGAGCAACCCTAAACCTAACAATGTACCAGCTATCATACTATAACTTTCCCCCCTAAACCTGACAATATACTTAGGGTCCAGGGTTTCGGGTTGCGGGTTTCAGGCGTGCGAGCCCTGGCTCTACAGACTCCAATGCCAGGGGCCTTACGCCTGCTGCACCCCAATTTCCCCTTACTGTGCCCTTATGGACGAAAATGCGCCCTCTAGGCCGAGAGTTGTCGGTCACGCCAAAACCCTAAACCCTATAAACCCTGTAAACCCCGTAAACCCTCTAAACCCTCTAAACCCGCACAAAACCGTATGAACCCTATAAACCCTATAACCTGTAAACCCAATAAACTCTACAAACCCCATAAACCCGAAAAGCTCTATGAACCCTATCAACCCTGAACGCCCGATGGACGCTATAAGCACTATAAGTCCCCAAAACCGATAATCCCATAATATCTACAAACCCTATATAACCCTATACACGCCCATATAACCCTATGCAACCCTTTAAGACCCCATATAACCCTATATTCCCAATATAACTCGATATAAAACCATATAACACTATATGACCCCATGTAACTTCATGTAACCCTATGTAACCCTATATAACCCTACTCAACCCTAACCCTAAACCCTAAACCCTAAACCCTAAACCCTCACAGCGCGGCTTCCTGCAGTGCCAAGTCCGCCGCTTCGCGCACCACAGGCCAACGATCACAGCAGTGGAGGAAGAGGCGGTGCATCACCTGAGGTTATAGGTTTGTAGGGGAATTAACAGGGTGATATATTCGGTTTTCTGGGGTTGTATAGGAATTATGGGGGTTATAGGGTTTATAGCATTTACAGGGTCTGTGTCCTAAACCCCAAACCCTGAACCCTTTGACATGTGGTGGCAGCGCAAGGTGTTGGCTCGCCTCAGAAGGAGACTGTGCCACCTCAACCTATCCTTCAGACCACAAAAGTAGGATTTAGGGTTTAGGGTCGTGACCCCGCGATCCCACATGTCAACCCCCAGAATAGAATTAGGACGGGCTCAGGGCCCTTGCCTTGGCAACCTCACATCAGCTTAACAAGAAAATGCCGCCGCTCGCGGACAAGGCAAAGGGCCCATGAAGCTTGTGGAGCCCTACATAGCCTGAGCACTTCTCAAATCTCTAAGCAATATTGCACATACCCCTTGGGCTGAGGGGTATGGAAAAAATGTGTGCCCTTGTATTCGCCTGTTATAGGTTAAGGGGTACGGGTTTGGAGTATCCTGAATTATTCCCTAAACCCTAAACCCTAAACCCTAAACCCTGAACCCAAAACCCTAAACCCTAAGACTCTAAGAACATCATGGCCATGAAGCGAAATAGCCCTTCAAGAGCTTGAGGGACGCATGGCGGTCGCCATACAAGACCTGCATGTTGGGGAGTGGGTCTTCTAGGGTTTAGGGTTTAGGGTTTAGGGTTTAGGGTTTAGGGTTTAGGGTTAGGGTTTAGGGTTTAGGGTCTTTGGAGCGCAGAACTCCACAAACTCTTGGGCCATCTATCTATCTGCCTACTTTACCTGGGACTCTATTTACCTACAGTTTCGTAGTAACTACCCCTGAATTAGTAGGTCGAAACCTTAAAACTGTTGGAAAGGTACGTGTACGCTCCTGCTCTCTCTTCTCTCTCCCCGTATGTATATATATATATATACATACATACACATCATTCAATTTTAGGGGCTGAGGCTGTTCTACCTTGAAAAACAAATGAACCCTCAAATTGGGACTACACACTCTCTACTACTATAATCCTTATTGGGGTATATGAACCATAAACCCTTTTAGGGTTCATTTGGCTCTCAAGGTAAAGAGCAACCCAAAGCGTCGGGGTTTCCCTCAACCCAAACCCCGGGTTTCAAAGCCGGGGTATTTTTGGGGCGACCCAAAAGCAGACCTGCCTGGGACTCTATTTACCTACAGCTTAGCAGCAGCTATCCTTAAGTTAGTAGGTAGAACCCATAAACAAGTCCCAGGTCAACCCTAAACCCTAAACCCTCACCCCTAAACCCACCTGCTTGAGCAGCTGGTGCATGATCTCAGGGAGTGCCACAATAGCATCCACCGCAGGCTGCGGGGCGTCCCGCTCGCGCAGGAGTCGGAAGACCGGCGGCGGCAAGTGGGAATCCTCTCCTTGACCAGCGGGGAGGTTTAAGATATGAGGGTTTCCGAGAATAGGGGGTTCGCTTCCCTGCAAGAAAAAAACAACCCTCAACTCTAAACCCTAAACCCTGCCTGGACTCGATTTACCTACAGTTTGGTAGTACCTGCCCCTTAATTCGTAGGTAGAGCCCATAGAACTGTAGGTAGACAGTCCCAGGCAAACCCTAAACCCTAAGCCCTAAACCCTAAACCCTCAGCTCAATTCCAGGCCAAGGGTCCCTGTGGGCAGGCGTCTGCCAGTTGATTGAGGCAGCCCGCCAAGAGGGAGGCCTCGGTCGCCAAAAACGCGGCGGTGTAGGGTTTAGGGTTAAGGGTTTAGGGTTGAGGGTTGAGGGTAGATGCGTGGAGATGAGGGAGAAAAGAACGCAGTTTGAATTTAAAAACGAAAGTAGACTACAACACAACACTGACAGCATGATGTAGAAGATATACTAGCGAAGCACTGTGACATTTTAAGACTATAACCATGTGAACATATAACATAAATATAATGACATGTTCATATAATGCCATAGTTGCAAAAGTACAAAAGCACAATGATACAGTAACAAGTAACGAAAACGTAATACAATAAGATAACAAGATTGTCGTATGATAGAATGAGCATGGAATAATGTAATTATACAATCATAAACTCGTATACTCATACGAACATAGAGTCATGGATTAGTATAGTTGTCTAGGGTTTAGATATTTACTAATCAAGCTACCTAATGATGATACAGTAACCTAGAAACGTAATAACATCATCATGTAATACAGCGCGTAGAGAGTCACGACAATAATGTTGAACACACATGATGAAAATAAAACAATCATGCAAGAACATATTACGTCTTCCTACAATGCGACGAAAACAACCTAAAATCACATACTCGTGTAATGTTATAGCTCTTCGCTTAAAGGGGTCTCCTGCTCCGGAAGCTTACTACAGGGTCAGGAGGCTAGTAAAGAGGCCAACTTTGGGATGCTCCCTCTTACACTAACAGTCCTTCACAGGGATTATAATAGGGGGTACTACAATCCCTATTAAGGATAGTATACGTCCTTAAATAGGGATTATCATAGTGTCATAGGGGGTACCATAATCCCTAATAAGGACTGTTCGTATAAGGGGGAACATCCGCCAACTGTCCGACCTGCTGCTTCGGCTAAACAGCCAAGGTGCGGCCGTCAGCGCGTGCTGCGCGTGCACGAACCTTGGTCGCTGCACATGTGCAGAGGGTGTCATCGCCCGGTTTGGGTTGAGACTGCAATCCCCCCAAACCCGAAACCCTACACCTAAACCCTACATCCTAAACCCTAAACTCTAAACCACAAACCCTTTTGAGGGCAAATCCTCAACCACCTGCCCCCCAAGAAGTACAGCATCGAACCTCCAGAGTATGAAAACCAGATCCTAGCGACACATCGGGGAGCTCCGATGGGGGCTCTCAACCCCGGTTCTTAGTAGGGAGGGAGGGAAGTAGGGGCCTAGAAATACCCTTCTTTAAGGGATTACATAAGGTTTAGGGTTTAGGGTTTAGGGTTTAGGGTTTGGGGTTCCGTCATCCGCTACTATGAACCAGCCAGTCAAGAAACCGCTACAGGTAGCAGAGTTTCCCAAGGGAAGCATCCGCTGACCCATGCACTCTCGAACTACCGACTACCTCTGCAGGAGGGCTGGCCCTGAACCAGATCATGGGCACACACATCTGAATATACTAAACCTAACAGCAAATGTTACACCTGAAATGCAGAAGCGAAGTGCGACAAGTGAGCATGTCCACAAGTATAGGTACGGTGGCTTCGTTCGGCGGGCCATCACCTGTGAAATGAAATCTGCCTGATGCTAAACCCTAAGCCTCTCTAAGGGTAGCTGCATGGTCCCTTAGTATGTGCCCTTAAAACGGGACCCCTTACATACCTCTTACATACCATAAACGACCCAAGGGCCACCCTTAGATTTTGCCTAAAGCCCAGTCATTTCCGCAATCTTGAAACCAGAAATTCTAAGCTCAACTCTCCACCCGCCTAGCTGATTGAAAGTCGCACCACCTTCGTTTAGGGTTTAGGGTTTGTAGGATTGTAGGATTGATAAACGATGCCAGCTTGCACCAAGGTGAGCTACAGGCCTTCCTATAGTCCTATTTAGAGGCTTTGGTTCACTGGTCTTCCCAAAGTCCTATTTAGAGGCTTTGGTTCACAGGTCTCCCTGAAGTCCTAAACCCTAAGCCCTAAATCCAAAAGTCCAGGGGGCAATGGCAGCCAATGCGTGAGGGGCTCCTTCCAGGCCGCACGTCGGAGGCCTTTCAAAAAAGCGGTGGGCAAATCCGTAGCCCCAGCCTTGGGAACCACATGAACCCTAAAATTGGGGTTTAGGGTTTAGGGTTTATAAGTTTAGGGTTTACCCTATACTACTATGATCCTTATGGGGGGTATATGAACCGTAGACCCTTTTAGGGTTCATGTGGTTCTCGAAGTTTTTAAGGAAATCCTAGAATCGTAGCCCCAAAAAGCCTAAACCCCAAAAAGGCTGGTTTCGGTTGCATGCACTTTGTGTGTTTTGTTGGATTTGTCGTTTGGGCGACAAAGGTCGCCCAGCTTACCATCTGCTCTCCCCAAAGAAATCCGAAACTCGAATTCATCGAGATAGGAAACTTGAAGCTGTCATGTCGAAGCCATGCTGAATTCGGCGGGCTGCAAGCACTAAACCCAAAGCCCTAACTGAGTTAAGGGGTGTTGGCGGGGCTCTCAGAGTTGGCCACAAACTCCCCCCTAAACCCTAAACCCTAAACCCTAAACCCTAAACCCTAAACCCTAAACCGCGGCACGCTCCTCCTTGCCAAGCAGTTTGGGAGACCGCGTCGAAGAATGCCTGGGTAGCCCAGCGTTTTGATAGGGACTTCTTCTTGCAGAGGGTTGAGCCTAAACCCTAAACCCTAAACCCTAAACCCTAAACCCTAAACCCTAAACCCTAAACCCTAAACCCTAAACCCTAAACCCTAAACCCTAAACCCTAAACCCTAAACCCTAAACCCTAACCCTAAACCCTTATGGGGTTTACGAAAAGAGGGGACCTTAATATAGACCCTCCAATAGTAGGATTCCCTCATAATAAGGACCCCAATAAGGTACTCCTGATTTCGGAAACCCCCATATAGTGTTGGGTTGTTGTTCTACGGTGGGGTGCGGAAGGGGGGGGGGCGGGGTGGGCGTAGTCTTCTACATAATGAAGACATCCTGTCTGTGGGCCTCAGTAGCCTTGCAAAGGAACCCTAAACCCTAAACCCTAAACCCTAAACCCTAAACCCTAAACCCTAAACCCTAAACCTTGGCTTCCCAAGGGGCTGTGAGCTTGGCAAGCCGGCCACGGCCCTGTGCACACACGCCGATGCCGATCACATCCTCGTCCGGCCCGATCCTCGGATCATGATCTTTTTTTCCATTGCGGGTAGGGCTTTAGGGTTTAGGGTTTAGCGTTTAGGGTTTAAAGTTTAGGGTTTAGGGTTTAGGGTCTACCTACTAATTGAGGGGTAGTTACTACTAAACTGTAGGTAACAAGAGTGCCAGGTATGGGTTCCTGCGGCAGCATCTCCGAAACCTAGGGTTTGGGGTTTTGGGTTGCGGGTAGTTTAGGGTTTAGGGTTTGGGTTTAAGATTCTTTTTCCAATCACAGGCCTGGGCCTAACGTTTCTTCTGGCCTTCCCCTCATGGCTGAACTGAAGTCCACTTTGCAGGGCCTACCTAGGACTCTTTTTACCTACAGTTTTTATGGGTTATGCCTACTAATTAAGGGGTAGTTGGAGCGCGGCGCGTATCTCGCCGTGTGGTTTCTTGCTTGGGGGGGTTTGGTTTCTTGTTTGGGGGGGGGGTGTGGGGGTTGGGGGGGGTGGGGGGGGGGGGGGGGGGGGGGGGGGATAATTCCGCCCTCCCTCTTGCAACTTGCCGGCATGTCCTCGGTCTTTTAGTGCTCCAGTTTGCAGGGTTTCGGGTTTCGAGTTTAGCCTTCATGTTGGGGTTCGGGGTTTAGGCCTCTGGCAAATCTGCAGATGCTAAGGCAACACCCAAAACCCTGACTTAAACCGTAGCCCTCCGACTTGCTAAACCCTAGACTACGGAATCCCGAAGCTGCCATGCTGGTGTTGGCCTGGCTGGCTGTGTCCCTCAGCCTGGCTATCGCTTTGAAGGACGATGCCGCTGTGATTTGTCGGTTTCCATGGTTGCCGCTGTGCAGCCTTGACGAGCTGCTTGCCCATCTGGAGCTGTTGACATGTCCGCACCCTTCAGGCGAAGGGGAATATGTCGCGCTGAAGGCCATGCTGACTGAAAGCCGCCGCGGCGGTCTGCCTTGGGAACAGCTTTTACTGGACAGGTATTTCCTTTCGGCTTTGGTCTTGGACAGGCTTCGCCGCGGGGCTTTCAGTGCAGCTACGAAGGATGTTGCAACTTGGTGTCAACGTCGCGTGGAAGCGTGCTACGGCCCTCTGTCCGGCTTTCCCGAGGCTCCGCTGCCGCACGTGTTGTGCCAGCAGCTGCGTGGCTTTGTGAGTAGCATGGATGCACGCCAGGAGGAAGCCAGGGCAGGCTCACATCTGGTCCCTTGTCCCGAGCCAGTGCTTGCCAGCGAGCCTCTATCCTTGGACTTGGGCCGCTCCGAGGCGAGGGATGCGCATGCAGGCTCACCTGTGCGCGTGAAGCGCCCGCCTGCGCAGTGCTACACGCCTTTGACCCCGCGGAATAGACTCCGCTTCGAGACCACGACAGTTGACGGGGACGTTAGTCCCCTGGCATTTGCAGACTCTCCGGACTCGAAGAGGTTCAAGCGCTGGTTTTTCGGCAAATACGATGGTCTCGACAGTCTCTTTCCTTCCAGTCAGGACTGGGCATGGGCGTTCTGTCTGTTGCAACTTCCTGCCTTTGCAATTGCCAGTTTTTACAGGACTTGTTGAGTGCTCCTTGCATTGTTGTGCGATCTGGCGCAGGACATGGTTGCGCACTCCGAGGGCTTGTCATCTTCGACCATGCAGGCCACAGACGTTTTTTGTTTCGCACAACTCTTCATGTCGGTTTGGCTGTCAGACGTGTGCCCCGTAGACCCGACGCCCCCCGGGCTTGTAGACTTGCCGAACACTTTCGCTCATGGTTTTTGCTCAGGGAAGTTTTTTCGGGCGCTGTGATATTGTTGCTTGCCACTCCTTCGGCTTATGTCGAGCGGCTCTGTTGCGGTATCACTGCGGACAATGTCTTCTCGTTCCGTGCCCATCATGGTGGCAGCCATTGAAGCAGTCTTACCGGATGTCGCCGCCAAGCAGCACTTCCTCAGCAACGACTTGCAGGCCGTCATCGCTGGTCTGGCATTGGTCCTCAAGGTTCTCACGGCGGATCGTGTCTTGGTGCGGTCCCAGCTGCACCACTACTTGGATGTGCTCGTTGAAGTTCGCTGTGCTTGTTTGGGTCTTCCACAAACGTCAGACTTCACAGAGCATCTTCCTCGCACGGCGGCCACTTGTGCTGGGAGCCTTCTCTTCAACATGCGCTTGCTTGTCGGCCCTGGGATAACATCCTTTGACATGACCCGTGTGATGCGAGATACTCTAGACATACTCGAACGTTTTCCAGGCATTTTTTCGTGCTGTTCTGACTTGCGCGAAGCTTGCCTGGTCATCTGCGGCTTGTGTACAGATGTTTGGGCCATTTCCAGGACCATGTCCCGCGAAGGCATCTGGGCACCGTGACATGTCTTGCTGCGCTCGCAACAGAAAGCTGGGGCTTTCTCTTGCCTGTCTCGTGAGTCCTGCTGTTATTCCTGAGTGTAGACAATATGCTGGCACAGGTGCTGCGGCAAACTCTCTCCCCGCCGCCAGGCACTGCGATCTCTCCTGACCCTTGCTTTCCAAAATGTTTTTGGAGAGGTTCCGCGCTTCCTTGTGCTGTAGGAATACTCGTGCTGCTTCTGCCTTGGGTGTATACCGCATGCACGATTAAGGCAATCGACAATGCCGCTCGAGACGACGATACTGCTGCGGCGAGCTCGTCGCCTGCGCCCGACCTTGACCTCTCTCAGGATTTCTCCTGTCGCAGAACATAACACCCTAGAGCCATGAACCCCACACCCTCAACCCTACACCCGGGTGTCACACTCTGAACCCTTCAGGACGACATTGAGGACTTCTCGGATGCGTCGGACGGTCCCGTGCGGCAGGCCGACCCATCTCTTCCTTCAGTTCTTCCTCAACCGCCTCTTCGCCCACGTTCTGACACTACATCCCAGGCGATTTGCAAGGGTTTGGGG
This sequence comes from Symbiodinium natans, assembly GCA_905221605.1. Lineage (NCBI taxonomy): Eukaryota > Dinophyceae > Suessiales > Symbiodiniaceae > Symbiodinium > Symbiodinium natans. The sequence continues at coordinate 196,453 of CAJNDS010002751.1, read as the reverse complement.
TCTATAGGGTTCAGGGTTGAGGGTTTGGCGTCCAGGCTTTAGGGTCTAGGGTCTACCCTTCACCCTCGACCCTCTAGAAACCCTCCAATGTCTTTCCGCTCCGCAATGCAGGACAGACGTCGACCGGAGGTTGCGAACCTCCGTCCGTCCAAGTATGGACACTGCCCTCTCCATGCCATCGCTCGAAGGCCTCACGTTTTCGGCCCACGCAGCCAGAAAGCCGGGCGCGCAGCTCATGTCTGTGCGAAATTTTGGAAGCTGAATGCTGCCAACCAGAGACAATGCTGGCACTTCCAGCTTATCCCTGAAACAACTGTCCTTGAGGTATGGCCTTCTAAGTTCAAGGCTTGGTACTTCAGCTTAGAAAATCGCCTGGCCAGAGCTGGCCGATGACTTCCCGACCACTTGCTCTAACAAACGCTCAGCAGACGAAAGAGGCGGTCGAGCTGCCCCCTGTCCCCAGACCCTCGACCCTGAACCCGAAACCTCACCCCTCAACACCGCTCACGCCTGACGCCGTGCTTGGCCTTGCTGCACGCCAGGCTCAGGTAGGGTTGAGCTGTTCCACTTTCCCTAAACCATAAACCCTGAACCCTCAACCCTAAACCCTCAAGCCTCAACCCTCAACCCTAAACCCTCAACTCTGCACCCTTGCCTGGCCTCTCCTCCGTCTTAATGTAGCCATGGGGAAACCGACGCGGTCGCAAAAGAAGCAGACGCACCACTGTAGTCTCTGCGGCAGTGCGCGCCACCGAGTCGACACCTGCCCCTTGCCAGGTGCTCCAGCTTTCCGTGAGGCCAAGAAGACACTACAGAAACTACAGAAGCTGAGACCTGCAGGGAAGGTGCTGCGCCAGGAGAAGAAGGTGCGCAAGAGCCCTGCCAAGAGCAAGGACTACAAGGCAGCTGCTTCTAAGCGGTACACTCCAGCCGTGGACCTGGCGGACACAAGGCCAAGTGAAGCACGTCGTCGAAAGCCGCAGGCATCCGCCTGCCCCGACTCCGACCACGCGGCTGCGGAATGGTTGCTCTCCAAGAAGTGGGCTGCCAGGCCGACAACCTGCTCGCGCTGTGGCAAGCGCAAGCTCTCCCGCCTCTGCTGGCCCAAGCAAGGACTCCTCAACCCTAAACCAAACCCTAAACCCTAAACCCTCAGCCGTAAACCCTCGACCCTGAACCCTAGACCCTGAACCCTCGACCCCTCAACCCTAAAGCCCTAAACCCTAAACCCTACACCCTCAACCCTAAATTTACCCGCTTGAAATACCCCAGACGAGGAACGCCGCATTGGCGTTGCAAGTCCTGCGGCGCCAGGCACGCCTTCCTCAATGGAAGCATTTTCTACGGTTTGAGATGCTCGCTCTTGCTCCTCGTGCAGCTCCTGGACGCCTACATTCGCCTGGACCTCGCGAAGCTTCCTGCTGTGTGCGACTTGGTGCAGATGACGGCCGTTGGCCGCGTGACAGCAGAGCACTTCATCGCCTGCATGAGGTGCCTGGAGGCGAAAGCATATGAAGACTGGGCCGCAACACAGCGATTGTCTGGCAATGTGGAAGTGGACGGGACCTTCCTGACAAAGTTCCACATTAAGCACACTAACAAGCACTATGCCGACATGATCTTCACGCTGCAGGAAAAGCTCAGGAAAGCCAGGAAAAAAAGGCCTTCCAGTTACACAGTACACGTGATGTGCTTGGGGGCTCAGCCACGAGGCTGCCCGGCTCTGGTTTACGTGCCCCGACCCGTGGTGTGCATGCCTGGAAGTCGCCCTATCACGGAAACCCGTGCTCAGATCGAGGCGTCCAAGCTGCTTGACAAGGTCGACAAGCGGAAAAACCGCACCATCATCTTCGCGGATGGCAACAAATCATGGAAGTTTGCCTGCGCAGATCGTGGACTCCGACACGAGGCAGTTACCCACCAGACGAAAACCTTCGTGAAGCCTGTCAAGAAGGCAAGCAATAAAGCTCTGAGTACTCTTGCGGGGACTCAAAGCTTAGACCGTTCCTGGCTCTCCTTAAAGACCTGGCTCGGGACTTCTCCGAAAGCCAAAGGCAGAATAGAGAACCACACGTGCTTGCGGCCAGAGTTGACACAGCAAGTGTCACAGTGGGCCTGGCGCAAAAGCTTGCCAAGGCCACTCACTGCTTCTGTCTTGCAAGCGGCACTGCAGCAGCTGAAGCGAGTTTGAAAGACCTCTACCTGCAACCCCCTCTCCCCGTAGATCCCCCCAACTGGCTGCCGCAGCCCTGAACCCTGAACACAGAATGTTCACACCTGTAGGCCCTAGGGTTCAGGGTTTACGGTTACCCTTCACCCTTAGAACTTCAAAAGCTGAACCCTAAACCCTTCAAACCCTGAACCCCTCAACCCCACATCCTTCGAGTCCCAGCCCGCCAGGAACCCCCGAAGGGGCCTCTGAGTCTCCAAACCGATTGAGCAATCCGCCCTATGGGCTTGGGGGGTTAGGGTTTAGGGTTTGGGGTCTTAGGGTTGCGGTCTCTGAATTGGAGGTTCAGGGTTGAGGTTTTCCCAAAACGTGCTTCCGGAAATCCTGCAGAATCCTGAAGCAACCTTTCCTCTAAAGCCCTACCCCTTAGAACATCCCTCAGCCCCTAAACTCTAAACCCCTCAAAGCCCTGAAATCCTTGAAAACGGAAAGTAGTTTTAGGCATTTCAGAACTCTTAAAAATGTGTGAATTCCCTAGGCGAAAACACTGAAATACGTGTTTCCCCCTTAGTGTGCCGTTCATAACCCGCTCCCACCTCTCAGAAGCCGAGTACCTGGTAAATACCAGCATTTAAGCCAATTCCAGCCATATTACTATTCACTCTCTGCACGGTAACGCACGGCGAGATATGCGCCGCGCACCTAGTTGCTACTAAACTGTAGGCAAATAGGGTCCCAGGTATGGCATATTCGGAGTACTTGTCACTGCACGCCAAGACCTATCCGAGAGGGCATTCCAGACTGCCGGAAACCTGTCAGCTCGCACCCCTAACAACCACACACCGTAGTTTAACCGCGAACACACAGGCATCGGCTGAACAATTAACTTGGGGAAGTACAGATATATATATATATATATATAGTGTGTGTGTGTGTTTTGCCGCGGGGGATTCTCCAAGGGTTTAGCAATAACCCCCATAAGCCAAATTTTGATATTTGACAAGGAATAGTATAATAAATAGGGTCTCCTGTTTAGAGGTTGCCGTCCGCCATTTTTGCGCGGGAAATCAGCCGCATGCACCTCAACAGAGGGCTCGACGCGCCCCCTCACAAAAGAACAGAAGGTCCCACAAACCCCACATACACATAAGGATGCTACAAACAGGTTTTTTTTCGGAATCCCCCTTCTAGGGGCCCTTATACCCCAAGAGTAGGATCCTTAAGTTTATGTTGCCTTTTCTTGGCACCAAAGTACAAACCTTACGGGGCTGAGTGGCGCAAATGCGTGTGGACAATCGTGTGGTATATAGTACCACCAGGCAGGCGTACTGCGTCTTAGCACGTTACGAGGTCAGAGAGAACGAAGCCCGAGGTACGTACCAAAGTCTTCCAAGATCCCTTAATTAGGGAATATACCCCAAATTCCTAGTTATGATCCCTAGTATCAAACAGGGTATATTCCTGAATTAAGGGGGTTTTGGGAAGATCTGGGTAACTAAACAAGTCCCACGCCTCCAGCCTGTGACACCCTCGAATTCAGCCAAAGAGTCTTCTCGTGGAAGCACTGGACTTCCTGAGCCTCCCAGAAGAGGGGCGCCTGGCCAGCGCTTATATGGGGAGATTTTGTTACACACCTAAAGGCTCGTGAAGCATTCATGGGCCGCCTATTTCGGGGGTATTTCTGCATGTATCTTAGCTCATGCCCTAGATCTCTCCTGACCCCATGGGGGGGGGGGGGGGGGGATATGTAAAGTATCATAGAAAGGAGCTCGGGGTCTCTGGGCCTACCTGCCGCTCGAGCATGGTTTGCGGTGTTCGGGGGCTTAGTTCGGCTGCCAATTCGCCTACCTCTCACACGTGGTTCGAGGTCTACGGAAACCTACATTTCTGCAGCCTCTTATGGCAAAACCCATTATAGCACTAGGTAACTTTCCACAAGGTACGTTTGGGGTCGGTCCTTGAGGTAGGTCGCATATAGGGTAAGAAAGGTCGCCCTCGGGTGTTTTCCAGGTTTTTGGTGCCTAATGAGCCTCGCGTTGGGCCCTGCTTCGGGGCTTCTGTGCACGTCCAGGCTGTTTCGGGTTTCGGGTTTCGGGCTTAGGTTTTTTTTTTCGCTCCCGCATAGCTGGCTGAACCGCAGGCAGGGTTGATGGTTTGGGGTGTAGGGTGTAGGGTTTAGGGTTTAGGGGCTCTTATGCGCTGTAGGTGGAAACCAGACAGTGCAACGCAGTCGCAGGCCTGAGCCGTTTCCTGCCAAGCCGGGACGGCATAGGCCAGTGAAAGGCGGTCGTGTCGACGCAGGCAGGACATGACTTCGATCACGACAGCCTTTTTAGGGTTTAGGGCTTAGGGTTTAGAGTTTAGGATCATGACTCAGATCTTCCAAAACCCCTTAATTCAGGAATATACCCGAATTTATACGAAGGATCAAAATTATAAATCAGGGTATGGGGTCTTGGAAGATCTGGGGAGCTTTCTGAAACTGCGGCTTCATCCAGGCTCGGCAAAGTTTTGAGGGTCAGGGGTTTACTTGGGAACGGCTCCTAACCCTAAACCCTAAACCCTAAACCCTAAACCCTAAAGCCCCAACCGGCAAGAAGCCGCCGGCCAGTCTGCCAAGTAGGCCATCCTCTGTATCGCTCCGCCGAGGAGAGGACGTCGGACGGCAGACCCCGAGTCAGCCTTTAGGGTTGAGGGTTTAGGGTTTATAGGGTTTAGGGTTTGGGGTTTAGGGCTTAGGGTTTAGGGTTTAGGGTTGGTTCTTTGGAGGGCTACTGCGGACCTTCGTCTGCTGACTGCTGTTATCGCACGGCCATTCTGCCTACGGCCTCAGCCTGCTGTTTCGGGCGGCTGGAGTTGCTCCCCTACCTTTTGAGGTCGGGTCAATAGAATCCCTAAACCCTAAACCCTAAACCTTCCATAGAATAGGTGCCGGGGTGCCAGGACCGCCCTGGCTGGGCGGGACACCTGCATGACCTCCCGGAAAGGCATCCGACAGATGGGGCAGCACCTCGAGGTCAGCTTCGCTGCGCAGGGCAGGTGGAAGTAGTGTGTGCCTTAAGGCTTCCAGTGACCCAGGGGAAAAAAAGGTACATACTTTTTGGGCTACTTACCTAGTATAGGAAACCCAGAACCCAAAAAGTAAAAAGACTATACTAATTACTCAACAGCCCAGGTGCAGACTGGTGTGCCGTGCTCGCAGAGCTGTGCCAAAGGTCGTGCAGCGGGCGCGCCGGCAAGTGGGCCCCTAGCTTCATCGTCCAGATCCCCGAGGCAAATGACGCAAACACTTCCCAAGCAAGCCGAGGGCAAGGGTGCTGAAGCCGGAGCATCGTCACAGTCGATTGCGTTCGGGAACGCCGGACAATGAGGACCGGTAGCCTGATGACCGCACTTGCACTTGAAGCCTTCATGGTGCTCGACCATGATTTCAATGGCCTCAGGGCATCCGACACACTAGGGGGGGGGGGAGGGGCGTTTCGGCCCAAACTCCCAAATCTAGGGTTTAGGGTCCCGGGTCAGTACCCCAAGCCATGAACCCTGAGTGCCTGCCCACGAGGATGGTCACAAAGCTCGCAGCGTCGGTTTTTCTTCTGATTGTGAAGGGTGCACCTTGGGGGTATTGGCACGCCTATATATATATATATATTGCATCTATATTCATTTACATTAATATTTATATTTATATGTATATTTATTGTTATATATATATATATATATATCTCTCTCTCTCTCTCTCTTTGTTGTGAAGGGTGCACCTTGGACACTTCCACCATTCGGAGCCATCGCCCTCGAAGAAGAAGGTCTGCAACTGGCGGAGGATGGCCAGCACACTGTATGCCTTAGTTGGGTCTAGGGTTTAGGGTTTAGGGTTTAGGGCTTAGGGCTTAGGGTTTAGGGTTCACGGTTTAGGGTCTAGGGTTTAGGGTTTAGGGATTATACTATCCCAAAATGTGTAAAGTGTACTCACTCAGCTACTAAGATGCGCTGCTCCAGCCCATGTAGGGCTTCCTCTTCCTGGCAAAGCAGACTCAGGCAGCCTAGCGCCCTAAACCCTAAACCTTAAACCCTAATTAAGCCGAAACCCTATACAGCCTTAATAAACCCAACGACAACTGGAGAGGCGAACTGTGCTGCTGCAATTAACTCACATCGTTGTCCGAGCAGCTCTTCATCGGCCGCCCATTCTCCCCCTTCCAGCATATCCAAGCCTGGGTTGTGCTTTAAGCCCTTTGAAAATTGTTTGTGAATAGGTTATATAAGGAAAGAAGGGAAATGTAAAATATCCCAATGCACAAGCCAGAAGCAAATGAAGGTGGAGAAGACGTTCGGATGCTGCACTGTGCTCCCCAGCACATGCACGCGCGGAGGTCGCATGGGGTATTCCTTCCGAGCTACGAATGCGTTGGGGCGTTTTGGGGGTTAACCCATGTACTCCCTGCCCATGTCCCAAACAGCAGATGCGCCGGGCTCTGCAGCCGAGCAGCTTGGGTGAAGGTCAGCTCTAGGTGCAGAATCCTTTGCTAGCAGGCGCCTCTTTCCAAAGCACATGAGGACGTAGATGCAAACGGCGCTCCCCAAAAACAACCGCCCTACATCCTCGGGATCCCAAGACCCCCAAGCCTCCTGGTCTGCGAGTTCCTCTTTTCTATGCGGAATCCTTCATCAGGTTAAGGGCCGTGCATCCTGAAATGGCCTGGTGGGCAGGGAAAGCCCCAAGAGTGTGCCCTCAAATGGAGAAAGCAAGACCAAGACCTGGAGGCTTGACACCCAAACGCCCCAACCATCCGAACCCAGGAGAAGCCCAAAACCCTAAACTCTACACCCAACTCCCCACCATAAGCGCTAAACCATTTTTGTCCAAACCCAGGCTCTGAGCATCAGCTGGGAACCCTATAAACAATAAACCCCAAACCCTGAACCCTAGATTCTAAACCCTAAACCCTAAACCCTAAACCCCGGCTCTTTCAGGCCAGCCGCACTGGGGAGCCACCGCCAGGCGGCTGCCCGGCCACGTTGCAGTGCCACGTGAAGAGGTCATCCTTCACGTCTTTAGAGTTCGTTCACAAGGCTTACAGGCTTTAGAGTTAGTTCACAAGGCTTGTAGGGTTAGGGTTTAGGGTTTAGGGTTTAGGGTTTAGGGTTTAGGGTTTAGGGTTTAGGGTTTAGGGTTTAGGGTTTAGGGTTTCGAGTTTATACAGGGGCCAGGGCCTGCACCCTGTACAGCACTCGACTGGAGGGTGCCTCGGGCCTAGGTCGCTTTGGGTTTGGGGTATAGGGGCCAAGTCGGGCCATGGCTGGCCAGAGAAACAGGTTAGGGTTTAGGGTTTAGGGTTTAGGGTTTAGGATTTAGGGTTTAGGGAGAATCTCTATAGGCAAACGGGTGTGCGTGTCAACCCCCCAGTGGTTTCATGGTCAATCCTTCTTGCCTCAACCCTTGAATGCAAGGCGCCATAAGCTGCAAGAAGGCTACCCCAAGCTAAATTAGGGATCGGAATAATTTCTAATCGTATCCCCTCATAGTCCCCCTATGTATACATATACATATACATACATACATACATACATACATACATACATACATACATACATACATACATACATACATACATACATACAATACCCTCTGTAAGAAGAAACAGGTCTCCTCTACAGGCGCGGCGGAGACCTTGGCAAGCTGGAAAGCTCTTCTCGGCTTGGAGCGATCTTGAGCCGACTGAAGCTCCGCAAAAAGTGCGGGAAGAATCCTAAACCCCGAACTGGCCCTAAACCCTAAACCCTAAACCCTAAACCCTAAACCCTAAACCCTAAACCCTAAACCCTAAACCCCTAAACCCTAAACCCCTAAACCCTAAACCCCTTGTTCAGTCAGTGCCCAGGACGCACTCCGCCGAAGCTGGTAGTTTATGGCCGAGGGCTCACCCGCAACCCTAGGTCAGATTTTTGGATATTAGGGGCCAGGGTTTTAGGGTTTAGGGTTTTAGGGTTTAGGGTTTAGGGTTTCGGGTTTAGGGTTTCGGGTTTAGGGTTTCAGGGTTTCTCCAGTTTGGGGTTTAGGGGTCAAGACGTCCAGTAAGGCCAGAAATGCGAGTGGCTGAGTGGAGCACTATCCTAAACCCTCAGCCCTAAATCCACAGTTGGTTGGGGCACGGACTTTCTGACTCAAGCCTCTTGAACCCTTAACCCTAAACCTAAACCCTAAACCCTAACCCCAAACCCTAAACCCTAGGAGTCCGAACTTTTGGTTCAGCCGTGCCGCGCCCCAGCTGGGCTCGCGGTGGACGAGCTGCAGCTCCCGCTGAAGGCGGCGCGCTGCGGACGAGACGCTGGTGGACATGGCTGCTTTCGGTCGATTTTGCTCTTGAGGGTTGAGGATATAGGGTTTAGGGTGAGGGGGGATAAAGTGCATGTGCACGTGACAAGATTGGAGTGTACACATATTCAGTGTCGTTGCGATCAAAAAAAGATTCCGAAGTTTGCATGAGGTGGGTTGGTAGGTGGGTGTGGCGAACCAGTTGGCAATCGCCATTGAGCCGGAGAAATGCACAGCACAACACCTCGTCACGCGCAGATCAAGCGAAAGGTGGAGCTCAAAAAGCAAGGGTTTAGGGTTTAGGGTTTAGCTACGCTTTAGGGTTTAGGGCTTAGCGACGCCGGAATTCCAGCCAAGAGGCCCGCTCAGCACGACTGGTTGCCCTTAACCACCCTTTTAGGGTTTAGGGTTTAGGGTTTAGGGTTTAGGGTTTAGGGTTTAGGGCAATTAAAATCCAGTCACTGGAAAAGTCTATGCTCATTCGACTCCGAGCACTAGATCGCCACCACGCTGAAATCCCACATGCCCCAAAAACATGAAAGCTGAGCCATGGTCTAGGTTGGGTCGATTAAACTTTCTGAAACAATAGTAGTCCAAAATAGGACACTCTTAAGCCTGATAAGGGAATAACAAACCACCAGGGCCTAGTCAGAAGCAAAAGGCTTCTGAGCTACCAGCTGTTCTTCCGAAGCTTCTTGGACACATCTGCCTCTTCTGGCAGGTAGCGCCTCAACGAAGCAGGTTTTCATCTAGGGCTTGCAGCGTTGCAGGGTCTAGGGGTTTGGGAAGGTGGGCTGAGGGTTGCGGAGTGGGTTTAAGAAGGGACCTTTTTTTGCACTCCTGCTTGGATCCTTGCTCCGGCTGGGTAGCATGGGTTTAGGGGTTTTCTTGCCGCCCGCATTGCCCACAAACTTCAGGGCTTTGGGTGTAAGCTGGTTTAAGCCACTCATTTTCTGAGACGATTTTGCACATCCAGGCCTCTTGAAGCATGCCGGGGGAAGGAGCACCCTGGACCCCTAAAGAGCCGATAACCCCTCTAATCCCTCTAAACCCTATAAACCCTATGAACCCTATAAACCCCAAACCCTAAAAGGGGGCCCTTCTAAGCCCAATAAAGCAAGCCGACTCCCCGATGTTGAGGCCTCAAAGCCTCTGACTGCTAAACCCTAAACCCTAAACCCTAAACCCTAAACCCTAAACCCTAATCCCTGAGTCAGGGCTCTTCAAGAGCGCCGTCTTCTCCTCCGAGGTCAGTGCCTTCGGCTCCTTTCTCCCACAAAACGCAGAAGCTATAGGGTTGGGGTTTAGGGTTTAGGGTTTAGGGTTTAGGGTTTAGGGTTTAGGGTTTAGGGTTTAGGGTTTAGGGTTTAGGGTTTAGGGTTTATAGGGTTTAGGGTTTAGGGTTTAGGGTTTGGAGATTAATTGAGTTTTTGTAGTGTTTATTGTAGGGTTTACGATTTAGGGTTTGTAGGGCTTCGGCTTTCGGCTTTTAGGGCCTTATAGGGTTTTTAGGGTACCGAAACCCTACCTTGCATGAGCTACGTGCCCTTCAAAAACGGCTTGCCGTTCTGTTAAGATACAGGGTTGCTGTAGGTAGACCTCAAGCAAGACTTGGTAGGCATCGATGGCTTCGGGTTCTTACTCTGCGGCAGGGACCAGAAGTCTCGGAGCTTTAGGATTTCAACGCCACGTGCTTTGGCAGCATTTGGGCGTTGCTGGTCCCGCACATACTTCGTGATGAGGTTTCAAAGGCGGATAAGTCGATATTGTTCAGGGTGCATCGCTTTGGGATTTCATCCTGCAATCACGTTAGGCACGGAATCCTTGTACACACTGTTGAATGCCGAAGCCAGGCACCAATAGCCCAACATTAAGGCAGAGAACTTCGCATTAAAAAGCCAACACTGAAGAAGCAGCCTTCAACATGTGCCCGGATGATGCCCTAAACCCTAAACCCTAAACCCTAAACCCTAAACCCTAAACCCTAAACCCTAAACCCTAAACCCTAGACCCTACTAAACTTGTTGGTTAGGTCAGCTGCTTGAGCCCGACCCCCCCCCCCCCCCCACTTTTTGCAGGTATGGCTTGGGATGTTCCTCCCTAGACTGACAGTCCTTAATAGGGATTGTAGTACCCCACCTCCACTTTATATTCACTGTCAACGACTGTTAGTATAAAGGGGAACATCCCAAGGCCTGGCCATGTTCAGCACACCTTGTACACACACACCTTGTACACACACACACACACACACACACACACAGACAGACACACACAGACAGACAGCCAGCCAGACAGACAGACAGACAGACACTTAGGTATACTTATGTTGCTGTACGCAACGTACCTATGCATGCAACCGAATAAAGAAACACAAAGTTCATGCACAATACAAGTAAACACAAGTGTACAAAAAAACAACTCTATTCAACTCTATCTACACATATATACACATTGCTAGTAGTCAATGTTATACGGTTTCAACCCTACACCAACATAATCAATGTCACACGGTTTCAACCCTGCACCAACAAGAACGAACTGCACAATGACTCGTTGCTCCTTCGCCACTGCTTCCGAGCGAATGAGGTTGGCCTTTTCTCCACCATGTCTTCGTAGATCCTTCGCGAGGTTCAGGGTTCACCGTTTGTGGCCCGACCTATCCCGCTCATGTATCTGTACTAAAAGTTACTGAGGGGCTGAGGGGCTTGCACCACGTGTGTAAAACATACGGTTATAGAAGTACAAGGTTGACGCAGACGCGCACACACACCACACACGCGCAGCTGCTTTAAGGGTACTTCAGGGTGTGGAGGTGCATGGGGTCATGTCTGCGGTGCTACTCGGGGATGCAAGCCCCTGGAGATCAAGAGGTCGCCCTAAAGCATGGCTTTCAGGTGTGGGCATAGTAACCCTAAGCCCAAAAAAATAGACCCTAAAACCCTAAAACCCTCACTTAGGTGTACGAAGGGATGTTACACCCCTGGTCATGCGGCTCTGGCATCCTCACCCATGGGCTCTCCCCGTGCGGATCTGTGCGGCAGAATAGTACTGTGCGGGCACAAGCTGGGTAGCCAGGCTTTTTCTGTTGGGGAAAAGGGGCTCCAGGTTTACTCCAAACTCAACTCACCACCACACACAGGTTTGGTCACCCAAGGCGTTGAAAGTTTAGCCCGCCCAGGCTGTCGGAGGCTCAGTTCCCCTAAACCCTAAACCCTAAACCCTAAACCCTAAACCCTAAACCCTAAACCCTAAACCCTAAACCCTAAACCCTAAACCCTAAACCCTAAATTCAGTTCAAGCTGCGAAGGGCAGGGGATTACAGGGCCAAAATGGAGGCTCAAGATCCCACCCCTGAGGCCCTGGCGTTCACGTAGTGCTCCATCGCCTGCGGTTTAGGGTTTAGGGTTTAGGGTTTAGGGTTGGCCTTTCTAAAGCCGTCCGGAAATGAGGTCCTCTGAACTTAGGAGTTTAGGGATAAGTAGATAAGGCTTGAAAACCTAAACCCTACATCCTATAAGCCCTGCATCCGTAAAGAACCAAATCCAAAAGTCCAAAAGGGAAAGATGAAAACATGGCAACTTGCCCGCATGGGCAAGTTACACCTCACGAAGTTTCATCGTACGGTCTTGGACGAAAGTGTTGTTGAATCATGGATTCCATTACACAGCTGAAGTTTACCACTATGTATGCCAGCGTGACGGCCTCGACCCAAACGAAAGGCCTTGGGTTTTGTAGGGGTTTAAGGGCCCAGGGCAGCCATTTAATTTCTTGGGACCTTTTGTGGTCCATGTTTATACTACTACGGCCCCAAAAGGTGCCTTACTGGGGTCATTATTATTTGGGGATCCTACTATTTGGGGGTCTTTCTTGGGGTCCGGGGTCACCCCCCATATTCTTTTAAAGGTACCGAAAGAGGCGAACATGATCTTGAGAATGGACTCTTGACCTGCAAGACCCAAACCCTAAACCCTAAACTCTTGACCCTAAACCCTAAACCCTAAACTCTTGACCCTAAACCCTAAACCCTAAATCCTAAACCCTAAACCCTAAACCCAAAGGGCCTGCTTGGGGAGTTTTGGTGGCGTGGTCCGCCGGAAGGCGTGCTTCACCGTGCCAGAGAGGCGGAGCCTCAGTGGGTTCAAGGGGTTTGGGTACAATCTCGAACTAACAGGGAATCTAGGTAGGGCCTGTAGCCTATGAGACATGTTCCTAATTACTTCCTCATAGCGCAAGAGGATCTCAGTCCAAAATGGTCTATATACAGAGCCAACCGCAGATTGTGCGCTAGTTCATGGTTGCGTCTGCCAGAGTTAATGTACTTATGATTCGGGGCATGATTGATCTCAATACTTTTTTGGCATTGCAATTATCAAGAAGCACCACAATCTGATCCCAAAAGTAAGATTCTGAAATGCATTCCATGCCGGCTTGGCAAATATGACTAAAATTGCTTTGTCTCTGACATCAATGACAGGAATCCATAATGACCTGCTGTATATTTGGGTTCTAACAGTATTGGTGTTCAACATCAGAAAAGAACGTGCAGAGCATTCTTTGGAGAATATTTGTAATTCTGTTGATTTTCTTGTTCTTGTTATACATTATACGCATTTTCCTTAAGCCATATCATCGATACATTATGTGAATATTATTGTCTTTTCCCCATGTTCATACATGACTTTGAGTACTTGTTCCATCCTGTTTTGTCCTTACATGCAACTTCTGAAATTTCCAAATCAAAAAGGCTTTGCAGCTAGAAATTGTCATTCATTATGCAATAGAATTGGTGGAACGAACATTATGTTCATGAGGGTTTAGTATAAACAAGACCTAGATTGCAAGGAGGGGCCCCCGTAGTTATAAGTAGACCCTAAATTGGGTTATAAGGATCCTAACTTAGGTCATAGGTCCCTTAACTATAATTAGCATAGTAAGGGGGCCCCTCCTTGTAGGACACAACAACATACAACATTCTTCATCACCGGCAACTGTTATGGGATTGAGGTTGAAGGCCTGAGGCCTCGGGTTTAGGGCGGCTCTGAACAAATAATCGTAACAAGCCATGTCATCACACTGACTGCCATGATGTTTATGGTGGCCCTCTTCTGAGGTCCTATTTGAAGGGTGCAGTATTGCATAGGGTACCCTAAACAAAGGTCTGAGCAACTGAGCGCGACTGCACTGCGAACCAGGGTTTAGGGCTCATGCTGTGCAACTTGGGGGTTTCCCTAGGCCCTAGACCCTAACCCTAACTTGGGGTTCCAGGTTGATCCCGAAGCCTGGTAGCTTCGCAGAGCCCGGGGGGTGCACTTTGATTCCCCAAACCCATATTTGTAGATTCTCTAAATCCGAAAACAATAAGCCCCAAACCCTAAACTTCTGTAGGACCCTTAAATTCTGCTAAGCCTTGTAAACTCCAAATTACTAAACACTGTTGAAACCCTAAACCCTCCAAACCGTCCAAACCCTCCAAACCCTCCAAACCCTGAAAACCCTCCAAACCCCTCTAAACTCCTCTAAATAAACACCTCTAAACCCCTCTAAACACTTGAGGCCCTAAACCCTAAACCCTAAACCCTAAACCCGAAACCCTAAACCCTAAACCCGAAACCCTAAACCCTGAACCCGTCTCGGGCCCCGGGCCTCTTAATCTGCTTCTCCACGCCGAAGCAGCGAAAGGAGTCCTTTGATGGTCACGCCGTATGATCCCGCAACTTTCGGGTCTCTCTCTTCTGTTTAGGGGCATAAGCCTTAAACCCTATAAACCCTCTTGACCCCTAAGCCCCAAACATTCAACCCTGAACCCTAGACTTAGGGACTTAGGGCTTCTTGAAGCCGAAACCCTAAACCCTAAACCCTAAACCCTAAACCCTAAACTCTAAACCCTAAACCCTAAGCCCGAAGCCACAAATACAGAAGGTGCCCGCAGTTCTCAGCTCCCGGCTTGCCAAGGCCCGAACTGGCGCGGGCCAGGAGCCCTCCATGCACGCAGCAGACCGCCTTGGGGGCGGCATCTAAAGAGGGAGAGGGTTTAGGGTTTAGGGTTTGGGGTTTAGGGTTTAGGGTTTGGGGTTTAGGGTTTGGGGTTTGGGGTTTAGGGTTTGGGGTTTAGGGTTTAGGGTTTAGGGCTGAGGGTTTAGGGCTTCGAGTGGAAGAGGGATGTGTGGGTCAAAACGCATGCTCTCAGACTTCACTAGTTTTGGGGAGAATTCGCCCCGAATGCTTGAAACCCCCCCCCCCCTGAGGCCAGAGGGCACGACTACACCTTCATCGCGGAATGCACCAAAAAACGCCCTAAACCCCAAACCCCTAAACCCTATAAACAAACCCCTGTAAGCTTGATGGTGCCAGTTGAATCTTGGCGGCGAGGTAGCGCTGCCATAGGGCTGCAGCTGCCATGTGCTAAAGCCGCCCGGATCCGGGCTTTCGGGGTTTTAGGCTTGTCGGGCAATGTAAGGCCTAGTAGGGTTTAGGGTTTAGGGTCTAGGGTTTAGGGTTTAGGGTTCAGGGTTTAAGGCCTAGACCCAAGAGTAACCTAGGAAGGGGAGAGGGTGCCCTTTGGGCTTCAAGCGATAGGGGGAGCCCTCAGGGCCTCTGGATCCTACAAGGAGGGGCCCCCTAGTTATAAGTAGAGATATAAGGACCCTAAATTTGGGTTATAAGGATCCTAAATTAGGTTATAAGTCCCTTAAATATAGTTAGTTTCGTAAGGGGGCCCCTCCTTGTAGAGATTTCTAAGGCATGTTGTAGAGTTCAGGGCTAAGGGGAGTTTGGAATGAAGTCGGTTCCGATTATGGGGCTTCGGATTCGTCTCCGCCTGTAGAGGCTGAGAAGGGGTAGGGTTTAGGGTTTAGAGGGTAGAGGGTTTAGGGTTTAGGGTTTAGGGTTTAGGGGGCGGCATGTGTCCGAGGAAGGGTCTCTGGGCCTCAAGCTTGTGGCTTCAGTCATACAGCTGCAGGACAAACAGCTGGAACAACTTTCAGCCCCAAACCCGAAGCCTAAACCCCATTCACAGGTTTTAGGGTTTATAGGATCGCAGCTTAAGGTGTAGAGATTGCCGGCATTTTGCAACCCACCAACTGCTTGTAGCACCACTAGGCACCCATGAGGCGCTCTGCATAATTCCACGTTAAGGTGGACGAGCCCCAAATGAAAGGCACAGCCAGGTCTTCGTTCAGGGCTTGGTTACAACCCCTGTTGGGGAGTGGCTTTGCGTATACTGGGTACAGTCGTGTGCACATGTTGAAGCGGTGGCCTACGTGCCACGGGTGCCTGCTGCGCTCTCTATGATGTTGTTTGCCACTGAGCTGGGGTTAGATAAACCCAAACCCCAATCCCTGAACCCAAAAACTGAAGCCTGCTTTTGGAGGTTTCTGCGCTTCAGGGGGCTCAGCAGTTTCAGATTGTAAAAGGTCCACGCTCGGATTCAGCTTTGACGATGCCACCCTACTATTTCAGGGGTACATATAGTTTCTGCTCAACTGTAAGTAGATAGAGTCCCAGGTGGGGTTTCTTGACCTGGACCTAAACCCTAAACCCTAAACCCTAAACCCTAAACCCTAACCCTAAACCCTAAACCCTAAACCCCAACATCGCAGGCCATGGAGGTTGCCGGCCTGCACTGGGGCCTCCTCTATCGCAACGCCCATGCTGCACACCTTCTCGCAGGTACAAGGAGGGGCCCCCCTTACGGTTAGGGTTTAGGGTTTAGGGTTTAGGGTTTAGGGTTTAGGGTTTAGGGTTTAGGGTTTAGGGTTTAGGGTTTAGGGTTTAGGGTTTAGGGTTTAGGGTTTAGGGTCTGGGGTTTGGGGTTTGGGGTTTTGGGTTTGGGGTTTGGGGTTTAGGGTTTAGGGTTTGGGGTTTGGGGTTTAGGGTTATAGTTAAGCGACCCATAACCTAAGTTAGGATCCTTACAAGGAGGGGGCCCCCTTACTATACGAATCTAGCTGACGGGCCTATAACCTAAGTTAGGATCCTTATTGCCCAATTTAAGGTCTGTATAACTCTACTTATAACTAGGGGGGGCCCCTCGTCGTGGAGCTGCCAGATCTCAGGCTGTTGTGGAAGGGCCCGACTCAAATCTGAAACAATCCACCCTAAAACCCTAAACCCCAAGCCAGAAAACCCTACACCTGCCTGTGCAAAGTGAAAGGGGGTCCTACGCTCACGAAACAGCTAGGGTTGAGGCCGACGCATTTGCCGAGCACTGCGCCAACGGCAGGCTGAGTAGGGTTTAGGGTTCACAGAACCTTTCGACTCTCACACTGGCGGACGCGTGGGCGAAGCTCATAGGGGTTTAGGGTTTAGGGTTTTATTGTCTGCACTTCAAAGGTCATGATGCGTGTACCTCCTAAACCCAACTGCGCCTTTGCCGGAAGATGTCTTTGTGGCTCCCTTACCACGGCCGTTGTTGCCCTCAAAGCCTGTAGCAAGTGAAACCCCATAAACCTCAGAGGTACCGATCCTGCAGAATTCACCTGTCACAAGCGCCTGCTCCTCCACATACTCCAACCTTCCAAGGAGGTCTTCTGCCTCTTGCCTGCCAAGGAAACGCACCCCGAGTTGGGGTCAGAGGGGGGGGGGTTTAGGGTTTAGGGTTTAGGGTTTAGGGTTTAGGGTTGGGGGGTGGGGGGGGTTAGGGTTTAGGGTTTAGTTTAGAGGGGTTCGAGATTTAAGTGACTGTTGTCGAAGTTTGTGCAGGCGTTTCTTCGGGATTGGGCAGTGGGGAGGTCTTCGGAATTTGAGATTCGCTGGGGGGAAAGGGTAGAGGATCTGGGATATGAGGGTCTTACCTACAGCTGCCGCTTTGGCCTCAAAATGACTCCCTAACCCCTAAACCCTAAACCCTTTTTTTCACAAGGGACTCGACTGCTGCCCTTTCAACCCTCAAGCCTAAACCCCCTAACTCCGAAAATGTTCATCTTGAAGCTCATAACTTCTCTGGTGAGCCCCAAATGACCAAGAGAAATGGACTCTTGGCTGCACTTTGCCCTAAAGCCTAAAGCCTAAACCCAATAGACCCAAAAAGGCTAAGGATCTAAAGTTGCAGTAAAGCACCACAGAGGACTGTGCAGCCTGTCTGAAGTATCGGGTTCGGGTGTAACTTGAGTCTGGGCAAGGCAGTCTGGCTCAGGGCCCCGAAATGGCTGCGCAGGGTTTATCAGAAGGTTGCTTTAGGGTTGCTGGGTCTCGGGACCCAGCATCCACCTCCTCCCCTGTTAGGAGGAAAACGGAACCCTAAACCCTAAACCCTAAACCCTATTAGGATTATCGTCGTCCTCATGATCGTCACTGCTCATCATGGTCATGGTGGAGACAGCACTGACGTCAACATACGGTTCTTTTTGGGGCCCCCATACGCCCAAGAATATTTCTTTTTCTAGTATGACTCAAAAATACACAGGAACTACAGTGAACCGGAACTACAGTGAACAAAAACAAAAGTCACATGTTAACACTGAACCCCCCCCCCCCCCCGACGAAAGCATGCTATCAGCTCCCACGAGCTCCCTACCTGGTCAGGCTTTCTTGGACGTTGTCGCAGAGCTCGTGCATCCTCGGGGCACTCATAGCGGAGCAAGTGCAGGGAGTGTGGGGATGCTTTGCTGGCTATTTCTTAAAAAAAAGACCTCAAGAAAAGACACTTGCCAAAGGAGGCATTTAAGAGAAGTGGAGTGGAGTTCAAGATCCCGAGTGGAGACAAGATGCTTGCGAGAGTTGATGATTTCAAGCTGCAACCCTGCAGGGATTAGGGTTTAGGGTTTAGGGTTTAGGGTTTAGGGACTGCATCATGCCTATTCCCTTTCCGCGCCATTAGGGCTCAAAACGGCGTAAGGGCGTATAGAACCATAGAACTCAGGCAGTATCAGGGCCTGAAGGCACTTGCAAAATCTTGCAAATCTCCTCAGCCCAGCATGGTTCCCGAACTCAAAACCCCTAAGCTTTGACCCTAAACTGCTAGACTGCTAGACCCAAGAGTAACCTAGGAAGATAAAGGGTGCCCTTTTTGGTTTCAAAGGGAGTAGAAGGGAAGCCAAACCCCAAAAAATGGGAATAAAGGCCTACTCCGCGTCCTGAACTCAGTAAGCCTGGGGCTGTCAAGCAAAACACGCATTGAAGCAGAGACCCCCCCAACTGGCAGGGTTTAGGGTTTAGGGCTTAGGGCTTAGGGTTTAGGGACGGAGCTCTCAGTCCCCTCCCGCCCCCTAAACCCTAACAAAAAACCTAAGCCCGAAACCCGATTCCTGAAACCCGAAACCTTAAACCCTAAACCGAAGGAGCCCCTGGAGGGAGACGCACAATGTTGGAGAGCTGGCGGATGCAACGAGCATGAAGCCTTACCTTTGGGGACCCACTGAACCCTACAAGGGTTTAGGGTTTGGGGTTTAGGGTTTAGGGTTTTATTAGTACAGGGTATATGACCCCAATTTTAGGGCTCAACTAGGAAACCGATAAGCCTGCCAAGCCCTGTAAAGCCTTAAGTAACCCTAAACCCTCAATCCCTGCAGAGTTTAGGGTTCAGGGTTTGGGGTTTAGGTGCTGCCCAGGGTCTGCCCCTGTAGCTGGTCAACTGCTTCAAGCTCCTTTCGCCAGGCGGCCTTCCCACCAGTCGTGCAGGCGTTCTAGTTTCGCAAGTGGGAGTTCGTATAGTAAATGGCCCCTCCTTGTAGCATACACTGGATATCTATTCTGGTCTCGTGCGGGATTTCCAGGGTAAGGTGATGGTTTACATTGTTGGGGGACCTCTTACTTTTTGTGATACCCCGAGATGTCGAAAAAGCAACATGCCCTGCAGCCTCGAAAAGGGAAGACCCTGACCACCCAGCCCAGAAACCCCGAAGACTTTCTGACTTGATCCGGAGAGGTTCGACATGTCAGCAACCCTGCAACCCCAAACCCTAAACCCTAAACCCTAAACCCTAAACCCTAAACCCTAAACTCCTGCGCAGCAGAGCTTCCAAGCTCCACCAGTCGACAAACTCGACCTCACCACCCTGCCGATGAACCGTTAACCTCACCATGCTGCGCCCATGCCAAGACCTTTGAACACATGAAGTAGGGATTACATTCCTTGTATCCCCAGAAGGACACCCAATATATACACTCACCAATTTTAAAAAGGAACCATATATACACTCACCAAAAACAGTATTATAAACCCTGCTTCATGTAAGCTTGAGGGGGTGGGGGGGGGAGGGGTTGAAGTGCGAGGAGCAAGGAACTCGTTTTTCAAGACGCTCGCCGTTCATCTTGACGCGCGCGCCGGGGAAGTCTGCAAGGATCCCAAGCCTTAGATGGATATGCAGCAAAACAGAGTGGCCATTTTCGGTAGTCACATGGGTGTTTCCGAAAATACGGGACCCCTAACCCTAAACCCTAAACCCTAAACCCAAAACCCAAAACCCAAAACCCAAAACCCTAAACCCTAAACCCTAAACCCGAACCCCTAAGCCCTAAACCCAAGTCGTAGGATCCCCATATAATTCATAAGGACCCCCATAAGGTACCCCTACTTTTGGAACCCCCGCATCGACGCGGGGCTCACAACAGCAGCACGCTTCTTGCGGGAAGTCGCACACGCGGCTTAGGGTTTAGGGTTTAGGGTTTAGGGTTTAGGGTTTAGGGTTTAGGGTTTAGGGTTTAGGGTTTAGGGTTTAGGGTTTTACCATGATCTTGGGGTTGGGGACCAAAGGCTTTCTGGTCCCTATGCCATATGGTGCCTGGAGTTCTCGTAGCCTGGGGTAGATGATTCCAATTCCAGGGCCCATTTGGTCACCAAGCAAACCTGACCCTCAACCCTAAACTCTAAGCCCTAAACCCTAAACACTAAAACCCTAATAAACCCTAAACCCTAACCCTAAACCCTTAACAAAAACATCAAGCAGACCCTCCACCAAGCCCGGCGAAAGCTTGGAATGCCTCCTGTCAGAGAGCCTCAAACCCGACAGACGCAAAGCCCTACGCCGCATACCAAAAGCCTACAAGATCAGCTCCAGGGTTTAGGGTTTAGGGTTTAGGGTTTAGGGTTTAGGGTTTAGGGTTTAGGGTTTAGGGTATTAGGGTTTAGGGTTTAGGGTTTAGGGTTTAGGGTTTAGGGTTTAGGGTTTAGGGTTTAGGGTTTAGGGTTTAGGGTTTAGGGTTTAGGGTTTAGGGTTTAGGGTTTAGGGTTTAGGGTTTAGGGTTTAGGGTTTAGGGGTTTAGGGTGTAGGGTTTAGAGTTTAGGTTTAGGGTTTAAGGGTTTAGGGTTGAGGGTTAAGGGCAGCCTCAAACCCTAAAGCCACGAGCCCCAAACCAGGGTTTGAGGGTTTAGGGTTGAGGGTTCAGCTGGTGCCCCAGGAGCAATGCCTCTGCCACGGGACGGAAGGACTCGCAGTACTTCAAGGTCATGGGCAGCCGTGGGATCTACAAGGATGGCTGGTTTGCCAGCGTGCCTTCTGGGGTTTAGGGTTTAGTTTAGGGTTTAGGGTTAGGGTTTTAAGTTTAGGGTTTAGGTTTCGGGCTTAGGGCTTAGGGTTTAGGCCTCAAACAAACAAACCCGTATTTTGTTCCTGAAGACTAGAGCTGCCAACCCTGCACCGATACGGCCCCCGCTCCCCCCAAAAAAGGTTTAGGGTTTAGGGTTTGGAGTTTAAGGCCCTCAGGCCTCCAATCCAAGCGAACTTCTACAGAGTTGCCCAGGGCTCACGGGGAAATCTTTGGCGGCCGGCAATCCGGCTTGCCTCTACTGAACCTGGAACCCTAGCAAAAATTGGAATTTCAGCTGTTTCTTAGGAATTATAGAATACAAAAAAATCAAAAACGATTTCCAAGGACCCCTAAGTTAGCTGTTTCTTGGGAATTACAGAATACCCCCAAAAACTAAACTAGGAATTACAGAATACCCCAAACAACACTCAAAAAAACGATTTCCAAGGACCCCTAAGTTGCTGCATCCGTGCGGTCGCACGAAGGATACGGATCGAACCCCAGGTCCGTGAAGAACCATCCGCGCCCCATCCTCCAGGCGCCTGTCGAAGTAGTCCTGAGGGCTTAACAAGGTTCAGGGGTTCAGGGGTCAGGGCTCGTTTTTGGGAAAGTTCTCCCCAAACCCTAAACCCTAAACCCTAAGCCCTAAACCCGAAACCCTAAACCCTGTCGGTTAGGGCTGGAAGGTGTCTGTCCAAGTAGTCCTTGCAACGCATCGGCACCGATTACCGGGCGCAAGGTCTGGGGCAGGATTCACGGGACTGCGAATCTGTCCAACACCAGGGGTTCAGGGTTAAGGGTATAGGGACTGCTAAGTTTTGAGTTTTTTTCGCCCCCGCATAGCTGGCCGAAACGGGTTTAGGGTTTAGGGTTTTAGTGTTTAGGGTTTAGGGTTTGGGGCAAACCACCCCAAACTACGCACAGCGTGGCTGAAGATATGGGACGAGCGTCCAGGAGGCCCCTGCGCTGCAGCAGGCAGAAGTACTTGTGGTACGTGCGGCACTTCCAAACCTCGGGCTCAAGGCTCAAGGTTTAGGGTTTACAGGGTCTCTAGGGTTTACAGGGTTTAGGGTTTAGGGCTCAGAGTTTATAGGGCAGGGCTCATGGGGTTAGGAATGCTCACCACCCCCACAAGCAACGAAGCCACGATTTCAAAACAAGCCGGAAAACACAATCAGCCTTTCCAGAAGCGGGATTCCTAGCTCCTAAACCTCCATATGTAGTGTTGCTACATTCGACATGATAACAGGATAAAACCGGTTCATGAACCCTAAACCCACAAACCCGAAGTGGGCTAAACCCACAAAACGTACCCTGACACCCCAAACGCTGCACCCACAGACGCTGAACCCCCATGCATGTGCTACAGGGGCGACCTTCTTGTCCATGTCCACCACCGCCTGCTGAAGGCGCGACGCCAGCTTTGCGGGATCGATGGCTTCATCCTCGTCCCTCTCCTGAAGGTGGGTTTTCTGGGATCTAAGTCGATGTGCGCACGGGGGTCTTCCAACGAAAGAAGCCCTAAACTCTACGCCCTAAACCCTACAAACCCCTAACCCCTAACCCCTAAACCCTAAACCCTAAACCCTGAACCCTCCTTCTGCCGCATCTTCTTGTTCTTCGACTTGCGCGGTGGTGGCGCGAAGTTCTGGCTCCAGCGGCTTGAAATCTCCGCCCACTCTGCCTTCAGCTTCAGCTTTTCCCACACCTTGGTAGCCCAACCATACTATAAAAAGGGTACTCCTTCTTGGGCTACTTTACCTGAGAACCTTGAACCAACAAAAAGGGGGAAAAAGGGCACCTCTGGGCTGCAAGACACTTGATGGAGGACGTCCTGGCATAGCAGCTCTTCTGAGATCCACTGGGAAACTGCTTCAACGCGCCGCAGCTCCATCATTGCATTCGCCACCAAGTCGCGCGCTCTCGCCAACACCTCGTCTTCGGTGTCGTCGAAATGCAGCATCTGCTCGAAGTCACCTTCGCCCAGGGTCAGCAAAGACTTCGAGCCAATGCCATGCTGCGCCAGTGTCGCCGTGGCAAAGTCCCGTGCTGCAGACGAAGTGGCAAACGCATCTCCGGTTTCGATCAGCGTTTCCTGAAGCAGCCTTTCCTCGTCGCACAAAGCCGGCGGGAAGGAGAACGGGAAAACGGCACTTCGCCCCAGATGTGTAACATCATCTGTCCGCAACTGTAAGTTGAGCTCGTCCGACACCTGCAGGATCTTCTCAACCATTTCAGCATCGTCCACCATGACGACGTTTGAAGACTGCGCGAATGGGAACTCGGCGTCTAAGGAGCCCAAGTTCTTGCCAATGAAGGCTACAAGTTCCATGCGCTGTGCCTTCTGGATGTACCGCTCCAACTCTGCGTCCGTTGCCAGCGGAGACCTCGCCAGCATGCTCTACCCGAATGCTACAAAACCTATATGCCCAGATTCTACGGTTCAGGTTTGGCTTTATTTGTGTAAGGGCTGCTTTGCCTAGCCCGAGGGCAACTGAAGCACCCACCTCTTGGTCAGCTGGTTCCGGTAGTTTGGAGGGCAGCCGCTTGATTGGGTGCAGGAGATGGCTATGGCCCCAGGGCTTTCCACCGACACGGACAGGTGCACGCCCTGGCAGACGTCGATAGCACCTCCTGGCTGCACCTTGGAACGAGGCACTACCGCTTACTAGCTTACGGCTTGGGGATCGTGCGTTGGATGCAATTTCTTCGGATCGCGAAGTATATATATATATATGTTAGGATCCATTGCGAGAGGGAGATATAGGTAACCTTAGCAGCAACAAAGGGCTATAGGTAAACGGAAATCACGTTGCACGGCTTGAAGTTGTAGACATCTCTACGCACCCTACACACCCTACACACCCAACACACCCTCTACACCCTGTACACCCTGTACACCCCTAAGCCCAAAACCCGCAACCCTGAACCCTAAACCGGTTTACGGCTTTGCGTTTAAGGTTTAGGGCCTAGGAGCAAGGGTTTAAGGTGTAGGGGTAAATAAAGGCTTTATTAGGGTTCAGGATCCTGTTTACAGATATGGGTCTTTGCGAGGTCTTTATAGGGTTTATCAGGTTCAGGTTTACGTTTTCCTCTTTGGAATTCTGCTTCATTTTGAGCTTTTGGTGAAAGGAGTTGCCTTAAGCCTGCCCCATAATCCCTAAACTCTAGTTAGGAACACGTCCTGCGAGATGAAAAGAAACGAAAACACTCTAGAACCTCCCTCAAACCCCTAAACCCTAAACCCTCAAAGCCCTATAAGCCCCTTTTGCATCTGCTGTCACCCTAAACCCCTAAACCCCTGAACCCCTAGAGGAAATCACGACATCGAAGTCAGGACGAAAACAGCAACTTTACAAGCTTCATCAATCCGAGGAGCCCATGGACAGATGATCCGGCGGTCCTGATAGAAAGCAACAGGAGCCGGGTACGCCAGGAAATCGCACGCATAGAGGAACCTCTCTCGGGAGGTTGCGAAACGGTGGTGCTCTGCCTCGGTTGCGGAGATGTACAGTGGGAAGTTGCATCCACATGACATGACCATTGCGCGATCACGATCAATGCGCTGAAGATGTCCTTGCTGTGGCCCCAAGATGTAGGCGATGAGCTTCTGTAGGGCCGTGAACTCACGAGCGTTGATGATGTACCGCCGGTTGCTTAGATACCAGGCCCGGCTTGCACAGAAGCGGCTCCGACCCATCAACCTGTCAGCAACGACAAATGCTGCGAGCGGGGCCTCACCGGGCATCGCCCCCTGCAGCGCTTTGCCTATAGTCCGCTTCAGGTCATCGGTGCTGCGCAGGAAGTCCGTCCAATATGGCGGGTCTACCTGTTCCCTGCCGTGCTCCCAGTGCGGCACCGCGGTCAGCGAGGTCCGGGCGAGCAGGGTGCGGGAGCTCTCCCACTTGTCCAAAGCGGCGCTCAGACTCTGCCATTCCTTCTGGCTGGGTGGGAGATGGCTCTGGCACTGGATCAGGGCCATGGCGCGAGGAGGTGCTGAAGTTGCCGAGTCCAGTCTCCAAATCCCTCTGCAACCCTGGGCCCTAAATACACCTTGCATTCTGGCTTAGAGTTTATAAGGTTTATGAGGTTTTAGGGTCTATACACTAGGGTTTTTTCTGTCATGGCGTAGGCTCAGTTTAGCTAGGCTAGCGGGGTGGAGAGTTGCTGGGTGTTGCCACTCGCAGGCTGGGGCTTCGGAGATAAAAGGCCTTAGGGTGTTGTGGTTTAGGGTTGTGGGGCTTATAGGGGTTTAGGGCCTTAGGGTTCACAGGGTTCAGGGCCTGATTAGGGTAGGGTTTATAGGGTTTAGGGTTTCGGGTTCCTCCCCACACTCCTCCAAACCCGTTCCGCACGACTGGGGCCCCAAAATGCGAGAGCATTCAAAGTGGACATGCAGAGATCCTGTTGGGAATGAGGCTTTGTGCAGCGCTTCTCGTTTTAGGTGCAGACTGTTGGAGCCTTGCAGGACATCACAGCAGTAGACACAGATGTGCATACCTACATGGGTATATCCCTTTAACTAAATGATTGATAATAATTGCTCGTCATATTATAGGTTCAGGCCTTTTGGGTTCCAAGTCTCACTGACCGGGTGCGATGCGACAAGCTTGGGTTGGGCTGAGGGCTGAGGGTTTAGGGTTTGGCTTCGGGCTACATGAAATGAATGTCTATAGGGCTTAAGTGGAGGTTCTAGGCTCGTTTGCATGTGACTACTCTTGCGCCCCTAAACCCTAAACCCTAAACCCTAAACCCTGAACCCTGAACCCTGAACCCTGAACCCTAAACCCTAAACCCTAAACCCTAAACCCTAAACCCTAAACCCTCCCTCACCCTCTGCCTGGAACTCCTCAAGTCCTTGTTCCATCTGCTGCACCTGGAATTCAACAGGCTGCACCTCATGCAGATGCAAACCCCTGCGCAGCCATCACACAACGCCCCCAACTGAAAGCTCCCATCAAAAGGTTGAGCTACGTCCGCTCTTCGGGAAGGTACATGGTCCCTTAGTATGGGCCCTGAAAAGGGGACCCCTCCAATACCCCTTATAAACCCAAAACAACCCAAGGGCCTGCACTTCAGAACCCTTTACGCCGTATCAAGGGACCACGTTACAACCCTCACGTCAACTACAAGGGGAAAGAAACCCCCAGTACTATACCCAAGTCTAGTTAAGGGACTAACCGAATTTAGGACCCTTACAACCTACTATAACCTGGGGGTGCCCCTCCTTGCACAACACCCCCCCCCCCCCCCCCCTAAATGAGTGTTCCACGATGGCAGACAGGAGTCGCCAACCCAAGCCCTAAACCCATAACAGTCTCAAGCGCTTTTGACACCAGGCCTCGATGACATCAGCCGGTAAGCCCTAAATCCTAAACCCTACACCCTAAACCGAAAACCTAAACCCTAAACTCTAAACCCGAAACCCCAAACCCTTCCTTAGGAACCCAAAACGTGCCGGTGGCGCCCTGGCCGTCGTCTTCGACACGCCTTCGCCAAGCTGGGCAACTAGCAGACCCACCTTCGGCACATGAACAGGGTTTAGGGTTTAGGGTTTAGGTTTGCTAAACCCTTTTGCACAGTTTGCTAGACCCAAGAGTAACCTATGGGTTTAAAGGGGCTGATAAGGGAACCTAAACCAAAAAACAAGGGAATAGGGGTCCGAGTGTGCCTACGCCCTTTCGCAGCAGGCTTCGAAGGGAACGCCCGGACATGTTCAGAGGTCCGCAAACCCTAAACCCTAAACCCTAAACCCTAAACCCTAAACCCTCGGCCTCCCGTATCTTTTGGTCAATGTCTTGAAACCGCGGGGACGCTGCGCTGATTGCCTGGCAAGCCCAGCACTTCGCAGCAAACCAAACGAACAGCTTCGTGAGGGTTCCCGAAGCCCTAAACCCTTTTTACTAAACCCTAAACCCTGAACCCTAAACCCCAAACCGCACCTGCTCTGAATTCAGGACGCTGCCGCGCCGGAGCCAGTCTTCAGCCACGCCTCCAGGGTGGGCCACGCAAATTGCGTCTTGCAGCACTATGGGCACTCGCGTGCAACTCATTTCAGGGTTTTCGAAATTAGGGGGTTTAGGGTTTAGGGTTTAGGGTTTAATTAGGGTTGAGAGTTTAGAGATATGAGGGTTTCCGAAATTAGGGGGTGCCTTATTGGGGTCCGTTTTATCAGGGGCTCCTACTATTTGGGGGTCAAGATTAAGGGTCCCCCCATTTTCGTCAACCCCCATTTCGCGCTAAGAGGTGCCTGCGATTTTGTGGTTCAAGTCCTTTTCCCGCTCTTCTGTTCTGGCCGCGCTGTCCACAAGCATGGCGAGTCGAGACCTCAAGCCCCAAGGCATGCGTCACTGCAAATTGTTTCATGCACAACTTTCGTTCATACTGCACGCCCTGCAACACCCTACGCCCTAAACCCTACACCCTAAACCCGTCCTGGCACGCAAACAACGTACGTCGTGGAAAATTGGGACTTGGGCTCAGGAGATTATCGGACTTAGGGTTTCTTGCAGCGAGTTCAGTTGTTTCGGGGTCATGGGTTGAAGGTTCAGGTGTTCAAGCTACAAGGAGGGGCCCCTTACTATACCGACTATAGTTAAGGGACCTATAACCTAGATAAGAAATTCTTATAACTCAATTGAGGGTCCTTATAACTCTACCTGTAACTAGAGGGGGGGGGGGGGGGCCCTCCCTTGAAAAGAAACGGTCCCAAAAGTCATATTTCTAAACCTTAAGTCCTAAACCCTAAACTCTAAACCCTAAACCGCGATAAACAAACGGGACATGGCCCAACTGAGGCTGCATCTCGATTCCTGCAAAGCGGCCCTCGGCGCGCACCTGCCACAGGTGCGCAGCGAGCCCAATAATTACCCCTGAATTAAAGTTTTTGTAGGGTTTAGGGTTTTTTCGGATTTAGGATGATTTAGGGTTTAGGGTTTTAGGTTTAGGGTTGGGATGTTCCCCCTTATACTAACAGCCCTTCATAGGGATTAGGGGCTTACATTTTCCGCCCCAAATTTGAGTCGAACTCCTAAAGGGAATGTTGCATGTATGCGTTCATTAGTTACAAGGAAATTTGGCTCATTGGGGAAATGCTAAGCTTCCTCAACTGCCTGTTCCGTCCCGGCAACATGCAGGGGTGCCTCCCATCTTTCCGTTAACCGCTCCACTTCTCGCAAGTCGCTTTGGGCCTGCAGCAGCTGGAAGAACTTTTCAAACATGCGTGTGATCCCTGGGGGCCAGATGAACTCTGCAATTGGGGTCATATCCCCTATACGACTATAACTCCTAAGAATTCGAACCCGAAACCCTTTTAGGGTTCATGTGGCCCCCCAAGTTGGAGTGCTCGGAGGTTCATGGTACTTGTTACCCAATTATCACTGCACTTATAACCATATTAGGGCACTTAAGGGGCTTGTAAGTGGGTTAGGAGTACAGTTATAAGTGGTTATTAAGTACCCTAAACCCTAAACCCTACACCCTAAACCTTAATTAAGTACCATGAACCTCCAAGTGCGCGGACATGTCAACATCTGGCACGCCCACCGACCCAATGGACATTGCAATCTGCTCTGCCAAGCGGTCGAGCTGAGGCTGCACAATCTCCTGAATAGGGTTTAGGGTTTAGGGTTTAGGGTTTAGGGTTTAGGGTTTAGGGTTTAGGGTTTAGGGTTTAGGGGGACCCTTGGGGATATAGACCCTCTGAATAAGGTCCCTGTTCAAGAGAGCCAGAAGAGGGTTAAGAAGGGTTCCCTTTTAAGGGTCCCCCTGATCCTACCTAGGACCTAGGACTGAAGCTGTGGGGTACTTCGAGCATCCTTGGGGGCCCCAATGAACCCTAAAAGGATTTATGGTTCATCTTGCCTTAAAAAGAATTGGAGCGGTGTAGGCTAAAAGGCCCCAATTTTAGGGTTCATGTGGTCCGCCGGGGTTTGAGCAATAACGATACGGACAGTCACAACATCACGATATCGGCGTGTCGGTCCTGAACGGCATGTTGGACGGAAAGACACACAGCGGCATCGCCTGCATGGCATTGAATGGCATGGTACGGTCTGGAGCCATCATGCCGCCATGTCTCGTTGCACGACTCCTGATACATGAAGCCGATGTTCCGGAATGCTAAGTTCATGACTCCAGCTTGGGTAGCCGCTGGGCGCGTGCGGCAGCAACGTCGCCTGAGCGCTTACGCTGTCTTATGAGACCGATCACCAAGCTCCAGCCGCAAAGGTTGACCCCTTGCCTTGGTTGCACAATGTTTTGCAGCACAAGCCTAGTTCATTGTTGTGATAATATTGAAATTGTATTTGTTTATTCCTTATTGGGTTTAAGTACCCTTACCAATGTAAAATGTTACCCAACTATGACAAAGAAGCCCTTCATAAGCCACAACGATATCATCGAGCGCACCCCTTCCTTCCATCAAACATCATCAATGGCAAAACCCTTGGGGACCAACTCAACCCTAAAAGGGCTTATGGTTCATATACCTTAACAGGAATTTTCGTAGCAATTATAGGGGTTTATGGCCCCGGTTTTGGGGTTCATTGGGTCCCCAGGAACCCCCTCAGAGCTCAGGCCCACGCCACCGCCACTGTGGGGGAAGCACTGACTTTTGCTGCAACGCCTTGGCAGGACGCCACGCAACTACCATGCAGCAACCTAAACGGGCTTTCGGTCACCGCCCGGCTGTTGTAGAGCATAGACCCTAAATCTAAACTTGGGCTTAAATAGTCTCGGGAGCCGATCCCCTCAACAGCCCCAAACCGCAAAAGCAAATATGCATCCACGAAACCGCTGCAGCGAAGAGAGGAATTACAGTCGTATACGGTATATGACCCCAATGTTAGGGCCCGCATTCTCTGTTGCGCTCCCGCGTTCCCCGAACCTCTCCCCAACCCGAACTGCTGGCCTGGTTTGCGAGCAGGAAAATCCAGCAGCTGGGCCTCGCGCATAGGGCTCCGTATGGAATGCTTCGTCGTGAATGTATGTGCACATAGATCCATATAAATATGAAAATAAATACATAAATAAATAAATAAATATAAATATATATATATATATAGACACATATGTATGTATATATACATACATATATGTTCACTTCTCCAAAATATGGTCCCTTTTTGGGGCCCTTGTTATAAGGCGGCCCCTCTTATCCAGCGAACCAAAAAAAGGAACGAGAAATTGGAGCACTCACCGTATATATGTGTATATATATATATATGTATATTTATTTGTTTATTTATGTATCGCGAGCCCGAAAAGACTTGTTTTGATTCGGGATAAGGGTTAGTTGGGTGGCGCTTCTGGTCAAGGGTGTTCTTAGGTGATGGTGGGCCACTGTTCTTGCAGCAGTTTTTTGTCGTCGTATATCAAGAACCAACAAGACATCTTAACCCATGCATGCGCATCCAAGAACCTGATTGGGATCCTTAGTGTAAGGGGATCCTACTATTGGGACCTTTTCAAGGGGCCCCCCATTTTCGTAAACCCCCAACTCCACTGAGGCCGCGTCAGCCGCACGGGCCGCGCTGGCACTCCCAGTGGCCGCCGTGGCAAAGCCCCGCTTACATCCAGGGATGGAAATTTTGGACCTTAGGCCCGCCATAGGAAGCAAACGATGACTAATGATTGCACTCCAACACTGTATATTTGTTGTAGTGGACAAACGACACACGCACACGCACACGCACACACAGACACACACACACACACACATACACACACGATTGGCACGAAATGCACCAGTTCAGCCCAGGCACGGGCAAGCGCTTCGACTGGCCATGTTGCATCATTGAAAACGCTGCGGCAAAGGCAAGTGAAAAAACGCTGTAATGAAAAATCGTCAGCCCACAGTCCCTACAAGGAGGGGCCCCCTGACTATACTAGATATAAGGGACCTATAACCTACTTTAGGGATCCTTGTAACCCCCTATAACTCTGCTAAAAGGGACCTATAGCCTAATTTAGGGATCCTTATAACCCAAGTTTTAGGGTCCCTGTAGCTCGGCTATACGGGACCTATAACCTAATTTAGGGATCCTTTTCACCCAAGCTAGGGTTCTTCAAACTTTATTTATAGCTAGTTCGCCCCTCCTTGTGCCATTCGTTATCGCCGTTTTCGCCGCCTCTCAGCTTCATCCCAAGTTTTGGGGGTTGGTTACTTTATCAGGGAACCTTGCACCAACAATAAACAGCGGGAGTGGCCAGCTGGTTCGGGTTCGGGCATGGATGTATGCTCCGGCCTTGTTCAACGGAAGGTCATCATGGTCCAGGGCCACCAACACGTGAGGGAGTTAAGTTGCCCTTCCGGAGCGAGTCTTGTCACTCCGGCCGATGACACTCTTTAAAAACCAGCGGGCCAGTATGAATATACGGATGTTGCTACTTATGTTCCTCCCGATTGACATTATGAGCGCCCTGACGAAGGCGGTGGGGCAGTTGACAGCTTTGGTGAACCTGAAACCCTCAACCCGTAAATTGTGCCCCCCCGCACCGGTCTGCTCTCTATAGGCGGGCAACAACCTTGGAGCGCACATGGACGCGTGTGGCTCCAGGGGCGTTGGGGGCGCACGGCCAAGTTTGCCCCGGAGCAGAAGCTCGCTTACACGACCGCCCCAACGATGGAGCGATCTCTACTCGATCTTGTGGTGTTCAAGCGATCTCTGCTCGATCTTGTGGTGTTCAAGGCGACACCCTGGCGCTGCCACGAATTTGACATGGGCTCCGATCATGGGGCAGTATACGGGTGCATTGATGCCACACCCGTCCACGACTCGACGACGTGGATGGCACCCAGATTCGCAAACGCAGAGTTTGTACAAGTATTTGTGTTTCTACAAGGTGATATGCAGCAACGAAGCTTCATCAGGCTGTTGCTGTCGGGCAAAACAATTCAGGATTTGTGCCGACTGAATGTCATTCAGGATGATGGCATGAGACGCCAGCACTCAAGGTGGAGCAACCAACCCCTGATGATTTCACAAAGTTTCTGGTGGTTTGGTTTTGGAAACGTTGTCCCGCCCTGTCATACAGCTGCATCAATGTTTGCTTGACATATACTGCAAGATGCCGGTAACGAACATATGGCACCCACGTTGCCCTTTCACACTTCGATGGTAACGTCATGAAAAGGTGCTTCAACAAAAAACACGCACAAGGTGCACAACTTATCGGTTTGTATACTATGCTGCAGGCAGACTGCGGTTTCTCAATCTTCGAAACATCACAAGTCGCCTCTGTGCGCGGTCCCATTGCTTGCGTGCGGCGGCCGGCTTCATGTGTGGGGAGTCATCTCGGGCTGGGCATCAAGCCATGGTTTGGGAACTAAATAAACCCTTTAGGGTTTAGGGTTCATATGCCTGGATGGAATTATAGTAGCAGAAGGAATATCAGTTTTAGGGTTGATCTGGTCCCCAGCCCCGGGAGGGTTTCGGGCGTTGAGGGTGGTGGGGTTAAAGGGTTGAGAGTGGTGGGTTTGCAGGGTTTAGGCTTTAAAGGGTTTCTGGGTTTTAAAAGATTTGGGTTCAGGGTTTGCAGGGCTTATGGGGTGGGTTTGTGGGGTAAATAAGATTTATAGGATCCAGGGATGTTGATGGTTGGGTTGTAGGGTTTAGGGTTGAGGGCTGATGGGTGACATGGGGTTTCCTTATTGCTAGCGTACGTTTACACATGTCCACAATTAAGAGGGAAAAAGCTTGAGGGAACCGAATAGCCCTAGCACATGTCGCAATGCATCAGGCGAGAATGACGCCGGGGTCTGTGCAAGACAGACCTTAAGGACCAAATGAACCCTAACAGTGAGGTCACATATACCCTATACTAGCATAATTCCACGTAAGGTATATGAACCATAGACCCTTTTAGAGTGCATTCGGTCCCCAAGGGAATCGTGGCTTGTGATGGTGGCGCCAATGGCGCAAGCAATGTCTCGCACCTAGAGGTGCAAAAACCGATCAAAACTGCGGATCCTGACGAGGACCCGGAGAACTTCGGAGTCAAGAAATTCAAGGTTTAGGGTTTAGGGTTTATGCACCGCAGGGGCGCTTTTGCCACCGAAGCTGTCCCGATAAGATAGTCTACATCGAAATGGCCGAAGGATCCAAGATTTCAAAACAGCTTGGAGTTTAAAGTTCCGGGTCACTTCTTCGAGATCTTGACGCGGCAGCCATCCTTGTAAACGACGTTGACCTTGCAGAAGCGGCAAAAAGACAGACGAGCATTTGGGAGCACTCTCACAGTTTGGCCAGAGTTGGGCCAAAGAACCCAAAAGAGGCCGACAGAACTGGACTGGATACTTTGGGTTTGTATCCCATTGTATTCTACATATATAGAGGGTCTAGGGGATGAAACGATTGACAACTATGCAAGCTCCGATGCTAACATCCCCAATCCTGTAAGCGTGTCTTGTCAATGGTGATGGCCCTATGCAAGCGGCCGCTAGGCTAGGCTGGTGTAAGGGTTACTCCCTAAAGCCTAAACCCTAAACCCTAAAGCCTAAACCCTAAACCCTAAACTTTATCTTGAAAGGCGAGCGGCTGGATTGCTCGGATCCACGACCTCAGTCGTGTCGAGCACCTCACAGGGGCATTCGGCATTTGCGGCCGAATTCGAGATGCCCACCCGTATCACGCAGTTTTATCGCCGCCTTGCTTTCAGTTCGTATGTTCTTACAGGCCCACAAAACCACAGAAACGTAAGGATCCTACAAACAAGGTTTTTCAGAATTTCCCTTATAGGGGCCCTTATACCCCAATCGTAGGATCCCGATGGTTTTTTTGGAGCCCCTCGTTCTGGCACAGTTGAGCCACGCCTTGCCTTCCCTGATCTGTAGAGCCTCTACGTCTCGCTGCTAACTACTGTAAATTGTAAGCAGTACAAATTTGATCTTAATATCTACGTGCATATGTAAATAAATAGAAATAAACAAATATATATATATATATGTATGCATGTGTGTATCTCGACAAACAAGCAGATAAATGAACAAATCAATCTTACATATATATATATACACACATATTCCTAGCCTCGAAGTCATAGTCGCGACAGAGGATGCGCGCGAAGAGCTGCAACTCGACCAGCGCCAGGTGTTTCCCGATGCACTCATGGGGCTGATGACCACCGAACACGAGGAAGCGGTCCTTAGATTCATTGCAGCGTTTAGGGTTCAGGGTTTAGGAATATGTCAAAGTGTATTCACAGGCTCTTTAGTTCTCTGTTATATCTATTTAGTCATTTGCATCGTAAACCTCCTCTGACTGCATGCCCGTAAACCTCAACTTCTGCAACCGCGACGCGAGACACTGCATTCAACATGCGTGAAGGAGCCAGGACACACCCTAAACCCTAAACCCTGCATTCCTGGTCCGAAGACCCGTTAGCTACTCCGCCTCCCGCCACAGATATGAACACAAGAACCAACATACTCCCACACACGCTTTTGCTACTCAAGCTTACTGTTGGTTCGCAGGGAATGGGGGAATGAGGTACCCTATATAACTCCTTAAAGGGTATATATAGGGCCCTAATTCCCTCATTCCCTGCTAACCAACCGTACGCAATAACATCACCCTGTACAGCAACCCTCAGCCTAAAGCCAAAGACACTTGACCAAAACCCCTTAAGTTTAGGGAGTTTAGGGTTTGGGTTTAGGCCCCTAGCGAGAACGAAGGCCTGGAGCCTTAGCTTTGGGTTACCCTGAACCCTAAACCCTAAACCCTAGACCCTAAACCCTAAATAGGGCGGCTCGGATTCAAGGCTTAGAACCTTCATGCTCAGGCTTTCCGGGCCTTGCAAGCAACGGGTTTAGGGTCTAGGGTTTAGGGTTTAGGGTTTGGGGTTTAGGGTTTAGCGTGCTACGCTGCTTTGTTATTAGGCTATTATGGCTACAGTATATTGCTATATGATGTTATTGCTATAGGCGGAATTATTTGGCAACAACGGTGGCAAGGTCCGCCGCTGAGTTCCGGATGAGGACAATAGACTCTATAGAGGAGCCTCCGTCGTCTCGATAGATCAATGGCGTTCAAGCAGCTATGAATTATTAGGCTACTAAAAGAGTGCAGCTTCTTCTTGGCCGAGCTTCTTTATCCAGCGTCAACCACCGATCCGGATCGAATGTATCACCCAGCTCCTGCAGAGTTACCGCTACAACGTGCTTTCGCTTGAAGCTCCTGCAGCACTGGGCAAGAGCCACGGTTTAGGGTTTAGGGTTTAGGGTGTTTGAAAAAGCTATACTACCCAAGCCAGGGTGTCTTCAAGAGACGTGGAGCGTTGTGCTCGTGCCGTGGAACTGGTCGCAGTGAGTGTTTTCTACTGAGGCCCGGAAAGAACCCCTCACCTGATCCCAAAGCAAATGCAAGCGAAACCTCTCGCATGCCATTCCCTAAACCCTAAACCCTTCACCCTAAACCCTAAACCCTAAACCCAAGAACCCTAAACCCTAACTAGCCATTCCTTGACCCCAAAACATTTCTCCTTCAGCAACGGTGAGAAGAGGATGGCCATGGGGCATCCCATCGGCACTACCCCGTGCTCACCCAAGTCGGTGTCCTTCTCAAGTTCTTTGGGGGTCAAGGTTTTGGTTTAGGGTTTAGGGTTTAGGGTTTAGGGTTTCCCGATGCCTTGGCCACAATTTCCTGGAGCTCGAGGTTTGAGCGTTTAGAGCCACACTGGCCACACTGGGAGCCCATCCTGGTCTACATACCCTAAACCCTGAACCCTCTAAACTACCCCGCTAAACCCTAAACCTTAAACCTTGACCAAAGCCCCATGTCGATCCTTCTGGAAGCTCACACGCCGGAAGGCTCCAACGGGTGGCTTGAAGCGCAGCGACTCGCGCACGACGCGCAGAGTCACCGAGTCCTCCTGCGACTTGGGAAGGCTTTGTGGGAAGTTTAGGGTTTAGGGTTTAGGGTTTAGGGTTTAGGGTTTAGGGTTTAGGGTTTAGGGGGTTCCCTTCACTGTGTCTGAAACAATCTTACAGATTATATGTGCAGGGATCGGCAGCGCAGTCCCCCTTGTTTTGACATCCATGGCTCTGTGCAGTCTTGCCGTGCGTCTGTCACAGCACATGTGGCTATGCAGTTGCTTTGAGAACACTAGCCTGAGACTCTCTATTCCTACAGATGTATGGGTCATACCTACTATAAGTAATTAAGGGGTAGTTTCTATACTACACTGTAGGCAAATAGAGCCCCAGGAGCCAAGTCACGGATCGGACAACTGGTGAAGGAAGAGCACGTCCTGAGATCATAATTACGAATTACGCTGCAGCTCACAGCAGCAAGCTAGCTGCAAGGACCAGGGCCGGTGCTCCACGACGAACCACCGCCGCCGAGGTCGAAGCGATAGCTGATGCTGTGGTCCTAGGATAGCCCCCTTAAAACCCTCGGAAACATATTTCCTGAATCTGATCCTCTTGAACCCAACAAGAAAAAACACTTTCCTGAATCTGATCCTCTTCAACCCAACAAGAAAGATGAAAATACTCCCTTAAGGGTCTACCTAGGGTCGTGGTCGTGGTGGTAGTCGTCGCATTGGCGTCGATCGTTGTGCTGGTGGCATTTGCGTCCAGGCTGACCATCACCTCCGAAGCAGTCCACATCTCATCGATGTATCCCCCGGCACCGCAGAGTGCCCGGAAAGTAACGTCCCCCGATGTCGGGGCCGTCCAGTCGTGAACCATAGACGTGGCTTTTCCCGTGCCGTCGGACACCATGCCGCTGCCGAAGGTGCCTCCGTTGGCCGTTGGACACCAGCTTCTGTCCCAGCGCGGTAACCGAAGTCACTGTGACCGCGTACGAGCCTCCAGCCATGTAGCCACCACTCGGAACGTTGGTGGTGATCATGCACGTGTCACCCGTTGTGTTTCCTATGGTGGCGATGCCCATGGGTCCGAAGCTGCTGCCAGGCGTATATTGGCCCATACACGCAAAGTCACACGTCATTGAGGCGGGATACGCAGCTGCCTGGGTCAGCAGGCAAACCAATCCTCCGAGCTGCGAGAAAGCCATGGTAGCAAACACCTGTTCAAGCTTTAGAGAGCCACCGCCTACGGTGGTCCGAGCAAGGCAGCTTGAGCCGTAGACCCCGAAATAATTACCTCATTCATTGGAAACCTGGGACTCCTGAACCCTAACCATGTACCAACATAGTATATACTACTTTATAAGAACCCCTCGAAGGTCCAAGTATGTACTTTCTAGGCACACGGACCCTGTGAGGCCCCCAAACCCTAAACCCTAAACCCGAAACCCTAAACCCTAAACCCTATAAACCTTAAGCCTCGCACACCAGGGGTCCTCGGGGCTCTTCATCTCAAGGTTCTCTGCCGCGACGCGCTGATTCCAGCTCGTGTTCTGGTACAGCCTCATGGTTCAGCTTCTGGCAAACTATTACAAAATATGTATACACAAACAGATACACACACATATATATGTATATGTATATATATATATGTATATATAGATGTACATATACATATACAGAACACGTCGCACATATTTTATATCTCGTATATACATCTGGTAATATGTACGAATGCATAGCATCATACAGGTAAATTGTATATATGACTGGGCCTCAGATGTCTCGGGTTTGATGAGGTGAAAGCCTGCACATGCTGTGCCAGGAGTGGGTGTCAATATGCTTCCATCCCTAGAACCCTAAACCCTAAACCCTAAACCCTAAACCCTAAACCCTAAACCCTAAACCCTAAAAGCCATGAACCCGGAGGTTCCATCCCTAGACCCTAAACCCTAAACCCTAAAAGCCGTGAACCCTGAGGACTCAACGGCGAGCCCTGAGCCCGCCAAAACTGCGGGTGGTGGCCCAAAGCTCCAAAACGCAAATCCTGCGGAGCGACTCTTTGGACTTCGTGCGGTTTAGGGTTTAGGGTTTAGGGTTTAGGGTTTAGGGTTTAGGGTTTAGGGTTTAGGGTTTAGGGTTTAGGGTTTAGGGTTTAGGGTTTAGGGGCTGTCTGTGCAGAGTGGCTGCACCAGCAAGCACGGCAAGGCGTCCGCAGTGGTGAGCTTCCCGGCGATGAGGAGGGTGAAGACCGTGTCTGAAATCTCCTCTGGGAATGCGGGTGTTTATTGCTATCCGGCATTCGAAGCCACCGGTGTCAAGAAGACAACTTCTCTGCACGGGCTCTACCCGAGACGCTATTTACTTTCAGTTCGTAGTAACTACCCCTTGCTATTCGTAGGGATAACCCATAAAACTGTAGGTTAGGAGACACAGGTAGCCCTAAACCCTAAACCTTATTGGTAGGTATTAATCCAGGTACAAATCTCTCCAGCAGCAGTTGTGTGCACATGCCCTGGCACTCGCAGCCTCAATTTCCCAAATGAGGGTCTACGACATGAAGGGACCCCACATATAGACCCCCCCCCCCCCCGAATAGTAGGGTTTAGGGTTTAGGGTGAATCCCCTCATAATAAGGACCCCTGTAAGGTACCCCCCTAATGTCGTAAACCCCCAAATGCAACTCACGGAGGCAGCCGCCAAACCCTAGACCCTAAACCCTACACCCTAAACCCTAAACCCTAAACCCTCACCCTAAACCCCAAACCCTAAACCCAGCCGTCCTCCTCTGTGAAGCCTTTGCCATCTTCAGAATCTTTCATGAGATCAGCGATGATGTTCTGCCGATGCTTCTTCGGCTGGGCCATGATCTGAGCCGTTTTGAAACCAACTCAGGGTTTAGGGTTTAGGGTTTAGGGTTTAGGGTTTAGGGTTGAGGGCGAAACCTTGACGTCTGAGGCCCGACGTGTGCTCTCTTGCCTTGAAGGGTGTGCTTTGCAAGCTTGATGCGCAAGGTGTCTGGCTCAAGAATACGCAAAGGCTCAACCAACCATTCACACATGCCTGCTGAGCTCGCCGGCCATGCACACAGCGTCGAAAAGTTCTCCGGAAAGCGCTCGGCGCTTCGACTTTGCGGGGCCCTGGTGACCTCTTGACTTGGGCTGCCGTGGACCCTTTTTGTTACTTTTGTTGGCCTTCCTCTTCGGCAAGGCGCCCAAGGGCTTTGCAGCGCGGATTTTTCAAGAACGTCGGGACATTGCGGGCTTTTGGGACTCCTGGTTGCTTTCCATGAACTTTGCATTGTCCACCTCCTGGCTTCTCGACTCCTCACGCGCTTTCGCCGCCAACCCCTTTTTGCCGGAACCCTAAACCCTAAACCCTAAACCCTAAACCCTAAACCCTAAACCCTAAACCCTACACCCTACACCCTACACCCTAATTTCGCGAACCCCCGACCCCCGGGGCTTGGCGGCTCAGAGTCTGGCAGGCACAACGTTGAGACGGTCTTGCCGGTGCCGAAGAGAAGTCTTTTGAGTTTCAGGGGTCCAAAAGGGGTTCTGTACTGTGAGTCGTACCCAAAGAGCCCAATACATCAACTTATAGAGGGATCCTTATTCTGATCTAAGGCATATTCCTTAATCAAGGGTATTGGCTGGTGCTTCGTTTGCACAACTCTTGGGCCTGATGTGAACTGAGGGCACACTCCCGACTCGAAGCACCTAACCTCTCAACACATCCTCTGGCCTGTGACCTGAACCTTGGGGGCCCTCATGTAGAGTCTAGGGTTTATGGTTTAGGGTTCACCCGAAAATTGGGACCATATACGCTGTACTCTATGTAATACTCCCTATCAGGGTATACGAACAGAAACCCTTTTTAGGGTTCATGTGGTCCTGAAGGAACCGAAACCCGCAAATCAGCACCGAGCCACCTTCGAGATCATCTGACAGACTTTCCTCCTCGCGATCAGCGCTCGCCCGTGCGCGGAGAACCGTCCCAGGTCGAGCGGAGGGGCCAGCAGACCTTGTCGGAGCTCGTTTCTTCTGCTTGCTTGTGGCATGGCTTGGACTTTCGCTCTGCTGCACCGTTTTTTCTTCTGCTATCGCCATGGGGCGGACACGGCACCAATGCCACGAGGATGATCTTGTGTCGGAT
Source organism: Symbiodinium natans (assembly GCA_905221605.1). NCBI lineage: Eukaryota > Dinophyceae > Suessiales > Symbiodiniaceae > Symbiodinium > Symbiodinium natans. The sequence continues at coordinate 156,536 of CAJNDS010002751.1, read as the reverse complement.
GGCTTTGGCATAGGGTCTACAGAACATCCCTCCGCTTCAGGGCTGTTTAGGGTTCAGGGTTTAGGGTGTACCCTGCAAGGAGGGGCCCCCTAGTTATAAGTAGAGTTATAAGGCCCCTAAATTGGGTTATAAGGATCCTAAATTAGGTTCTAAATCCCTTAACTATAGATAGTATAGTAAGGGGGCCCCTCCTTGTAAGGACTTTTTGAACCAGTTTGAACCTGGAACCCGAAATCTCTGCAACTCACAAAGGGAAAAATCAGTCATGCGACAACCACTGAGATCGAAGCACAGTGCAGGCCTGCGGCATTCCTTCTCAGAAGTAGCAACGATCATAATGATAGTAATGATAATATTTTAATGATCATACGGCTGATTAGGAGAATAAAGAGACTGATGACACTGATGATCCCTAAACCCTGAACCCTATATAACCGCCCTAAACCCCTAAACCCAAAAACCCCTAAATCCCTCAACCCTAAACCCTAAACCCTAAAACCCCTAAATCCCTAAACCCTAAACCCTCACCCCTCAACCTTAAGGATGGTTGAAAACAACGATTCTATCTCATGCTCCCGCGAAGTGACCCGTCATCACGTCGTTGAGGAGCACCTCGAAGGACCGCTGCTCAGCCTCCTGGAACGGGCTGAACTTTCGGTTTGTTTGGGGTCCAGGGCTTTTAGTCTGGAAGGGCTGAGCTTTCGGTTCAAGGCAGGTTTGGGGTTTAGGGCTAATTTTAGTTGTTTTTTGTGTTTGGGGGGGGGGGGGGGGGGGGGGGGGGGTTCGGGGTTTCTCTTTACCCACCCGTGTCGCAAGCGTTTACGGGGGTTCGGGGGGTTTAGGGTTTATAGGTTTAGGGTTTAAGGCTTAGGCTCCAGCAGAAACTTTTCCCTTGATGTGGAAAAGGGATCCGTGCGCGCATGCGCACGGCTTGTGGAGAACATGTGCCTGGAACCTGGACAGGGCTGAGGTCTCTTGCATAAGTCTGAAGAGTGAGCCCTGTAAGGCTCCAAATAGCCCAGAAACCTTAGCATGATCTTCGGGCCCAATAGCCTTAAGAGCTCACTGGCAATAAGGGACCACAACTTTGGTTTACGGCCTAGGAGTTTGGGCTTATGGTTTATGGTAGCTCCCCAAGAGGCAAAAAAAACCCCAAAGGTAAAAGGTGCCATGACGCGCTTCCGCCTCCAGGCCAGCAGCAATCGGCAGCACTGATGCGCGGGCCGCCAGCTCCTGGAAATCAAGGTTTGGGGAGACCTCAGTGTTCCGGAGCCCTAAGCCTCAAATAAGGGCTTTAGTTGTTTAACCCTAAACCCTAAACCCTAAACCCTAAACCCTAAAGCCTAAACCTGGTTATTAGGGTGTAGGGGTTATAGGGGATACCCTTCTAACCCCCAAGACGTGGAGAGGTTGCAAGGTTCTTGCGTTGAAGCTCTACCTCGCGTGCCTTAGGAGCCCCAAAGCTGCCAAGGGTTTAGGGTTTAGGGTTTAGGGTTTAGGGTTTTTTGGCACCCGACTAGCCACAGCAATGGTAAATTCAGCCATGTGTGGTATCAAGTCGGATGATTTGTCATTAGATATAGGATGTGGGCACGCCTGTGGCCAATAGGTCAGACTGTGCAACTACATCCGACTTGCACCGGCATGTCAAAGGGGGTGGCGCTACTGATCGTTCCGATCTAAGTCTTGGTGCGTTTTCCACGAAGGCCTAGTTAGTGCCGAAGCCTACTACAACAATGCCCACGAATAGCAAAAGCCCGCGGCTTACGCCATGTCACCAAGACTTAGGGAGTCTGGCGGACATGCCAGTGAGGGCATGCAGCGAATTACGAATTAAAGGAGTTCTGTATGACTAATTACGAATTAAGGGAGCTCGGTATTACGAATTGGCACGAGAAGTGTACATCTCAATGCCATCCCGCCCGTCTAGCCTCCCCCTACCAATGGGTGCCCACTCCACTGGTAAGGATCATCAGCCAATTACTAATTACGTGCATGCGGGAAAGAAGCACCTAATTACGAGATGGTTAGAAGTGACAATGACGGTCCTGGGCGACTTGCAAACTGGGGTAAAATTGATAAAGTTGGGGGGATCGTTAAGCCCCGAGCGTCGACTGAGACTCCCTTGCCCCAACAGAGCCAAGCGCGGACTTCTGCAAACCTACACCCCCGCTAGTTCAAGAAGGAGAATAACCTCGCGACCGCAACGAGTGCCGGCGCCCAGCAAGCGCGATCTTACGCACGGAAGAAGCCGCGACTCAAAAACTTCGAGGAGCTCACACCGCGAAGGGAGCTCATGCACAAAAGCGCGAGTCGCGTCCGCTGAGCAATCAAGCAGCGCACGCCAAACATCAGCGCGCGGTAAGCGGTTCTCCTCGAAGCGAACGACTTCGTCGTAATGGTGGTTGATCTCCTCTCCATTCACGAACGTCCTGCGAAACTCAAAGACGTTGGCGTCGCGATCGGAATCGTACTCGTCGAAAGACCATTCGTCGTAAGTTCGCAGGGTCACGTCATTCGGAACCTCGGGGCATGGAAAGGCGAACATAGTATCAGAAAGCAACCCGAGGTCCGCCAACATTCGCGCTTGACTCCTACTTCAACGCAAAGGCGAAGTCTTCTTCTCCAACAACTTGGGGAAGCCACACGACGCAATCTCTCAGGAGTGGTGACGTGATTCTCGCGGGAATCCACAAATTGTCACTCAACTCGACTTGGCGCTGAAAAGCAACGTACTTGGCGAACGCCAGCGGTTTCCACTCACCAGCGCGGTCGTGATAGTACCGCACGAGATCGCGCTCTGCCTCACATGCCTCATGGTAATCTTCCTCAACAGACCTCAGGAGGTTGGAGAACTCACGAGAAAAAGAGTAAGGCTCATGGCGCGTCTCTTCCACTCACGGCTGGAACCCCGCGCACCGGGGCGCTCGCGCTCATCGACATCGTGGAAATCCATGACTTAAGACGATCCCCTCCTAGGTTCACGGTTTAGGGTTTAGGGTTTAGGGTTTAGGGTTTAGGGTTTAGGGTTTAGGGTTTGGGGTTTAGGGTTTAGGGTTGAGGGTTGAGTTACTAATAATGCTGATCATGATGATCGTGATCACAGTACTCAGAATAAATACATACTAATCAAACACCAACTTCAAAGCAGTAGCAAGGCCAAGGCACACTTGCAGCTCGTTGAAATTCGGCGTAGCCTTGGCCTTTGCGGGAGAGTTTGGGTTTGGGGTTTAGGGTTTTAGGGTTTCCGGATTAGGGTTTTAGGGTTTAGGGTTTAAGGTGTTCAAGCTCTGCTCAAAGTATGCTCAAGGAGGGCCAGAGCCCTGTGCTTGAGGCTTGGGTGATAAAAACGCAATGGCTGCCACTACTGATAGCTACAGTCATCATCTCTCCCGTAAGATGCTCTCAAGAGTTAGCATACCATTTCTGATCCGCCTACCCACTCACACACCGCACAGACGTGCCTTGGAGCTGACCCTGACGAGGCTTGCAAGAACTGCAGGATCACTAAATGCACTGGTGCGCAGGAAGAGCTACACCTCTTGCAAGCCGCATGCAGGGCAAGACAGGAATTAAGGAATCAAACAAGCCCTTGAGCCCGGAGCGGTGCGTCTTAGGGTTTAGGGTTTAGGGTTGCGGCTTCGAGGCCCTTTTGGGGCTCAGATTTGGGTTTTTGAGGCTTTGGGTCTTGGACTTTGGATTTCGGAAGCTCGTGCCCCAAAACGCTTCCACTCGCCGGTGCAAATGCCGGCCTTTGGGAGTCCTTTACAAGGAGGGCTCCCCTAGTTATAAGTAGAGTTATAAGGACCCTAAATTCGGTTATAAGGATCCTAAATTAAGTTATAAGTCCCTTAGCTACAGTTAGTATGGTAAGGGGGCCCCTCCTTGTAACGTCGTTCGGATCCCTACACTCTACTTCCCCTACAACCTCTATAAATTCCTTGAAACAAGTTACATGAGCATCACTCTGCCAGCATAGACACCAGACAGCGCTAATAAGCCACTTCGAGAGTCTAAACCGCACTTCACGCGGAGCGTGCGCACGTTGTGAGGCCCGAAGACCAACTCTGTTTTGGGTATGCTGGTCCTCCAAACTCTAAGTAGGGTTTAGGGGATTTAACGGTTAGGGCTCTTACTCGCCATTCAGAACTCTTGGAACTCTTGCCTCGGGATATCCAAGTGGATGCGTAGTATAGTAAGGAGGCCCCTCCTTGTAGGACCTTGTTACTCATTTAGGAGCCTTCATCAGCTTACTCATGTGCGCTTCGACTGGCCTTACGCACGCCCTTCTGTTAAAGAGTCAGCAACCCACGGCTGCCCAGTTGCGCTCCGTGTCCTTCACCATTCCATCCAATGTTAGGCGCACCTGCTGCCCGAAAAGGTGCACGGCCGGATGCTTGTAGGCTTCATGTTCTAAAGGCTGGCAATTTCCCAAAAAATAGTAGACCCCCCCCCCCCCTTTCTACAAACCCTAAACCCTAAACCCTATAAACCCTACACCCTAAACCCCCCAAGAATGATGCACACTCCCAGGCGCCAATGCAGCGATCTCCGGGATGAGGCTCAGGACCTAAGAGGCAGGGCCAGCACTGGAAAGAAAATTGGTTTGGGGGTTTGGGGTTTAGGGGTTTAGGGTTTAGGGTTTAGGGTTTAGGGTGTAGGGTTTAGGGCACAGCGCTGGAAAGAAAATTCTGGGTCTGGTTTAGGCCTTTTGCCACCTGCCTAGCAGCCGCGCAACCACACTGCAGGGATGCAAACGTCCGTCAGTCATGAGATGAGTTGGAGGTTTGGGGTTTGGGGTTTGGGGTTTAGGGTTTAGGGTTTGGGGTTTCGGGTTTCCGATTCACCGTCGGCCTCTGGTCGTCTCGAACAGCCTGAATATTGTTGTATTTAGGAGGTTGAAACCTATCATATTATTGACGCTCATCTTTAAAACCTTCTATAATAAAACAGCATCAACATTTGTACAATACAACACAACATATCATACAATGTATCATTACCATAGTGAAACACATTGAGGTTTAGGGTTTAGGGTTTAGGGTTTAGGGTTTAGGGTTTAGGGTTTTTCATTCTTTGCAGTGACAGCTCCTTGAGCCAAGGCACATATTGCGGGCCAAGGCTTGCGAGCAGTTTGCCCCGAAGCCGCTTGTGCTTCGGGTGGCCTTTGCCTCGCGTAACCCGGGCCCGTGGGCTGAGATTACAAGGGGCGTTTATGGGGGTTCATAATTAGGGTCTTTGGGCTGAGATTATAAGGGGCTTTTTTGGGGGGTTCGTAATTAGGGTCTTGGGATGCTTTTGTTCTTGTTTTTGTCTTTTTTTAACCTTTTGTTTAAGGGCCTTGTGCTTTTCGGGGCATTGGGTCTTAGGGTCGTTGGGGTCTTAACGTGGTTTTAAGGGTTGTGGAGTTTAGGGCTTGGGCTTGGGCGCGGAGTACACACTCGCTTGTTTTCATTAGCAGACTTGTTGGAGCTCCAGGGTTCCGCCTGATTCCGGAGTTTCTGATTCTAGCGTGCCCGTATGGAAGAACAGAGAAGCACGCCGAAGGCCCCAAACCCTAAACCCTAAACCCTAAACCCTAAACCCTAAACCCTAAACCCTAAACCCTAAACGCTAAACGCTAAACGCTAAACCCTAAACCCTAAACCCTAAACCCTAAACCCTAAACCCTAAACCCTAAACCCTAAACCCTAAACCCTAAACTCCACTCAAGTCCACTATCTTCATCCTGGATGCCACCCGGTAGATTGATGACGCTGTTCTCACCGATCATCCTGATCGCAGAGCCGCAGTGGGCGGGGCGTTCAGGTCGAAGCCTTCATTAAAGGGTACCTTATCCTTATTGGGGTCCTGGAAATAATAAGGGAACCCTGCTATTTAGGGGACTCTTTTCGAGAATAATGAGGGACTCCTACTATTTGCCCTGCGAATTAGTACTTCTGCAATAAAATAGGGATTGCCTTTCGGCCTCCAACTATGAGCCTGCCGGGTTGGAGATTGCTAAGTCGTTTCAAGGCACAACTCATAAACCCTAAGCCCTAAACCGTAAACCCTAAACCCTAAGCACCAAACTGAAAGATTCGAAAAAGTGCGCCTTGAGGAGCCTTCGTGATATTCAGAGATGCGTCTAAGGCAGCACTTAGAGGGGGATGGTTTTTCCGAGTAACAGGCGCGCAGTAACTTCACGTAGCCGAATAAAGTCTCCTTGCTGTCCCTACTCTTTCATGCCATCCACTTGGCTGCTCAACACATCTGACCTGCAGCAGTTGAAGTCTACTAGTAACATATGAAAAGCAGATTCCGTGGGGCTTGTTGCTTATGCCACCCACAGACTCGAAGTTCAAAATGCCAAGAACTTGCCAGAATTTGATCGCTTACTGGCCATATCACACCTTCTCGTGCCACAAAGATGTTTTGGAAGCTCGCCTATCACTACTAACTTCTAGTAGCATTAAAAATTCATGAGTTACTCCTCTTCTCGGCCTAAGTTAGGGCTCGAATTGACTGGAACGGGTCTGTTGGCTAAGGAGGTCATATACGCGATACCATACAGGGAGTAAAGGGACAATAGCGTAGGCAACGACCCTGTTCACCACAAACCCGACGTCCTACCAGACTCTTTGGTGGTGGTCCGATTAAAAGAAGCCGAAAATGTCTTTGGGCTAAAGTTACGTAGGGTTAATATTAGGGGTTCTATAGGGTCATTTTGGGGGGTGAGGGGCGTATAATGCATAGGCTCCTGAAGTGCATCCATGAGTGTCTTAGGCTCATGACTTGCCTTTCGAAGCTGCGCGGGAAGAGGGGGCACAGCTCACCATTGAGCTCGGAGCGATGTATGTGCCTTACGGCTCTAGGCCCAAAAAGCAGTTGAGGAATGAAAAGCATGCCCTTGTTTGGCTTCAAGTGGCGTGTAAGGGAGGACTAAGGGCGCACTCTGCGTCCTAGAGTTGCAGACTAGGGCTGCAAGCTCCTGCCAATTCTGAGGATCTCAAGATGCGTAGCTAGGGGCAGCTCCTGCAAAACCCCACAACATGGTTCCACACTGCTTTCCAAACCCCAAACCGTAAACCCTAAAACCAACAGCTCTCCGAGCTTGCTTTGGCGTAATAACAGAGAAAGGTTAGGCTTTCGGGTCTAGGGGGTTTTTTGCCGCCCACCTAGCTGAACAGCACATCCACATTGCTTAGGGTTTAGGGTGCTCGGCCCTAATCGAGGAAAGGAAGGAGCCGGGCTGGACAAGACGCTTCATGTACTGCTCGTGGCGGATGATGACTGCCGGGGTGAAGAAGTAGTGCGACAGGAGGGTCTGCTTGCCCTCCAGGGAACAGCAACGTCTCCGACATGTCCCACTTTCTGTGAGCTTTCAGGCTCCGAACCCGAAGCCGGGAATGCCTAAACCCTAAAGCCTATACACACCCTATACACCCTAAACCCCAAACCCTAAGCCCGAAAACCCTATCCCCTCAGCCCTAAACCCGAAACCCAGATTCTGAATGGGTCTTTGTCCACGTTGTAACACCCGTAGGTATCGTGACATGCCGAGATTCTTGACCAAGCTGAAACCCTGAACCACAAACCATAAACTCCAAGCCCTAGACAACCCACACAAGCCCTATCACAGGACCCAACTTCCGTACCCTGAATGGCAACCCACCCTGGTGGTGCCTGCGGAACTCAAGCTCTCAAGGATCCCCAGCCTCAAGCCATTGATATCCTTGCCAATTCCTAGTAGGTTTAGGGTTTAGGGTTTAGGGTTTAGGGTCTAGGGTTTAGGGTTTAGGGTTCAGGGTTCAGGGCTCAGGGTTTAGGGTACCCCACAGAATCCTGCAAGGATTGAATATAGGGGATCAAAAGTGGCTAACTCCCTTATTCCCAACTCAGAACCCGCCAGCAAACTCTGCCGAGGGTCCCTGGTGGTTGCCCGTGCGCAGCTCAGGGACCCCGAACCCCGGACTCCCCTTAAGGGGTCTTCTCCGGCCCATCCTCCTAAAAACACTCCAGAAACTGTTCTTACTTACATAAGATCGTCTGGAACCCAGTGAAAGGGAAAACCTAAAAAATCACAAGGTCCTACCAGCTGCTGATGTTTAGGCTTAGGTTTAGGGGCTGTTGGGTTTGGGGGCGGGCCCACCTCCATGACATGCAAGGCCCATCCTTGCCGGGGCAACACGTGCTGTGAGCTATGAGGGTTCTTGGGGTCATTCGGGCATATTCGGGCGACTGGGGTCACCAAGCTTGCTGGGGGCAGGCGGAACAAAGCAACAAACGGACATATGGTTCCAAAACGGCCGCCCACTTTCGAGAAAAGTGCCAAAAAGGATTCTCTGCTTGGCCGAGTCGATGTGAGTTCTGGGCTCCGAACCCGAAGCGCACGACGCTCGCCGAAAGCAACAAACACTTCGATCGCTCAGAAACCAGCTTGGGTGCCTCTTACCTATCCCCCGTCCTACCCCTGAAGGACACACGCGTACCCTAAACCCTAAACCCCAAACCCCAAACCCCTAAACCCCTAAACCCTTAAACCCCTAAACCCTAAACGCTAACCCCCTAAACCCTAAACCCTAAACCCTAAACTCTAAACCCTAAACCCTAAACCCGAAACCGTCACTGATGAAGACAAAACTCTTTCCAAGCCCATCTTGAGGATGCCGAAGGTGTGTCCCAACAAGGGCACTCCCAGATCATGAGGAGGGAGCCGCCTGTGCCGAAGGCGTCAGAACATGAGTCCTAAATCCTAAACCCTTTTGAATCCGGACTTGATGACTGCCAGACGAGCCAGACCCTAAACCCTAAACCCTAAACCCGAAACCCTAAACCCTAAACCCTAAACCCTAAACCCTACACCCTACACCCTAACCCCCGACAAATTTTGCAGGGAATGGCCCTGTATTGCCCTACACGTGCCAGGCGAGCGCTTCGGGGCAAGAGCGCGGTCAGGCTCCCAAACATTTTTTGTGGTTAGTCATCACACAATGTTGCAGTCCTTGCAACATAGAACTTTCACACTTTGGGGTTTTGGGCAGCCAGACATTCGGAATTCTCTCCCTTACATTTAAACATTGCGCCTGCGTAGGAGAATCCGGTAGTGGGACCAAAGCACTTGTCCCAGCAGCCCAGCTGATGCCAAACCGCAAAGTTGTGGCCAAGTAAGTTTTGAGAGGACCTCGCCTAGGTCGGCTTCAGCGCACCAAGTGTAGAGATAGATGCGGGGGGGTTACCCCAAATTAGAGGTAGGGGTTCCAACATTCAGGAAAAGGTTCATCCCATTTTCGTTTGTATACAATAAGCCGTCAGTCGTACATCCTAAACGGGGTTGAAGGCTCAAAACATGTAGTGGGTGACGTTTTCTTGAAAAACATCACCCTTTGGTATCACTGTTTCACATCGAGAGCCTTGGTCGGGATCCCTAAAACCCTAAAAGAGCGACAGTGGCCCTAGACCCAGCAGTGCTTGGTAAGGATACATACATACATAATACATACATACAAACAGACATACATACATACTTAGGAAGGGTGAATTATCTGAAGGACTCGTGGAGTACCATCTCTGCACCATGTAGACTCTGCCAGAACTGCATAGAACAAAGCTCGACATCACTGCAACAGCTTTGCTCCGTCTGGCCTTTTGCAACTTAGAGAGAAAATGCTCCTTTCGATCAACCCAGCTGCTCAAATCCTTGCCCCACTGCGCAGCTAGTGAAAGCACGGAAGCCATGGCTTACGGTTTGCGTGAAATGTACTGCACAGGAAGTCTTGCCTTGAGGCTCCTGAGGTAAATCGTTCATGTTGATTTGCATACATATGCACGTGATATGGTGGAAGTAACCATCATGTGCGTACTTGCGGTCCGCGCTTTGTGTGTGGGCACATAAGTGTCTTGAGGCCGGGTCTGCGACAATGGACGGGCTTATAGGACTCATAATACTGAACCCCTCGAAACACTCGAAACCCCAGGAACTTGTCGAATCCCATGATTTTTTTTCTCGGACTTTTGCGCCTGCGGATCCGTTTGGTCGACTACCCGGGCTTTAGCTACGCCCGCAGTGGCAGCCGGCTCGGACGGTCGAGCGGTGGGGCAGGCTCGGCGGCCGTGGGGGAAGTGGACGGCCACGTACGACCCAGGGCCGTGGTCACCACGGCCTGTTGAACCGCGACCGAAATGATGCGCCACCAACGTCTTGCGGGATCTGTTGTCGGAGCAACGATACAACAATTTTAGCTCGCTTACATAAAACAAAACCCTCTGGGTCTTCTGATGCGCATTTGAGATGTGTATCCGGGTGTGGTTTTAGCGTGTGTCCATGTGTGTCCGCATCCCGATTTTGGCGTGTCCCGAATTTGTCCGGGATGTGTCCGGTGTGTTCCCCTCTTCTGGCCCATGTGTCCGCTCGTGTGTCCGGGATGTGTCCCGATGTGTCCGGATGTGTAACGTTCAACCGTTTCCCCAGCTCGCGTCAGCAGAGGTGCTCGGGATTGCTTCGGAACCAAGTCAAAATGGTCCAGTTTTGAAGGGCCGCGCGCGTCGCTATGGCAAAGAGTAATAAAAAGAGTAAAAGGGTCACAAGCCAGACGCAAACTCCTCGAGACAACAAAAACGTTAAAAAACCTTCGTTCCGACCCTAAAACTTGCAAAGTCCAATATTTGACAATCACAAGCATGGATCTGTTTTTAAAACCAAAGTTGTATACGTTACTTCTAAGTTGGGTACAAAACACTTGTAATTAATTAACTTACATCTTTGAAACATACTAAACCAGGAACTTAACAACTTAAAAAACATGGGAAGGAAGATACTGAATTGGCTGTGGGTCTAAATGGGGGTATGTCGCGGTGTCCCGCCCCCCGCCTGTGTTACATGCGTATGTCGCGCCCACTTATTTCATACGTATGTCGCGGGGTGTGTCGCGGCTGTTTCGCACGCTGCTCTTGAAGAGGGTAATATGAAATCCGTACTTCAACAGCAACATAGCCGAACTATAGCCGACTTCTCAACCCTTTAAACCCTCAACCCTAAGCCCGAAATATCGGCCTGCCTGACCTGCACCACAGGTGCCCCCAATTGGCGCGGCTTCTCGCGACACATGAGGCGATCGGAAAACAGGTACAGTAAGTATTGGCCAGGGCCACTTGATGACTTGTCGCGGGTATGTCGCGGTATGTCGCAGGGCATGTCGCGGAGCGGGTACCCATAACCGTTGCATTCAGGGCTTCACCTGCACAAATCCAAAGAAGAGCTCGCAAATGCTTGCCTGCGTAGCAACATGGCATACTCATATAAGAAGGGGCTTGTCCCACAGGCTTGTCGCGGAGGCTTGTCGCGCAGGTTTGTCGCGGACGCTGCTTGTCGCCAGGAGAACGGCTTTGTTACAAGCCCTATGTCGCGGAAAGACGCCCGGAAGCCAGTTACATACCTAGACTTTTGACTCGCACCCAATTGATTTATAGAGGATATGAATCAGCTGATAACTGAGGGGCCTCACAAGCCATTTTTTTTTTTTTTTGCTCCTGCCCACTTTGGGTCCGGTCAGTGAAGGGGTCCTACGGAGCCTACGAGGCCCTACGACTACGACAGGCGTCGCAGCGGCAGGCGGCAGGCGGCTCGGCCCCTCGGCCTCTGCGAGGTCGAGAACGCGGTCGAGCGGCGGACCCGCAATGCTGGTGGCTTCCGGCGGTTGGGGCCATGGCTGCCCAAGGGCAGTGCTTGCGACTGCCTGCTGCACTGCGACAGACAGCATGCCCCACCAGCGACGCGTCCAGCCGGAAGACGCGGCGGCGCGCAGGGCTGGCGGCGCTCTGTAGGACCGCAGTCGGACCAGGTCTCGCACCAGTTGCTGCGCGTCGCTGTTGAAGCGCCCTCCGACCTCGCTGCCAAGCACCAGGAGCTTCTGCGGCCCTTGGCGCCGGAGCTCCGGGTAGGTGGCCGCCTTGCGTCGCTCCGCTGCCCGCAGGGCGGCGCCGTCGACGTCGGCCGTGCATGGCTGTGGTTGCGCCGTGCGTGTAAGTGGCGATACCAGCGTCGCATCGCAGCATAGCGCGGATCCGTTAGGCATCGCGCCGTAGATGACCACGTCTAGGCGGCGTCTGTCCTCCGCGCGCACTCCAGGCGCCGTGGTGTGCACGAGCCATTGTTGTGGCACCACCTGCCCTTCGGCACCGACGGCTTCGCGCGCAACGCGGACCCACGCTCGCTCGACGACCTTGGCGCGTCGGGCGAGCAGGCCGGTTCGCGGGCAAGCGAGCGCGTGGTCGCCGAGGCGGTCGATTTGCGCCCCACAGCCGGGTGCCGGGCCGCACCTGCCGTGGCAGAGGGGGAGTGGCATGCGCAGGCGGCGGCGGAGCGCGAGTTGCATGGCCTGGGGCGCAAGCGTCGTGGCTGGCTCGGCTGGTATGGCAGTGAGCCAGGACCCCGCATGAGGCCCCGATTGGGACCGCACCAAGCGCCCGGGCATCCGGCAGCATAGCCGGCAGCATCATACTGTCGCGGAAATGTTGGTTGCGAGTGCGCGACGCATGAAACTGCCAGCCGGGTGGCCAGTCTCCCGGGCCGGTGTGTTCCGGTGGGGCCGGGCGGGCTCCTTGGAGGATCTCTCGCCAGCCTGGGCAGGCTTCCCAGCCTTCGGCTCGTAATAGCTCACGGGCCTCGGCAGCAGCGCGAAGGCTGGGGGCATTGTCACCGCCATGCTCCAGTGCATCCCGGAAACTCAGGCAGCCGGGCGTGGATCACCGGCAAAGCATCTGCAATGCCGGCCCAGTATGCTGCGGGGCTCGTGCGCTCCGCCGATTGCAGTCCCAAACCGCCGAAGTGGGCCGGCAACATCGCCAAGTCTCGCGCATGCGGAGCTTCTTAGCTCATCCGCGCCCCCAAGGCATTGCTTGAGGGTATGCCAGACGGCTCGATCATGGGCGCGGGCGTAGGCGAGGATCTCCTGCGGCGGCACCGTGCGAAGGGCGTGGTTGGCGCGAGGGGAGGCACAAAGCAGCAGGAGCAGCCATGAGCATTGCAGGTCCGGCAGCCTTGGCAGCTGGCGGAGTAGCTGCTCCTCGTCCTCGAAGCGGCGGGTTGCCCAGGCTTGGATGAAATATGATGAAATCCGGGTGCCCGACTGGGGTGCCCAGAACGACGATGCCGCGCTGATCAGAGCGTAGGTCACCTCGCCAAACTTCGTCACCGAGCTCCGCGATGCCTGGTGGCGGGGGCCCCTCGCGAGCGCCCATCACTCGTGTTTTGCCTAAATTGGACCCGATGCCACAGTGGTCGGCTACGGCCTCAACAGTGGTGTCCAGCGACGTCCTGGCGCGCTGCGTCGTGGTGATGTAGAGGTCGTCTAAAAACGCGAGCAGGCTCTCGTCGGGGCGAAGGGTAGTCGCCGCTCGGTGCAAGGCATCGTGCTGCCCCAGGGCGAACAAGGCGGGGGCCAGTGGGTCACCTTGCTCGCAGCCCTCGCCTTGCTGGATTTGGCGGCATCGCCCCTGGTCGTCCCACCAGCTGTAGGTGGAGGGCCGGCCATAGAACAGATGCACAAACGGCAGCAGCTCAGGCGCGACTTCGTGCAGTTTGGTGAGGAAGGCTGCCCTGGACATGCAGTCGTACGCACTGCGTCCGTCAAGCGACACCAGTACCGTGTCCGGGCGCAGCGCTAACGCCTAATTTATTAATCGCTACAACCCTACGAACCCTGTTTGGTTTTTTTTCCCGCACCTTTTTGCCCCCAAGGGGATCTCTGCGCCATCACCGGCGTCCCGCGTGCTGACCGGCAGCTCCAGAAGGGACTGCGCGGTTTCCGTCGCACCTTTTTGCTGCTGGTCAAGGCGGTCCCAGCGCAAAGGCAAGCTTCGAAAGCCATGACGGGAGGCGGGTGGCAATGGGGGGAAGGGGCGGAGTCGACGAGGACGTCGACCGCGACCTGGGCATCCCCCCGGCGATAATCTGTGTGTGTCTGTCGTCCTGGCGGACGGGGTGGAAATGGAAATCACGCGGTGAGAACCTGCTGCTCTGCAGGCCCGGGCGGCCGCTCGCGGGCCAGCACGTGCGCGCAGGACGCCTGAGCGCGGACACGGCCGGTGATCGCCAAAAGCGTCCTGTCTTGCTTGGCATCGGCATCTGGCATCCGTGAGGGGCAGCGGGAGGCGGAGCCTGCGCCAAGAAGGGCGCGGATGACAGAGCTAACAGAACCCCGGAGAGCCCCCAAGGGTGGCCAACCTGCCGCTCGGTAGACCCGCATCCTGCCCGCATCTTACCAACTGGTTGGCGGCGACTCACGCCCCATGCTCGACCTCGCCGGCAACGACCTCAAGGAGGTGGCCTGCCCGCTTCGACGTCGTGACCACATACAGGTCGTCCAGAAACCATTCGCCAGGCCGTCGCAGCCACAAGGAGTGCTGGCCAAGCGCAGTTCGTTCCTTGCAGGCTGCCGCTTGCCACGGGAGGTGCTAATCACGAATTCGACGGATGAGGACTGTAGACCGGACTCTTTCCTGCGTGAGCTTATGGAATTTTTTCTTTATGGAATCCGGCAGCTTACATGTGCTACCATGATGTTGTGTATGTGGATATGTGCGGAAGCTACCGGTTAAGCTGCCGTACTCGCAGCGCGGTGCTTTTGAAGAGATCAGTTCAGCCCGAGCGCTTTCCCCACAGCCACGTCAAGGTCCGAAAAAATGTGCGGGGCTGGTCACTCCAGCGCCCCCCGACCTCACACTCCGGGTTACGCGGACCTTTTCTGACACTCGGCGTAGCCCCGTCACAGGTGGCTGCGCGGGGTGCGGTTCGCCGTCGCGTGTTAAAAGCGACACCATCGTGGCGTCGCCCCCAGCTTGAGGCGCCGTAGACCACCAGGCCAAGCGGCACTGGTCCCCTGCTCGCACTCCCGTTGTTCGCGCCAGCAGCTGCTGCGGGACAACCTGGCTTTCCGAGCCAACGGCCTCTCGACCAACGCGAACAGCACGCGAACCCACGCACGCCGCTCGCAAATTTTCGCCCGGCGAGCCAACAAACCTTTGCGTGGGCACGCCAAGGCGTGGCCGCCGAACGTGTCGGTTCGGCAGCCACGGCCGTGTGCTCCTGCGCCGCCGCAAAGGTTTGGCGCGAGGGTCAGGGGCAAGTGGAGTCGTCGCCGCAGGGCAATTTGCATGTCCGACGACGGCGGGAGCGTGAGTCCCGGCCCAAGAAGGAATCGCAGAGAGCCAGGCGGCTGCTTGCGGTTTGGCCTGGGAGCGTAGGCGAGCCTGGCGGCTGGGCGTCAGGGAGGGCAGCAGCACGCTGTCGCGGTAGTAAAGGTTGCGAGTCTGCGACGAGCCGCTGCCAGCCAACAGGCCAGTCACCAAGCCCCGCTTCGTGCTCAGCTGCGATGAGGCCCAAATCCCCATGCTGGGTGGCAGGAACGCGATGTCGCACGCGCGAGCCCAGTCGGCGTCCTCACCAAGCCCCCGCCGCCAAAGAGGCACGTATGAGGATCGCCCAAACTGCCATGTCGTGGCCTGCGCATACGGCCGTATCTGTTTGGGGGACATTGTGGAGCAAGTGCGCAGTAAACAAACAAAACAAAAAAACAAAAACCACACACATCGCAGGTCAGCAGCAAGTCCTCCTGTCGGAACCACATTAACTTTGCCCAACTCCAATGTAAAACCCGGCTGTCATTCATTTCGTGGTGTCAACAACTCAACAGTGCTGCAGCGCCACTACGAATGCATTATTAAAGTGCTCCGGGGACGTCTCGCCAGGTGTTTCCTGATGTTTCCCGTCACGTACCCTGTTCTTTGGGATCCAGTTGCGGACAACCCGTTTTTTTCTGGTCGACCCGGCGTTTGTGTTGCCGGGATCGGCAAACAACTCCAAAAGTGCCGCCACAGGTTTCGTAACGACGACAGCGGGCTTGTGCGTCTCGCCATGCGTGTCTTGTAATGGGCACATCTGCATGTGCATTTCTCCCGAAATTTTGTTCTGGAACGCGCGAACATCCATTCGCCATGAAGCATGTGCGATTTGCCCGGAACCACATCATGCATGAGATGCGGCACGCCAGCATACATTTCACGGCTGAAGTTGCCACTGCGGCCGATCGCCGCGTTCGCCGCCACACCGCACAAAACGATTACGCACAACTTCATCGCTCAGACAACGGCGTGGCAATCAACATGATGGAAACGTCGAAATTCGTTCAGACAACGGTCCACGCATAAAAAATGCACAGCACGTTCATGCACGATCCGTTCTGGGAAGCGGCAGCCTGCAACGAGCGAAATGGGAAGCGGCAGCCTACAACGAGCGGAATGTGCTTGGCCAGCACGACTCCCTTGTTGCTGCGAGCATGTCGCTGCGGCCTGGCGAACGGCTCGCCGCGTTTTTGGACGACCTGTATATGTGGTCACGACGTTCGAGCGGGCAGGAGGTCGCTACCGGTGAGGACGGGCAACTGGTGAGCGTCGCTGCCAACTTTGGCAAGACGCTGGTCTACCGTGCGGCAGGTGGGCCAGCTCCCAGAAATCTTGGCGCAAACGTTTGGCGTAGCGACCTGCGGCCGGAACAGTGCGGGTTTGTTGCGCTGGGCGTGCCTGATCGGCCATCCCGCGTTCGTCGCAGCTCAAGCCGAGTCACCATTTGTCCCAATCGGTCATATGCGTGACATGCCAGGCCAGGACACGTTGAATTACCTCGCTAAGCCATCCGGCGCAGTTGGTAACGGGAGTCATGGAATTTGAGACATTTTGCCACATTTCTCTCAGGTGTGCCGTTGTTTTCGGGAATCTAGGTCAAAGTTCGCAGTCGACCTTGATAAAACTTGATGTAACATTTGCACACCACGTTTATACATGCATCAAACACATGCCGCAAGTTCGATGCAACATGTCACGTAAGGGAATGCAAATCACATGGCCCGTCATGGGCGGTGCTGGGGCCAACTTGATGTCTAGGTGATTTCTTGCAAAATTTATACACATCAGCTGTGCGCGGACATGAAGCATCGATCAATGGTCGGCGAGTTCGCGTAGCTGGCGAAGACTGGCGTCGAACCATGAATCGGAGTGAGGGAGGGGATTATAACATCGCGTTAATTGCCAGAAGAATTGCCTGCAAAAATCTGCAAAATCCAACTGAAGCGCAGTGTTGGCGGGAGTGAGGCGCGCGTGGGCCTCTGCCATTTGTGACGACTTCATTTCGCAGGAACTGATTTCTTCGGCTTTGCATGAATTGCTGCAAAATAAATTGCTTTGGGTCGGATGGGTTTGCCGTGGCGATTCTGCAGAATATACGTGCGCTGTCTTATGCTGTCTTGCTACATAATCGTGTTTGGCGACATGATGGCACACCTTGGTCACCTCGGGACACTGCGGATCGAATCTTCGCACAAGCGGCATTGGCGATCATGGGCCGCCGAACATTTGGAGAGGGAGGAGAGTTGGGGAGGGCGGGCTTAGTATAGGATGATGACGATGTGGGCGCGCCATTCAAACAGCAACGAGCGGAGCTGTACATGCATTTTAGCCCACGTGCAGGCTCCCATTATACTAGTTGGACGAAGTTAGAGTTTATGCTCGTTTGATGCCAGGCGAAATGAGGGTAGCATCTGTCCCTTTAAACTCCATGCGTGCTGGCGCGTGGAATGGCAGTGAGCTGAGAACGTACTCGCAGCCACGTCGTGGGCAACTGCACTGCCGCTTGAGGCAAGCCTCCCCGAGCATAGGTGTGTAATCCATCTCGGGTCCAATCCTCGGATTGGCAAGGCTCCCCATTGACAACCGTGACTTCCATTGCATCTTCAACCATGATGTCGCGTAGTGCAACTCTTGAAGGGAATGACAAGTCCTAGCGACGCATTGCCGCAGGCGTGTCGCTGGCAATATGAAAAGGAGCAGGAGACGCAGCAACGCTCACCAGCTTTCCCAGCAAGGCCTCACTGGCCTGTCTCACTAGCCACAGGCGCAAGGAACGCATTCACGCATCTTCCACGGTGTCAGGTACCAACAGTTCGCTCGCTCTCTCTGTCACTCTCTCGCTCTGTCGCTCTCTCGCTCTGTCTCTCTCTCTCTCTCTCTCTCCATCCTTCGCTCGGAGTCTCCTATATACTTATCAGGCGACACTATAAAGCCACACTTGGTGAGCAGAACTCATCCCGGCAAACAGCTGGCGAGTCGACGAAGGGGCGCATGGCGTTTTGCTTTGTCCGTGACGTGACGCTGGAATGCGAGCTTGAATCGGAGTGTGCCCTGTGCGGACAGCAAGGTCCTCCACACTTGAAAAGAACCATCTGAGCACTACACATGTAATATATATATACACACAATCTGTATACAGCTTGTGTGTATATATATATATAATTATGTACGGTAGTAGTAAATGTTTCCGCGCTGAGATACTGCTCACGCCCATATGTCTCGAACCTTGCGTCGACATCCGTGAGAGTGCCTCTAAAGGAAATCGGCCGATTCGTAGCATGCTCTGAGCTGACGCCTCTGCTGTGCTCCCTAAACCCTAAACCCTAAACCCTAAACCCTAAACCCTAAACCCTAAACCCTAAACCCTAAACCCTAAACCCTAAATCGCGAGACGCAGATGTATAAGCGAGCGGGTCGACGGATGCCGATGGCAATCAAGAATTCCTTCGGGAACCAAATGAACCCTAAAAAATTGGGACCATATTACCCTACTGTAATCCTTCTTGGGGTATATGAACCCTAAACCCTAAACCCTAAACCCTAAACCCTTTTAGGGTTCATTTGGTTCTCAAGAATTCTGCGGGGAGTCCCTGGGCCGCTCGCGCTTCGCCGGGGGGCTCGCAGCGACTGGAAGGGTCAATGGGTTTAGGGTTTAGGGTTTAGGGTTTAGGGCACTTAAGTCCTGTCAGACAGCCCCTCAGGGCGACTGCAACAGCCGAGCGCTTTCGAGACGCCCCGTGTTGAAAGGCCGCTTCTTCTGACGAGTGTACTCACCGGGCTCCCACTTCAAGACGCGTTGTCTCATGCTGGCAAAGATCCACGGCTGACAAACCTTAAACCCTAAACCCTAAAACCCTACGGAGCTGGGCATCATTCCTCAAGTGAGGCTAGGATACCAGCATGCTTCGTCCGATGGCCCTTGTGTCTCGACATTGCTTGCGGACGTGGGTGCTCCTCGAATGTACTTGCCTGTGCCCTCTCCGGTGGCGGTTGTCGTCGCATTTCGGCACAGTACGAGATGTTACGAGCTGACACGTTCCAACTGCTCGGGGGCTTTTGCCGACGCGGTGGCATGGTGTGCCAATCCAGATCGCGTAGTCCTGCTTCAACTAGAATGAGTGCTTCTGTACTTTGCCCCTGCACCTCCAATGCAAGTCCCTCCCCTTTTTTCCAAATCGCACTGGTGTCCAGGAATTCGCTCTCCTGCGGCGGTGAAAGCATTGTTGTCTACAACTGCTGACATCACATCAGCACTATCGCTGCCTAAATCCTTGAAGTGAAATTACCAGCCGTCGGATTCAAGGACGTGCTTTACAGGGTCCTGAAGGGAGGGGGGTTTCAAGGGGGGGTATACAACTACTCCCCACTACTCCCTAAGGCTCCCTAAGCTTCCCTACGCCCCATGAACCCCCTCCCTTAAGAACCCGCTAAGTGTTGGGTGTTTGTGCTGGCAGGAGATCCCAACTGCAGACGCTGCCTAAGCCTTAGGTAGCAGGTAGCATTTTTCAGTCATAATTCATTGTTACTTGCTACTTTGGGCATTGAGCGGGTGCAACCATACACTCAAAAACCCGAAACCCTAAAACCCTAAACCCATAGACCCTGCAAGGGTGAGGGTTGCGGTTTGGGAGTTTAGGGTTGGTGTTCTGAGCCCAATATGCTAGGGGTCTCAGGGCTTCAGGGCTTAGGCGATATATCTAAAATCATCTTGGACTCCAACAGCGGGTATCTTCCAAAAATCGGGTGCTCCTTGAAATATGACACCCAAAGTACTCTTTTGCCCTTAGCACAGGAACCCATCATGGGTGTGGATACCGAGCAGTTGGCGACAACTCCGTAAGCATCTTGAATATCTTTGTGTACAAGCCCTTAAGAACCTTGAGCCCTTGTAAGCCCTAAAATGCATTTGTGAGTCCCTTACATTCAAAAATCTTATCAATACTTACGAGCCTAAACCCTAAACCCTAAACCCTAAACCCTAAACTCTAAACTCTAAACTCTAAACCCTAAACCCTCCAAACTCCCATATGCGTCTAAGCCCTCGAGGCTGCAACGCCCTCAGAACCGGAATGCTCTCAGAGGGCCACCAGATCTCCTCAACCCAGCGGTCCCACGAGGGGTTCGGGGTTTAAGGTTTAGGGTTTTGTGGGGGTACATTTATTAGTTGTTTAGGGGCTGGGAGATGTAGGGTCTACAAAATGTTTGCCTACTTGAGGAGACCTACCCTGTGCGTGTGTGCAGGCGGTATAGACACTAACCCCTAAATAGGGTTTAGGGTTTAGGGTTTACAACGTTTCGGGGTTCATTCTCTCAAGGTAGAGCCCAATATAATCCAGGGCTTGTGAAAGGTGTTGAAGCCAAGGCCTCTGACAATTCTAGCTAAGAGTCAGCTCAGGGTTTAGGGTTTAGGGTTTAGGGTTTAGGGTTTAGGGTTTAGGGTTTAGGGTTTAGGGTTTAGGGTTTAGGGTTTAGGGTTTAGGGTTTAGGGTTTAGGGTTTAGGGTTTAGGGTTTAGGGTTTAGGGTTTAGGGTTTAGGGTTTAGGGTTTAGGGTTTAGGGTTTAGGGTTTGGGGGTTAGGGGTTAGGGGTTATAGGGTTTAAGGTTTAGGGTTTAGGGTTTAGGGGTTAGGGGTTATAGGGTTTAAGGTTTAGGGTTTAGGGTTTAGAGTTTAGAGTTTAGGGTTTAGGGCTTAAGGCTTAGGGTTTCGGGTTTAGGCGCCAGCAGCAGCAGCTCCGCAATCAGAGGCGCTTACCACAACTCGCGTGTCTCTTGGAATGCGCTGGAGGCCGCTTTCCTCGTCAGATCCTGGTGTCGAAGTCTCGAACAAATGCCAGAGACAAAGCCCTCGGAATTTAGGGCTTTGGAGGGGTTGGTGGCCTTAGGGTTCAGGTCTCGACCCTACTTCGGACGTGCCCCCAAACGCCCGGCAAAATCCTGCACAACCCAGCAGGACCCAAAGCCCCACATCCTCAGCAGTCCCCCCTATGCGAACCAGCCACGCCACAAGCCCCAATAGCTCCCGCCAAGCCCTGCGCAATGCCAGCTCCACCGAATAGCTCTGTATCCATACAAGCCCTGCAATATCTCAAGCCCTCCGAACCCTAAACCCTAAACCATAAAACCTAAACCCGAAACCATAAAACCTAAACCCTAAACCCTAAAAGCCCTCCTAAGACCCGGAAGCCCTCTTGAGCCATGCCTTGCCATCCTTGCACTCGAGTGAAGCAGCCAGCTCGCTGTGATCCACGCTCGCCCTGCAACTAACAAACCCTTTAGAAAGGGGGGGGGGGGGTGTAGTGTTTTAGGGTTTGGGGTTTAGGGGTTTAGGGGTCTAGGGTTTAGGGATTAGGCTCGGAGGGTTTAGGGTTTAGGGGTCTGGAATTGATAATTATCTGCAACTCAATTTACCTAGAGCTTAGTAGAAACTACCCCTTGATTTGATTAGAAGGTATAGCGCACAAAACTGCCCAGGTAGGGTTTAGGGTTCGGACGGTTTCGGGTTAGGGTGCGGGCCTGGAGTTATGGTAGCCCAGTACCATACAATAAGGGCCCCCCTTTTGTGGGGGTTGGTTAGTTTAGACGGGAATCTTGAACCAAAAGGGGACAAGGGTACCAGCGGGCTACCAAGTTCACAGTTAGGGCTACCAAGTTCACAGTTAGGGCATAGGCTTATAAGGCTTCGGGCCGGTTTAGAGTTGAGGAGAGTGAGCTGGAACCCCTTTTGACAACGATGCTCAGGCCTCTGAAAGAGAACAAACCTGATGCTCTTACACTCAATGAGAAACCCTAAACCCTAAACCCTAAACCCTAAACCCTAAACCCTAAACCCTAAACCCTAAACCCAAACCCTACCATGTCCCGAGGGCCTGCCCATAGGCAGAGATCTAGAACCCCAAGCCCTAAAGCCATTGCCCCTAGTTTTAAACCCATCGAGGCAAACAGGTCACAAGCTCTACTATCAAAGGTACCCTGAACCCTGAACCCTAAACCCTAAACCCCAAATCCTAAACCCTAAACCCTAAACCCTAAACCCTAAACGTACTCGGTGGTTAGGGCTTATGATTTAGGGTTTAACTAAGGGCTTTTGTAAATGTGAGGCCCTACAAGCCCAAAGCCTTAAACCCTAAGCTTTTCGGGCCTGGGTTTTCAGCAAGAGATCCCCAATCCCTACAAACCATATATGCCCTGTAAGCCCTACACTGCGCCCTAGGGTTTAGGGTTTAGGGTTTAGGGTTTGGGGTTTGGGGTTTAGGGTTTAGGGTTTAGGGTTTAGGGGTGCCTTCTGGGCCCGAAACCCCCTGCGGCACGCCAAAAGCAACTTTCTCTCTCCGCTTTCCTCACTCCAAGCAACTCTGTGAGCTCAATGCCCCTTAAGGAATGCACCTTGCATCAGAGCCTGGATGCTGACATGCATTGTAAAGTAGAACCCTAAACCCTAGTAGAGTAAAACCCTAAATCCCAAACCCTAAACCTTAAAACCGGAACCCTGAACCCTAAACACTGTACCTAAACACTACACCCTAAACCCTAAACCCTAAACCCTACTTGCTTGCATTGCTTGCACGAAGGTCGACTCCTTCATGAAAAGGCTCTTGGGCTCTCGGGGACCAGGGAAGGCACGTGGAGACCAAGGCCAGTGATTTTCAGGCCCTTCAGGGCTTGGGGTGCTTCGGGCTTGGGGGTAGTTAGGGTTTAGCTACTCTAGAAATAGAATAGTAGAATCCTTACTGTTGGAACCCCCCGCCCCCCAAAAGGGCATCCCTCTTTTCGGAAACCCCATGTGGTTATCCAATCCAAATGTATCAACCCAGCCTGTGACCCTCCATCGTCTTCATTGAGGGACCCTAAACCCCAAACCCTAAAACCCTAAATTCGTTCTCGTGAAGTAATTCTTGTTTACAAAGCCCAGAACCCAAAATGAAGGGGTTAACAAGGGTGAGTGGGTCAATACCTTTCTGGACTATCATGAGTAGGGTTCAGGGGGTGGTGCACTGGGTTTTGGGGCTCTACCTACTTGGCAGCTTCTCAGAAGCCTATCCTGGGACTCTCTTTGCCTACGGTCTTATGGGTTCTACCAACCCTGAGCCCTAAACCCTAAACCCTAAACCCTAAACCCTAAACCCTAAACCCAGGATCATTCTAATCAGTCACCAGGCCGTGAGGGGGATCCGGTCCAGGTTTTGCATGAAGAGTGCAAGCCGTGGCTTGCCACCCCCAAGCCCAAAAGTGAAGCAGCCAGGACAGAGGCAAAACCTAGACCCTAAACCCTAAACCCTAAACCCTAAACCCTAAACCCTAAACCCTAAACCCTAAACCCTTTCTTGGGAACCTGACTGATGAGCTCTGAGAAGCTGTGTGCAGCACCTCATCGGCCCTCTTGACAACCCGAAGAGCAAGAGGACTGAGGGTTGAAACCGTGCGGGCAGAAGGTTAGGGTTTAGGGTTTAGGGTTTAGGGTTTAGGGTTTAGGGTTTAGGGTTTAGGGTTTAGGGTTTAGGGTTTAGGGTTTAGGGTTTAGGGTTTAGGGTTTAGGGTTCAGGGTGCGGGGGCTGATGTTTTGTACGGCAGTACTAATAATACTAATGCTAATAACAGAGATCCTCGCCCCGATAAAAGGAAGGGAGCAGGGTACTTTTGGTGAAGTCCTCGTCATTCCCTGTCCTGTGGCGGCTTCACTGTCACTGTCACTTTCGGTGCGGCTGGCTCAGCCGGCTCACGCTTTTTGAACAGGCTCCGCAAGCCCTGCATGACCTTGAATCAGGATGGGCTGCTCTCCCCTAGAGTCCCTCAAAGAGGGCCTTAATGTGGTTGATTCTGGGGCCATTATTATAAGGCCGACTAGCCCATCTGGGAAGGGTGCAGTTGAAAATGCTCAGGCCGAAGGTCTTCGGGGAAACGCCGGGTCTCTGAAGCAGCTCTCAACCTCGTCAAGAGATCCACCCTGCAACCCTGATACCCCTCAAACGCAAGATGGTGTTTTGATGATGTGGTATGGGGGATTGGATTAAATCTTGCATTTATTTAAAGGAACAGTCAAAGGATATAAAAAAATGCCTCTAAACCCTATTAGAAGAGTTCATATGTCCCAAGCCCCAAGCTCTGAAACCAGAACCGAAGCAACACGCGCCTGAACAAGAAATGCTCAAAACCCTACACCCTAAACCCCGAATAGACCTTAAACCCAGAACCCTATCAACCCGGATCCCTAAATCCAAACCCTAAACCTTAGACCCTAAACCCTAAACCCTAAACCCTAAACCCTGCACCCATGCTGGGTGCAGCACGTCGCCGTGGCCCCGAGCACGAAGGTGGAGGATGAGCTTGTGGATTCCTCCGATGGGTGGAGATTCTGCTTTAGGGTTTAGGGTTTAGTGTTAGGGTTTAGGGCTGAGGGTCTAGGGTTTCGGGTTCCTCCACTGTGTGGACCTTTGCCAATGCGAATGGATGTCTCTGGGGTGTCAAATTCTAAGCCCCGCAAATTTGAGGCCTCCACCCAACCGACGCCCCAAGAAGCGTGGTTTGGGCTTTGGAATTCCATCGTTCGGCTCTTCTTACCAGGCCGGGCTATTGGGCCTCACATAGCCCATCATCAACCCCTCAGGAACTTCCTCCTCCTATATGATGACTATACCATCTAAAGTAGCTCGGCTGGCCCGTAAAGCCCTCGGAGAGACTTAAGCGAGGGCCGGTATAATCACTCCCTACTACACTACGAGTCCCTGAAACTCCCTAAGCTTCCCTAAGGTTCCTTAAGTACCCTACCCCCCATGAACCTCGCTCCCTTAAGAACCTTATATTTATAAGGGTATTTCCCCAAGTAAGGGGTACCCCATTTATTCCCCAAATAAAAAAGTAATTTCCTTGAAGGCCCCCCCCAAAAAAAACAAAAAAAAACCCTATTTTCGGAAACCCCTGAAAGTGTACATAGCAGTGTTTAGGGCTTGCCTTTCTGGAATCGACACTTCTTCGACGGCTCAGGGCGGCTGAGTTTAATGGGGGTTTAGGGATCAGGGATTAGGGTTTAGGGTCCGAGGCTTCGGGTTTAGGGTTTACAGCTTTGGTGCTTGCGCTTGATCACCACACCTCGTGTCCTGAGGTTTAAGCGCCGACTGGTCTGAGATTTCCCCAAACCTAAACCCTAAACCGCAAACGCGGCCAACACTCCTGTAAGTGTTGAAGGAAGCTCGCAAGAAACCCCTGATTAAAGGCTTAAACCCTACCTGGGACCTTCTTTACCTACAGTTTAATGGGTGATACCAACTAATCAAGGGGTAGCTACTACAGTACGAAACTGTAGGTAAACAAGCCCTAAACCCTAAACCCTAAACCCTAAACCCTAAACCCTAAACCCTAAACCCTAAACCCTAAACCCTAAACCCTAACCCTAAACCCTAAACCCTGAGGGTCTGGTTAGGGATAGCAGGTAAACTCCGCAACTTCAGACCTGGCAGGATCGGCTCGGGGCCGCGCCAAAGAGCACAATCATCGAGACCACCCCTGAGGCCATTCCGCCTTAGGATTTGGGGCTTTAGGGTTTAGGGTTTAGGGTTTGGGGTTTAGGATTTCGGGGTTTAAGGTTTAGGGTTGGGGACTCAGGTTGTAGGAGGGGGAAAGGGAGCAGATGGGTTTAGACTTCAGGTTCGGGTTTAGGTGAGGCAGGGTGCGTTTACTCAAGGATGTCTTGTGGATCATACTGCGCCCAGGACGAATGAGACCCGAACTTACGGGGTCTTAATGGGGAAATGAAGAGGTTTAGTACCCTATAACCACTTCCTTAAAGGTGGTACTCGATTATTACATATTTTGTACATACATAATGCTCATATATATATATATACATATATCTATCTACCCATCTGCAAAAGGGATCCAATGTACCTGATTCTCCAATTCCCCAAAAACGGAACCCGTGCTTGTCATGTCGGCGGATGCAAAAACCCTAAACCCTAAACCCTAAACCCTAAACCCTAAACCCTAAACCCTAAACCCTAAACCCTAAACCGGCAAGGCCCTCCGCAGCCAAGCTGCTAAGCACGGCTACGGTGTCGAAAGGCACCTCCTGGAGGTTCGGGTTGGGGTTTGGGGTTTGGGGTTTGGGGGTTTGGGGGTTTAGGGTTTAGGGTTTAGGGTTTGGGGTTTGGGGTTTGGGGTTTGGGGTTTGGGGTTTGGGGTTTGGAGTTTGGGGTTTAGGGGTTTAGGGGTTGTAGACCAGTTCGCAAGCTCGGATTTATGTAGGGATGGTTTAGGGTTTAGGGGTTGGGGCTTAGGGCTTAGATTTGGGTTTTTGTCTGGCTGCCTGGCTGTCTATTCGAACTAAAGCTGGACTGCATTGCAGCCGACACGGGGTGAAGGTTCCCTAATTGATAGCCAAGAGATTTGGGTGGTTTCAGGCCTCTGTTTTGAGGGTGAATTTTGAGGGCACTCCGCACTGAACTCCATAGTGTAGAATCGCCTCCATCTCATG
Source organism: Symbiodinium natans (assembly GCA_905221605.1). NCBI lineage: Eukaryota > Dinophyceae > Suessiales > Symbiodiniaceae > Symbiodinium > Symbiodinium natans. The sequence goes on along the minus strand of CAJNDS010002751.1, from coordinate 129,913 downwards.
AAGCCTGGCCCCCAACAAAAGTTGGGCACCAGGGTTTACCTGGGACTCTACTTACGTTTTGAAGCAACTACCCCTTAATTATAGTAGGTAAAGGGAGTCCCTAGTGGAGGTTTAGGGATCTACTTTTGGCGGCTTCAGAGGTTCAGTGCGACTCGGCCAAACCCTCACAAGCCCTCATCTAGTTCATGGTTGGGAAAGTATGAAAAATTTACGTTTATGTTCTTTATTGGGTTTGAGTACCCTGAAAAATGTAAAATGTTACCCAACTATGACAAAGTCATGAACCCAAGCGCAAACAAAAAACATAATGCTCAACCCCATACCCTCCCCCGCCCGCGCCCAAACACAAAAACACAACCCTAAGCTGTCTGGATGCAACAGGGGCCAGCTGGCCCCTAAAGCTAGGGCTTGGGGTTCAGGGTCCAGGGTTTAGGGTTTAGGCTTTAGGGTTTGCTGTGATAGGGCGTAGATGCTGTGAAGGTTAGGTTTCGGACCAAGCTCGAAAGCTTCGTGAGGTGCGAAGAGCAGCTTTGGCCCGATTGGGGAGGGCCATCTGCGTAACACTTTTCTCCCACCCCATGCCGTCCAAGGCGGCAAAGCCACCCAAACCTATTCCTTGTAGGGTTCAGGCCTAAACTCAGACAACAGCCCACTTCTACAGACTTATTCAGTTCTCGACCAGGCGGGCCAGGGGGGTCGGGGGCCAGGGGGGCCAGGAGGGCCAGGGGAGGCCAGGGCCAAACAACCAGGGTCAGTCAAATAACTGATTTTTGAGCACCCGCCCTGCCTCCCCCAGTCCTTGGGCACGCTGCGGTGAGGGGTCCGGGACCCTTTTCGGGTTTAGGGCTCAGGGTTTCGGTTTAGGGTTTGGTCGAAAAACAACGGACCGCTTGCGGTCTTGTGTTGATGCTCATGGGGGGGGGGGGGGGTAGGGGGGGGGGGTAGGGGGGGGGGGGGTGGGGGGGGGGTAGGGGGGGGGGCAGGGGGGGGGGTAGGGGGGGGGGGGTAGGGGTAGGGGGGGGGGGGGTAGGGGGGGGGGGGGTATTTCTGGGGTTAAGGGTTTAGAATTTGGGGTTTGTTTCGGGGGTTCCGAAATCAGAGGTACCATATGTGTTGGTGTTCAAACCGTAAGGGGCTCCGATTTCCATTATTGGCCCCCTGTATTCTTGAAAACACCCATACGGGGGGTTTCGGGGTTTCGGATGTAGGAGTTCAGGGATGAAAGGGTTTAGAGGGCAACTGTTGGGGCTGAGTTGGGATTCGGGGTCTAGGGGGCGTATGACGATTTCTGGGGGTGTCGAACGGCTCTCCGTGTTTTGGCTCTTTAGGCTTCTGAGGGGGTGTAGATATGGGTGGTTGTCAAAATTATGACCCCTTTTGGGGTACAGTACCCTAAACATTACCCTAAATATTAGGTGCCGCATTATAATAGGGATTCAAAAGGGACCATCATTTTGACAACCACCCATATGGGGGAACATCCCTAAACCCTAAACCCTAAACCCTAAACCCTCCAGGGAATGCATTCGTCCTGGCGCGGCTGCAGCGGAACCCATGCCACAGCCGAGGTTTCGCATGCCTGGGCGTGAGGTGGCTCCCCAGACCCGCTGGGAGGATCCTGCTAGAGTACCCAAAGACTTTAGGGTTTAGGGTTTTTAGGGTTTAGGGTTTAGGGTTTAGGGATAGCCCTTAAATTATAATACGAACCCTAACATGATTTAAGGTCTATTCCTTAACTAAGGGGTTTTGGAGCCTCTGGGTAGATCCCCTTAAGGCCTCAAGGGAATTACCTAGTACTAGTCCATAGGGTACTACTTGGAATGTCTCTACTTTTTGGATCCTCCAAAAGGTCTGGGTCAGGGTGGTTCAGAGCAAAAGCTAGTTGCCAGGAATACATTCGGGCACCTTTTCCACCCAAAGGACTTACGATGAGGTACCACACTTCCTGGGCAGACTCCACATGCCACATCCGGTCGGGGGCCCCTAAACCCTAAACCCTAGACCCTAAACCCTAAACTCTAAACCCTAAACCCTAAACCCTAAACCCTAAACCTCGGGGGCCCGTGTAGGGGCTTCAAACTATAGGGGTGTAGGGAGTGATGGGATCCTAACGGTTCTTGTTTTAGGGTTTCAAAGGAACTGGTTGCTTTAACGTCAAAAACTGAACGTATATGTTGGGGGCATCGGCCGTCACCATGGGTCCCGTTGCCACTCCTACTGCTCCATGAGACGTGCGGAAGTCCTAATTAAGGCCATATACCGGGAGTACAACGAGTCTGTGTGTGTGTGTGTGAGTGTGCATAGTTAACAAGAGCCCCCCCCCCCCCCCCCCTAAACTCTGAACCCTAAACCCTTTATAAGAACCACCCTCAAATCCTAAACCCTAAACCCTCAAACCCTGAAACCCCCCAAAACCCTCAAACCCTCAAACACCCAAACCCTCAAACCCTAAACCCTAGAGTCCCTTGCGGTGGGGGGGCCGTCGTGTTGCTCTCGTTGGAGCTCTCGTTCGAGAGACGTCGAGCTAGTGTGGATCCGCGGGCGGGCCATGCCTTTGACAGCTTCGGGCTTTGAAAGGCGGGGGTTTCATATTAGGGCTACCTTATCGGGGCTTGGGGGTCTTTCAACAGGGGTCCTGTATTTTCGGAAACCCCCAGGTGGGTTTCTAGGGTCTTGTCCTGAAACCCCCCAAAACAACCCATGGGCTGAACTCACTATGCAGCAAGCCCAGTTCCCGGCAATTAAGGAACACATTAAACTACGTAAGCATTCTAAGGGAATTTGAAATAAGGCATTTTCACTGTTAAACCCTAAACCCTAAACCCTACATCCTACACCCTAAACCCTAAAACCCTAAAACCTTAAACCCCAAACTGCCCTAAACCCGAGTATCCTTAAGTCTATACAACTCTTTGTACCTTCCCAGTTGACGCGCACACTTAAGCCTAAGCCTCACACCACGACGCCCTTCAAGCCCATCAGCCTACACCCAAACCCCAGCCCGAAATCTCAGCACCTCAAACCCTACCCTAAGAACCCAAAACCTACTTTTTGTGTAGGTTCGTTGTATAAAGCCCCATATAGGACTTTTACAGGGAACCTACAAAACAGGTAGGTCTGGGGCTCTTAAAGTAAACCAAAAGCCTCTAAGTTTCAAAGCACAGCGAACCCCCTGGCTCACCTCGGCTCGCGACATCCCAAGGAAGAAGAGGGCAGCCTCCATCATACGGCAGTTGTCCTAAACTAGGTTCGCCTCAAAGATACCCGTCGGTACATTGTCATCATCATGATGACCATCATAATCATCATGATCATGGTCATGATCGTGATCATCATCACTATCATCATCACCATCACCATCGTCATCATCAGCATCACCATCATCATCATCATCACCATCATCATCATCATCATCATCCTGATCATTGAGCAAAACCAACAAGCAAAACAACGCGGATGAAAAAGAAGCCTCCTGTTTCAAACGGCGCCGCCCTCCCTAGACCTTGAACATATGAGCCCTATAACTCAACAAAACCTTAAACCCCAATAGACTTTTTTAGGCCCCCACACCCCCCCTCCCCCGGCCCCCAAACAACCGAGGAGCATGGCTGTTCGGCTTCATGCATAAGGGGGCAACCGTTTCTTAAGGTTTAGGGTTTACACCCCACTCCTTAAAGCACACGTAAAGAAAAAGGAATCTTAGAACCACACCAAAAAGCTACAGTGTAGAGATCCAAAATGCGTTGCAACCAAAACCCTAAACCCTAAACTCTAGACTCTATTTAAACCCTAAACCCTAAACCCTAAACCCTCAAACCTCAACCCTCAACCCTCAACCCTAAACCCTAAATCCTAAACCTCACCTCGAAGGCACAGCGGGTGGACGACCATGACCCCGGCCATGCTTGCATCGGGCTCGAGGAACCCCAGGGCTCCCAAAGAGGTTCAGGGTTAGGGTTTAGGGTTTGGGGTTTAGGGTTTAGGGTTTCGGGTTGAGGGTTTCGGGTTTAGGGTTTAGGGTATAGGGTTTAGGGTTCAGGGTAAAGGGTATGTAGGGTTTAGGGCTTATCAAGACTGGGTCACTTGTCCAGTTTCGCCCCAGGGAGCCCCGTTTCGCAGCCTAACCTTTGGGATCATATTGGGGGTCGGGGAGGAGGCTTCTCCAGTATGGGCCGTTTTGGTACAGTACACGAAGCTTCAAGGAATATGCTATACATGTGCCACCCCTCCAAAAATGACAATTTGGTCAACCCCCGATAGGGGCGTTCTGTGGGCCCAAGCATGCTAAAGACTGCCTACTCGAGTACTCAAATCCGCGCGCAGTCAGAAAGACACACTCTTTGCCAGGGAAATTATAGGGTGGGCTCAAGGGGTTGGATTCACTAAGCCCTAGGCTTTGCAAGCCTAATCCTTATGAACCCGAAACCCTAGACTCCTGGGCTTTTCGCCTTATGAGCCAGGGTTCACAACAGGCTTTTCAGAAGGAATGTTTTTGGGAGAACTCTGCTGCAAGTGCCTGTCCAAAGTTAAGAAAGCTGTGCCCCCGCGTGTGGGGACCTTTCTGGAAAGTTTCCAGGCGACCTTGAGGCCATACACATCGAACATGCAAAGCATGGACATGATTTTCAAAAACATATAAATCATGTTTGCCATTCAATGGGGGCTAGGGAGTGGATAAACACTAACCCTTTCCTGGACACCCTAAACCCTAAACCCTAAACCCTGGCTAGAGCCTAAACCCTGAACCCTAAGACCAATTGCTCGCAAGCTCTACCTGTCCAGAACTCATCCGAATAACGACCTTCAACGCGACATTGAAAGCCCTACCGGTACTCACTTACTGTAGGAGCCTTAATAACTCGAACAGGGTTTTGGGGTTTATTATAGTATAATTATAAAGTCACCATAAGGGAACATTATTAGTAAACATTCCGGCCCCCCATATTACGCATGCAGCATGATTGCATTGGCACCCTCTGCAAACTTGCGGCACGTTAGTTAGCCCTAACCCCTATAACCCAACACCCTAAACCCGAAACCCCCACGCCCAAACCCTGAACCCGCACAGGGTCTTCCGCTTTTCTGCCAGAGCAGCAGAAGCTCCAGCTGACTACAACTGCACTTGGGCTCCTTTGCCCAAATCTTCTCTGGGTTTGCAATCTAGGGTGTACGTAGGGACGCAGGGTTGAGGGTTGAGGGTTTAGGGGTTTGCCAGGGCTCGCGGCTTTGATTTCAAAAGATTTCTGCACCTTTCGGGCGCAGGAACTGTGGTAGGAGCCTGGTTTCGAGCATGGATTGGGAAAGGTATCCAAGACGTCGGATGGTTTCGGGCCTAAAAGGTTTGTAGGGTTTGGGACTTTGAGCAAAGGACCCCATGGTGTTCTCATTGCAGCCAGCAACGGAGTGAAGCGGGCGTCTTGCCATGCGCAGACCGTTGCGCGCGACCGAACCCAGAAGCCTCAAGCCCTCCATCTTGCAAAACCCTAACGCTCTAAGGACTCTTCTGGCTTAAGGTTTTTGGGCCCGGAGGCTTGAGATGTAAGCCTTTTTGGGCTATTTTGAGCCTAAGGGTAACACTGAAAGACGTACGGCTCTGCAACTGTCTACCCACAATGTACTGTGAGTTGGCAAGTTCCCGTCAATGTCTCGTGCTACTTTGCATGTGAATTCAAGCTGTTGAGGAGTGGCTCCCCGACCTTCAAACCTTCAAAGTCCAGGACGTGGGAACCCCCAAGGAGGGTCCATGTACCCATCGTAGTATATACTTGGGCCCTAGAGCTACTATATGGGAACCACTTTCAGGCCCAAGTATATACGATATAGGCTCATGGACCCTTAGGGAACGACGGTGTGTACAGCTGGTGGCAGAAGGCACGAAGCAGTTTCGCGCACCACCAGCATCTTAAAACTCACCAAAAATGGCACAAAAGTTTCTCGAATTCCGAGGTAGAGGCGCCACGAAGAGCACCAGGCATTGAAAGAGGAGGCTTGTAAGGCCTCAAGAGGTGTGCAAATGCACGCGGTTGAGGGTTCCGGGCCTTGGATGGCGCAGGATTTGGACCTACAAGCCCAAGCATCGAACCCCAATCCCTAGGGTCTCACTTGCCCATGCGCGTCAGCAGCAAGGATGGCGCAAGACTGTCCCGGGCCAAGTCCGCAGCGGTCTTTCTGCGACTGTTCCTGGCTTCTCCCCTTCTGGGAGGCTTAGGATTTCTGGCGGTTAAGGTGGAGCTGCGAAGACCCTTAATTAAGTAGACCCCAGAGCCTGAGGGTATCGAAAGACCCTCGTAACCTTAGCGTGCTCAAACTAACCCTAAACCCTGAACCCTGAACCCTGAACCCTGAACCCTAAACCCTAAACCCTAAACCCTAAACCCTTATGGGTGTTACGTGGGCCAAGCGGCTGCACGCCGAAGCGCGCACCCGCTGCAAGCAGCACCGCGGCGGCTTCGAAGTAGCCAGATAGGATGCTGAACCTGGGGGGGTGATGAGGGTTTAGGGTTGAGGGTTTAGGGTTTAGGGTTTGGGGTTTAGGGTTTCGGGTTTGGGGTTTAGGCGTACTACCCCCCTCTGTACTAACCCCCAGGTTCCCCCCCCCCATAATTGAGTTTTGGGATGATGAAGCCCAATTAAGGTTCTTGAAGGGGGGAACCTCCCTGGTTCCCTGAAGGCTGCAATGTGGTTCCTTGTTGGGTGAGTTAGAGGGGATTGTAGTATAGGGTTTAGGGTTTAGGGTTTAGGGTTTAGGGTTTAGGGTTTAGGGTTTAGGGTTTAGGGTTTAGGGTTTAGTATCCCAGAATGGTACTACATAGGAGCCTCTAGGTGAGGGTGTAAGGATGAGGGTTTCGGGTTTCGATCGGGTTGAGGGTTTAGGGTTCCTAGCAAGGTGCCTAGACCGGGGGCTGCAGAATTCGTTAAGGGTATGAATATCTACTTTGAGGTTCAGGTACTTGTAACCCGACTGATAACTGTGACTAGAGGTTTAGGGTTTAGGGTTTAGGGTTTAGGGTTTAGGGTTTAGGGTTTAGGGTTTAGGGTTTAGGGTTTAGGGTTTAGGGTTTAGGGTTTTTACGTATACGCCCCTTAAGTACCCCAACATGGTTCAGAAGCACGCATGAACCTCCAAGTAGGCGACCGGGAATACAGTTCCAGACCTCCTACGCTGCTCGCCTAGCATATATATATATATATATGTATGTATTGCTTATGTATTTGTGTATTTAGCACTCAATGCAGTCAGCTTGCCTGCGCTCAGGAGCCGTTCGGACAGCATGGGAAGGCAATGAGAAGCGTAAACGTAACCCAAGAAGACGAAAACCGAGGTCTATATTCCCCAGCTAAAGCCCTTACCCTTAGGTTCACAATAGCCCAACACCTTATAAACGAAGGCCTTTGGGTCCCAAAACCCGAAAATAAAGCCTTAGGGCTAGGATTTAGGCTTGTTTCTGAGGAACCCTAACCCTAAAAGGCGGAATGGGCCCGGATAAGGGCGCAACTGATCGTCCTAGCCATAGTGATCAAACCGTACACGGCTTGGGCCTTCTATGCTCAACCCTAAACCCTAAACCCTAAACCCCTAAACCCCTAAACACTAAACCCCCGCTTGACGCTGCAACCAGGGCGCATCAACGGTGTGGCGCCTCTCCGGTGGTAGGCCAGGGAAGTGAAATTGGATGGGCTCACTCCTGAGTGAGCTAAGCCCCCTAAACCCTAAACCCTAAACCCGAAACCCCAAACCCTAAACCCTAAACCCTACGCCCTAAACCCTAAACCCTAAACCCTAAACCCTAAACCCTAAACCCTAAACCCTAAACCCTACGCCCTAAACCCTAAACCCTAAACCCTAAACCCTAAACCCTAAACCCTAAACCCTAAACCCTAAACCCTGAACCCTAACCCAAGGCTCTGTGCTTCATACTGGCACCTGTCAAGAGAAGCCACCAAGTCGGCTCTTTCACCGAAACGTCGAAGCGCTCATCCACATTCGCCCTGGCATCGATCCTGGGTTCTCCAAGGGTTAGGGTGTAGGGTTTAGGGTTTCGGGTTTGGGGTTTCGGGTTTAGGGTTTGGGGTTTAGGGTTTAGGTTTAGGGTTTAGGCCCAAAACCAAGCCCCGGAAGGCTTTCTGGGCTATTCGGACCCACCGGGGACAGGGTCTGAGCCTGGCCCGGACGGAAAACAAAGGTTTAGGGATGAGCATTGAGGGTTGAGAGTTGAGGGTTTTGGAATGAGGGTTGAGGGTTTCGAGTTTAGGGTTTTATGTTACTAAACCCTAAACCCGAAACCCGAAACCCTAAACCCTAAGTTACCCTAAACCCTGAGCATCCAAGGGTCAAGAACCTGACCGTGTCGGTGGAGCCACCGTGGAACATGAGCGCCCAATGGAGGCTTCGCTTCAAACTGGTCGAGGGAATCTGAGCAAGCATCTCCTGGCGCTTATGTGTTTTAGTCTTGATTTTTTTATTTTTTCATGTATTCATGCTGTTTGCTGATTAATTTTATTCTTCCCATTGTTGTTAAATTACTTTTTTTTTGGTTTTGCTTTGTGTTGATTTTTGTTCGGGGGGGGGGGGGGGGGGGGGGGGGGGGGGGGGGGGCAGGGTTTAGGGTTCAGGCTTCAGGCTTTAGGGGCCGGGGGGGGGGGGGGGGGGCATGTGTCAAGGCCTATATATCTTTAAACATGAAGTCGGGCTTTTGTTGCCAGTAAGGGATGCCCCATAGATACACTCACCAATATAAGAAGCCATAAACAACAGATAGGGAGAGAGAGAGAGAGAGTGATACACATATGTATGTATAAATAAATGAATAAACAAATAAATGAATACATACATACATACATACATACATACATACATACATACATACATACATACATACATACATACATACATACATACATACATACATACATACACGCGCACTCACCAATGACAGTAACATACAGTAAATGCCATTTCATAGAGGAATGAAGGTTCACAGAACTTCAAAAAATCAGTTTCTAATCTAACGCAGTCTCCCTCATTGCCGAGATCGCTGAGCAGGCGCATGCCGTTTCGAACGGCGTGAGCCCTGGAAAGCAGCGAACATTCGGATCAGCAGCGGCCTTGTCCGGCCGACAAGAATCGAAACTCCTAGGCCCACACCCTATAAACTGCAGTGTGTTATGAAACCTCTGTAACAGGCTGTAGACAAGCATATGCTCGCACTGTACTGTCGGTTCCAGATCTGGCTCATATACCCCCAAAGCGCAAACTAGACCCTAGATCCGTCGACAGTGCACCCAGCCTGGCAGAGAATCCTCACTCCCTCCGAGTTGTTGCTGATGTTGGCCCAGTGAAGCGGCGTACCATAGTGGCTGTCGCGGGCATTGACGTTGGCTCGTGCTTCAAGAAGCACATGCATGACCTCGTTACTGTTGTAAATGGCTGCGATTGAAAGCACGGAGAGGTTCCTCCCGAAAACCATCTCCTTCTTTGGCTTCTGTGTGGCATCATTCCTTAGTAGCCCAGTAAGCATATTATAGTAAGAGCACCCTTTTTGGGGGTGGCTACTACTTTATAAGGAAACCTTGCGCCAAAAAAGGGAAAAGGGTACCACTCGGCTAACAAGATTCGGGCTGGCATGGCGATCTAAAAGTGACTGCACCAATGCGGTGTTGCCTCTCATCACTGCGAAGCAAAGCGGCGACCACCCACCGGAGTCGTAGTCTGTGTAGCTCTTGAATCCGTTTTGGTGCATGAACCAGTCCAGCAAAAATGCTTTGGGGTCCGTGAAAGGATTTTCATCACTGTGAAACCCTGGCACTAATCCGTCGATCGGATCAACATCAAGGTTCTGCAAGCATCGCGTGGATTGCGAGTTCAGCAGGAAGCGATATTTGTGAAGATCGCCACGTGCGAGATGGTGATGCA
>CAJNDS010002751.1:0-115000 GCA_905221605.1 Symbiodinium natans | reverse complement strand
AACGTAAGACGGAATACTGTTGATGGCGTGCTGCCGATTCTTGATCGCATCTGGGCTGCTGCCCTGCGCACAGCAACCATTCGGGTTTGCGGTTCGGTTTGTGGCTTTGGGACACTCAACCCAACCTCAACACCTCTTCTTGGTCGGAGCTGCAGAAACAAAATGAATAGTGTAGACTTGCCCTAGACCCTAGACCCTAAACCCTAAACCCTTGTGATTAATTTAATGGGTCGGGGGCGGAAGTGGGGGGGCCAGGGAGCGGGGGCGAAACTGCTAAGTGCAAAGGACTTTGGGTTTGAAGAGGGATCCAGGCACTCTAGACTCTATAGTCTTAACCATCTATTTCTTTGACGGCTGGCCTCTGTTAGAAGGAGCCAGGAATGTTAACTGCTGCCTTTCTACAGCCATCGCCACATACCGAAGCAGGACCAGGAAGAACAGGGATTGAAATTCTCCCTTAACCCTAAACCGCGATGTCTGAATACTACAGACTTGGGCTGTCCGAGTCCTGAGGCACGCATAAGTAGTCGTACCAGATGAAGAGGGGCTTGGACTTGAGGTCCGCTGCTGTTGGGCAGGGCAAGCGCCCGTAGTACATCTCGGTTACAATGGGCAGACCCACCTGTCCAGCTGCAGGGTGCAGGGGTTTAGGGTTTAGGGTTTAGGGTTTAGGGTTTAGGGTTTAGGGTTTAGGGTTTGGTGTTTAGGGTTTCGGCTTTAGGGTATGAGGTTCAAACACACAAGCACGACCGTCAAAATGAAGAACCTGACTGGCTCCGTCATCTCGCAGCTCTACATCCCCTAAATTTGGAGAACTGCCCCTAGAGAATTTCGGCCTAAGCCCTAAACCCTAAACCTTAAACCCTAAACCCTAAACCCTAAACCCCAAAAAACCCAAAACCCTAAAACCCTCAGGCCCCCACGCGGCTGCGACCTGACATGATGTTCCTTGGCTGACTTCTGAACCCCCCTAAAAGTTAAAAACTTCTAGGCTTCTCATGGTAGAAACCCTCTAAACCCTAAACCCTAAACCCTAAACCCTAAACCCTAAACCCTAAACCCTAAAAGAGCCAGCCAGAAGAAAGCCAAGGTTCTTGAGGGCATCCTGGAGTACTTTCAGCTGCCGAGAATCGGGGTCCTCACTGAGCGTCTCTAGGGCTCTGGGGTTTTTTTGGGGTTTAGGATTGAGGATTTAGGGTTTAGGGTTAGGATTTAGGATTTAGGGCTTAGGGGTTTGGGGTTTAGGATTTAGGGTTTAGGGTTAGGATTCAGCATCTCAAGTCCGAGCATTTACTAGTCAAGCAGCTTGTCAAGTGTTGGAATAAAACCCCACCCACCCAAGAAACCCATAACATTGAGAAAATACAAAAATCACTCAATACATTCCCAGTAGGCTTCAAGCTTAAGGTCCAGTTGGCTCAAAACCCGAAATCTAACTCTCAACCTACTGTGGCGGGGGAGGGTGGGGGGAGTGGGGGGGGGTGGGGGACCCTCAGGGCTCTAAACCCTATGCCCCAAACCGTGCCTTTAAACCCTATGCCCAAGAGGCCCACCAGACAATATGCCGATGAAGGGGGGTTTCGGCCCCCCCCCCCCCCCCCCCAGGTGGAAAAAAACCGTTTGCCGACGAAGGGGGTCAGGGTTTAGGGCCCCCCCGGGTGGAAAAAAACCATTTGCCCACGAAGGGGGTCAGGGTTTAGGGCCCCCCCGGGTGGCAAAAAACCATTTGCCCACGAAGGGGGTCAGGGTTTAGGGCCCCCCCGGGTGGAAAAAAACCATTTGCCCACGAAGGGGGTCAGGGTATAGGGCCCCCCCGGGTGGAAAAAAACCATTTGCCCACGAAGGGGGTCAGGGTTTAGGGCCCCCGCGGGTGGAAAAAAACCATTTGCCCACGAAGGGGGTCAGGGTTTAGGGCCCCCCCGGGTGGAAACAAACCATTTGCCCACGAAGGGGGTCAGGGTTTTGTGGCCTCCCCGGGTGGAAAAAAACCATTTGCCCACGAAGGGGGTCAGGGTTTAGGCCCCCCCCGGGTGGAAAAAAACCGTTTGCCCACGAAGGGGTCAGGGTTTAGGGCCCCCCCGGGTGGAAAAAAACCATTTGCCCACGAAGCAGGTCAGGGTTTAGGGCCCAAAGGCTCGGTTTTGATCAAAAATCCAGAAAACGAGAGCCCACCCAGAAGCGTCGATTTCAGTACTAAAAAATCGCATTTTGAACTGGGACCCGGGCCGATCCTGGGGTCCCCCTTGTTTGGGGTGTTTTTGGAGGCACGGCCCAGGAAAAAAACCATTTGCCCACGAAGGGGGTCAGGGTTTAGGGCCCAGAAAAAAACCACATGCCCACGAAGGTCATTAGGGTTTAAATATACATAGTAAAAGAGGGTTTAGGATTTAGGGCTTAGGGTTTAGGATGCAGAGTCTAGGCTTAGGGTGTAGGGCCCTAAACCCTAAACCCTAAACCCTAAACCCTAAACCCTAAACCCTAAACCCTAAACCCTAAACCCTAAACCCTAAACCCTAAACCCTAAACCCTAAACCCTAAACCCTAAACCCTAAACTCAACAGTGTCAAAGGATCGGGATGACTCTTCCCCAGCCACTCGTGCGAGACGAAGAGAGCCCTTCCGAGGCTTTCCACGAAGAGGGTGAGTAGCCCCGCTTCTAGCATCTCCTCCAGGGAAGGGTTAGGGGTTTAGGTTGTAGGGGTTTAGGGGTTTAGGGGTTTAGGGTTTAGGGTTTAGGGGTTTAGGGTTTAGGGTTTAGGGGTTTAGGGTTGCATCTCCTCCGGTAGGAAGGGAGCTTCGGGTTTGTAGGGGTTTAGGGGTTTAGGGGTTTAGGGGTTTAGGGGTTTAGGGGTTCAGGGGTTAGGGGTTAGGGGTTTAGGGGTTAGGGGTTAGGGGGGTTTAGGTGTTTAGGGGTTTAGGGGTTTAGGGGTTTAGGGGTTTAGGGGTTTAGGGGTTTAGGGGTTTAGGGGTTTAGGGGTTTAGGGGTTTAGGGGTTTAGGGGTTTAGGGGTTTAGGGGTTTAGGGGTTTAGGGGTTTAGGGGCATCTCCTCCGGGGAAATGGGGTTTAGGTGAGTTTAGGGCTTACAGGTTTCAGGTTTTAAGGGGCTTTAGGGTTCAGGGTATAGGGTTTGAGGGTTGCATCTCCTCCGGGGAAGGGTTTTTGGGGTTTAGGGCTTCGGGCAGACATGGGCTTCCCTACTACCCTTTTGGGGTTTAGATTTGGGTTTAGGGGTCAAGGATCTGAGAGTAGATACATGGTCCCTTAGGATGGGCCCTTACAAGAATACCCCTTGCATAATATACCACAACCCTATACAAATTAAGGGCCCATACATCAGAACTCTTTAAAGGAGGCTAGGGACCAAATTAAGGGCCCAGGTAACTGCCCCAAGAAGGGAAGGGTGTTTGGGGTTTAGGGCTTAGGGAGATGTACCCTACATTACCTGAAGACCCTCAGTGTCCCAAATCCAAAGCCTTAACTCCTGCCAGAACGAAAGGCTGGTTAGGGTTAAGGCTTTAGGGTTTAGGGCTTAAAGGATGGAGGGTTTCGGGTTTAAGGACTGTTTATGGGTTTAGGGTTTAGGGTTTAGGGTTTAGGGTTTAGGGACCCCCCCCCCCCCCCTCACCCCCCATGCGGGCCAATCATTCTGACTATTAGATGATGATGAAGTCCTTGCTGTAGGGTTTGAGGTTTAGGGTCTAGGGTTTAGGGTCACAAAAGAGTCCTTGGTAGAAATTAACTTTAGGCGTGGCCGAACTAACCGTGGTCCATTGGGGAGAGTTTTGTCCTGTCAAGGGGCTAGGGATTTGATGCTTAACGCTCGGCGGGGGGGTAGGGTTTGAGATGAGGTCTATAGAACTTACGGCTGACCCCTCAAACGCTTTTTGGGCAGGAGCTTTGGGGCAGAAGGCCCCTAAGCCCTTGAAGACTTGAAGCCTTAACCCCCTTAACCCTTGAGCCCTTGAAAGCTTAAAACCCCAAAGCCAAAACCCAAAACCCAAAACCCTAAAACCCCAAGCCCCCTTTAAAATTTACCCCTTGAACCCTTAAACCTTAAACCCCTCAATTCAGTGGACTCCTGTAGCCCCCCATGCAACACTAAGGGGCTCCTGGCAAAAGTATAGGCTTTAGGGTGTAGGGTTTAGGGTTTAGGGTAGGGCGAAGGGTTTAGGGATAAATATCCCTACGTACATCTCCTCGTGCGGCTTGATCGCCAGCATCTGTAGAAACATCTCCAGTGCGACGGCATACCTTTTAGAGGCGGGAAGCACACGCGCTTGGCAGGAGGCCCCCTCCCGCCCCCCAGTTCAAGACCCCTCTAAACCCGAAACCCGAAACCCGAAGCCCTAAACCCCAAACCCCTAAAAACTCCTAAACCCCCAATCCACTAAACCCGTAAAACCCCTAAGCCCTAAACCCTAAACACATCTGGAGGTGCATGGGAAAGGCCGGAGCGCGTTCGCTGCCTTGCCTGGCCTTCACCTTTGCTCGGCCAAGGGAGGACGCATACCTGGGATCCCAAGGCAACCTAGGAAGAAAAAGGGCTGGGATTTAGGGTTGAGGGCTTAGGGTTTGGGGTTTAGGGTTTAGGGTGTAAGGATGTAAGGGTTAAGAGTTTAGGGTTTCGGACTGGTTTAGGTTCAGTGGCTTTGGAAGGAACCTAGGACCACCCCCCCCTCCCCCCCCACCCCCCTCCCGAAAAAAAACAACAGTGCCCAACTGGGAGATCTGGACACTCCACCAGCGGGCATGTGTCAATCATCGCACAGGGGAAGCCTCCTTGGGTCGGAACATGGGGTTTAGGGCTTCGTACGCCCTAAACCCTGGCCCCGAAGGGGGATTCCGCACTATTGGGGACCCCAATCCCTAACTAAGTAAACACTAAACTCCAATCATAAAACTTCCCCAGAAAAAGGATACTCAATAAGAGTCCAGGTTCGCTCAAGCTCTGTACTTTCCAAAATGGCTGCAGAGCCAGTGTTGCGGTTCCGGTTTAGGGTTGAGAGTTTAGGGTGGCGTCATTCAGGGTGTAGCCAATATCACCTTGGGTTTCAGATAAACAAAAAAATCATTCCCAAGGGGGATGTAGACTCTTAGGCTTTCAGGGCATTGCAGCTCATGCGCCAACCCCCAACCACTTCCAAGGAGGGGTCGAAGCGCACTCGCAGCGGACACAGCTCAAAACCCCAAACCCCAAACCCCAAACCCTAAACCCTAAACCCTGGAATCTACATGCCACAAGCAAGATCTTTTGCAAGGCAGGCCCTTTCGACTCGCAAAAACAAACCATGTTTGACAGACCGAGACCCGAAAAGCACATAAACACCAGCGCGCTTGGCGTTTAGGAGGTGGGACATTTAGGGCTTAGGGGTTCGGGTACAAGGCAAGAGCTTTGGGATTTGGATCTTGAGTGTGTGTGTGTCATTCATTCATTAGTGCGTAGTGTAGGTACACACATTTGTCCCAGGGAGTGCCTTGATCTTCTCGGCCTCGGTGTCCGTCTCCGGGCCCTAGGCATGTGAGGGGCTTATGGCTTGGGATGAGGGTGTAGGGTTTAGGGTTCAAGGTTCAGGGTTTAGGGTTTAGGGTTCAAGGTTCAGGGTTCAGGGTTTAGGGTTTAAACCCAAAACCCAACACCCAAACTCCTTTGTGGGCTTAGGATTTCGGGCTTTTGGGGAAGGGGGGGGGAAGGGGTGGCCAGGGCTCCCCCAGCACCGGTCCGGCTCGGGGTTTCTCAAGTTCAGGTGGGGTTAAGTTCAGGGAGTTTAGGGTTTAGGAAGTTCAGGGAGTTTAGGGCTTATAGAGTGTTTAGGAAGTTCAGGGAGTTTAGGGTTTAGGAAGTTCAGGGAGTTTAGGGCTTAGGGTTTAGGAAGTTCAGGGAGTTTAGGGGTTTAGGAAGTTCAGGGAGTTTTGGGCTTAGAGTTGGGGGTTTCAGGGCTTCATTCGGGCTCACAGGGTGTCAAGGGGTACACTGCCGGGTCTCTCGCCCAATCGAACATCAGTCGCGAGCAGTAACCCTGGTCACCCCCATCCCGCGTCTGCGCCAGAAAGTCACGTTTAGGGTTTTGTAGGGTCTAGGGTTTCGGGTTACCTTACCCGTGAGGCCACGCCTCAACCCAAGTCCCATGCTGCAACCTGAACACTGAAAACTCTAAACCCATGTAAGCTTAGCCCCAAGTCCGTGGTACCAAAAAAAGGAAGCTCGAGTACCAGAACGACAATCGGTGGCCGCAAAGGTTTATGAGGCTCTAGACCTGACCTCTCAACCCTAAACTGGAATCCCCCTTTGGCTCCAAGTATGCAAATAATACCTACATTGGGGTCTAAAGTCTGTAAATAATACCTACCTTGGGCTTTTTGGTGCCTTAGGGATCCTGAACCTTAAGCCCGAAAGCCGCTGTGTGATGCCTTGAGCAGCCCCACCCCCCACCACCCTAAGCTCCTTAATGAGGCACCCTAAGCCCCTTATAGGGTTTAGGGGACACCCTATAAACCCTAAAACCCTAAAACCCTGAAACCCTGAAACCCTAAAACCCTAAAACCCTAAAGCCCTAAAGCCCTAAAACCCTAAAACCCAAAAACCCTAAAACCCTAAAGCCCTAAAACCCTCAACCCCTGAAACCCTCAACCCCTGAAACCCTACACCCGAACCATTTCGCAGGGTTAAGGGAGTTTCTGTGGGATTGTCATGAAGCAACCAGTCATGTCCATCCCTTTAGGGAGGGTTCAGGGTTCAGGTAGGGGGGTTAGGGGGGGGGTTAAGGGGGGGGGGGGGGGCGTTAGGGGCTTCTGCGGCCACCTCTACCTACGATTCCCCGCCACTCACACACAGCCCATATGTAGGGTTTGGTTGAGGGTTTGAGGGTCGAGGGCTTAGGGTGTGACTCGCAACCCCTGACCCCTGGATGGTAGTTGAAACAGGTGAAAGCTGGCGCAACCCCCGGCAAGGCCACTGCCTTACTCTTTTGGCACCATTATGATACAAGTATAAAGCGAAGCGTACGACGCGTGCCTCAAACGCGAACCCACCAGACGTAGTCAACGCCAAGATGTAGCACTGAACCACCCAGGTTTGCGACATACTCATTCACAGCCCGGATTACGCCAGGAAAGTAGTGGCTATAGTCATGGCCGGAAACGATACCCCCTGGCACGACCTTTGGGGCCCACAAGAGAATGTCTTGGTATGCTGCCTCGTACGTGTGCAAGGCATCAATGAACACCAAATCCACTGACTGTGGTGGCAAGTGCTCGGCAGCTGCCTCTGATGTGAGTTCCCACAATGTGCTCCGATTCCCAAACATGTGCAGATTGACACGGGCTTCTGGCAGCACGAGCTTGTCAACGCTTAGCAGGTGTAAGCAAGGAAGCGTGTGCAAGAGGTGTCTCGCAGTCAATCCTTCCCGCGTTCCGACCTCCACGGCACTAAGGCAAGTTGAAGGCGGCGACACAGACGATGACGTCCACGCCTTCATGGTGAGGCACGCATCAAGTAAGGAACGTACTACATGGGCACGCTGGTGGCGGCCTCCGCAATGTCCCCCGTCAGGATGGAAGATGACATGAGAAGGCTGTGGGCCGCCAGTGTAATCCACCATGAAAGCAAAATAGGTCTGTTCCATCAAGTCCTTGCTCTGCTTCCGAAAGATATCTGCTCTGTCGTAAAGAAGCCTGTCCGCATCGACGCATGTGAGGAACATTGAAGGAAGGGTGGTGAGCAGAGCCGCAGCAGCATGAATTGAGCTCATCGTGCTTTGCATGCTCAGCGTGTCAGAACCAGCTCTCACGCTGCTGAGCAGATGCTCCATGACGGACATTCGGCGTCTGAAGCGGGAAAAAAGTGCGCGAGACCGGTTCTGAACCACACCCCAGGAGTCCTTTGTCATTGAAGCGCCGCCTTTGCAAACGGCGCGTTCCTGGCAAATGTTCTCGGGCACTCGCATCATGCGCGGAGCAGTGCCGCAAGCTGGTGATGACGCCAGCGCGATGGTTTCAGACCTTGGGAGGACAAGGTTGAGGAAGCAGGAGTACAGGACCTGAAGATTCCAGAATAAGAACCCTAAGAATTCCGGGGCAGTGCTCTGCGGATCCCACTTCATAGGAAGATCGGCCTGCCCCTTAACCGCCACGAGCGCATCATAGCCGGATCGGTTGTACCCAAGCTCGGACCAATACCAATCTTCGTACATAAAGACATTGGGAGTGTGGATTGCCCAAGAAACCGTACCAAGCGCCAGGAACAGCTGAAGCACATTGGCAAGCCACATGGGGGCTGAATCATCGGCCCGATTGGGCACCCTATAAGCTACGTGGAAGAAAAACGAACTCAAACCCTAGAAGCCCTGAACCCAGCCACAATGCAGACCCCTGCAAACCCTAAGCCTAAACCCTAAACCCTAAACCCAATTCTATAACAGAGCACACCAAAAGGGACGCCAGCTAGAAGCTATATTTGCAGAAAAGGACTATTTTCAACAATCGATAAAGGAACTATTTTCAATACTCGAATCAAACTAGGAAACTTATAAGGGACCCGAAGCCACTAAAACACTCAACTCCTAAACGCTAGGCACGAAACCACACACCCTAACCCCTGAACCGTCCCCCCAGCCCCGGCACTCCACCAAAAAAAGAAGTCCTAAACTCTAAACCCTCAAATTTAAACCCTAGCACCTAAACCCTAAACCCAAGGCCTACACCACCCGCCCCACATGGTCGCAATCCCATGGCTTAAGCCCAGACAGCCTGAACGGACCCCGTGGACTTAGGGGTTGAGGGGTTGAGGGGGTAGGGTTTGGGATTTAGGGTTGAGAGGGTGAGAGGGTTTAGGGTTTAGGGTTTAGGGTTTAGGGTTTACGGTTTAGGGCTTACAACGGATTGACGGGTTTAGGGTTTAGGGATCCGGGGTTTAGGGGCTTCGGGGTTTAAGGTTTAGGGTGTGAGGCTCATGGCGTTTCTAAGGGTTGTAGGGCTCAGGGCCCCAGCTCCTAAACCCTAAACCCTAAACCCTAAACCCTAAACTCAAGGCCTAGGCCGCCCCCCTACAGTTGGGGACTCGATGGCGCAAGCCGACCCAGGGCGTTCGCCCACCCTCCCCGACCTGGACCTCCCTGAGCCCCCCTCACCGCTGGAAGTTTGCAGTTGACTTGCGTTTAGGCCTAAACCCTAAAAGGAATAGGTTTGGGTGTCTTTGCCGCCTCGGACGGCGTGGGGTGGGAGAAAGTTGTTAGATGGCCCTCCACAATCGGGCCAAAGCTGCTCTTCGCACCTCACGAAGCTTTCGAGCTTGTTCCAAAACCTAACCTTCACAGCATCTACGCCTATCACAACCCTAAACCCTAAACCCTAAACCCTAAACCCTAAACCCTAAACCCCCGTGGTTGGAAGTCCTGAAGCCTCTTCCGCAGGCCCCCAGCACCCTGAAGCCTTAGACGCGCCCGGCTAACCCAGGGAGGTTTAGGCTTTTTGGGGATTTGTTGTTTAGGGTTCAGGTTCAAGCCCTGTGCTCGGAACTCCCAATCCGATCTAGCCCGTAAATAAAAGGGTGCCCTTTTTTGTGTTCAAGGGGCTACCCTAAACCCATGCTGCTGCCCAAGTACAGCATCAGGTCCAGGCAGGTTCTCAGGAAAGGAGCCTTGGTTCGTCTGAGTCTTGTCCCAAGTCGGATTTCTGAGCCGATTTACTGCCCTGAGGACTCTGATTTCGGGTTACTTAGGGGTTCGGGGGGCCCAAAGACAACTCTACGCAAAGCTTCTGGACTAGGTGGAGCTTCAGGGTTTTGGGAGTTTACCTGGGAATCTCTTTACCTACGGTTGAAGAGCAACAACCCCCCCGAATGAGTAGGTAAGTAAAACCCCTAACGCTGTAGGTACAGAGAGTTACCAGGCAAAGCTTCATGCCATTTGGAGGTTGCTTCGAGCGGGTATCAGCAGCTCCCCCTGTGGTTCGTGTGTGTTCAGGCTTTGGGGGGGGCACACTTTTATCATGGGTTTCCCTACTACCCCCCCCCCCCTCCATACTACCCCCCTAGGTTCCTCCTTAAACAGCCTTAATTAGGCTGAGTGAGAGGGCGATAGAGGGGGTAGTAGGGAACCCAGACTTTAGGGTTTACGGCTTAGGGATGTACACCGAAAGACATGCTCCTAAGCAACAGCATCGAAGCTCTCCGAGGGGCCTCGGGTTTGGGTTTCTGGCCACCCTAAACCCGAAAAGGCCCCACCCACCACCCAAACTTCAAGCAAGATGGGTTCACATGGTTCAAAATAGGTAGTCGGACCCAAACCTTCTGGCTTAGGCTTTGATTTGTTCACATTGCAGTCAATATTAATCCCCCTAAACCCCAAACCCTCAACCGTCAACCCTAAACCCTGAACCCTAAACCCGAAACCCTAAACCCTAAACCCCATAGCAGGGATTGCACAGGACCTAAGCCTTAGAACATCCAGAGAGCCGAAGGGCGAGGGAGAGAGTACTCGGCAGGTCAGTGCTGAAGGCGGTAGTGCCACCTGAGGCATTGGCTTCCTGGCCCTGTTTGGGTTTAGGGTTTAGGGTTTAGGGTTTGGGGTTTGGGGTTTGGGGTTTGGGGTTTGGGGTTTGGGGTTTTGGGTTAGGCCATGTGTCCCCTTCCTTCCATTGCTTTGGGGATTTTTGGACAGCGGCCCTGAAATTCACCCTATTCATGAACAACACTCCCTGCTTTTAGGCAGGAGTGGCGGCTGGAAGCTGGCTTAAGGGCCCTGCAGCAGCATAGCAGCCGCAACGTGCACCTCGGAGTCATCTTGGGCTTAGGGTTTAGGGTTTAGGGTTTAGGGTTCAAGGCTTGGGTTTAGGGTCGGCCGCAGTGAACCTAAACCCAAAGCACAAAGCCATAAGCCCGCAGAAATCACCATGAAAACATGGGCCCTGCACACCCTGAACCAAGGCCCTCGCCATTCCAACGTATCTCTAACATTCAGTACTGCGTGGCTTTTGGCCATCGATTTGGCCTGTGAGTTATACTTAAGTTGCCTGCACCTCAACCCTTTGCAAGGAGCTTGTCGTTCGAAATGGCCTTTCTTCTTCCGTGAAGAGCCACAGCAAGAAACACCTACAACCGCAATAAGAAAGGACAAAACACCTAAAACCTAAGCCCTAAGAACCCGAAGCTCCGCCCACCTCATATAAGATACTCCCATGCTGTATAGATGCGTAGAGGAGGAGATTCCTAAACCCTAAACCCTAAACCCTATACCCTCAACCCTAAACCTATACCCTCAACCCGAAACCCATAAACCCTGAAGCGCATTTCTTGAGCGCCCTCAACGATCCCAGCTCCCGACATCCATCCGCGCAAGTCCAAGTTGCCCAAAGCTCCAAGGGTTTAGGGTTTAGGGTTTAGGGTTTAGGGTTTAGGGTTTAGGGTTTAGGGTTTAGGGTTTAGGGTTTAGGCCCTTAAATGGGTGCTTATTATCGCTTATAATAAGGCGGCCTAACTTCTTTAGAGTACCCCAAAAGGGACCCTAATTTAGAGAACTGACCACATGGTCCCTGAGCAGGGGCCCTTGATGCCCTCTAAAACCCGCGGGCCTATGGACCATGAAACCTCCCCTAGGAAAGGCCAAAAAACCAGAAACCCTAAACCCCTAAACGCTAAACCCTAAACCCTGAACATCTCAAAACCAGCACCCCCTGCCCCCCCCACCCCCTCCAAAGCATTCAGCATCTCACGTTGAGCGATCCCGTTTGCCCTCGCAGAGGAAGCTCCTGTCGCGCTTGTTTCTCTCAACCGTGCAGCCGAAATCCTCTACACCTCTACACCTCTACACCTCTACACCTCTACACCTCTACACCTCTACACCTCTACACCTCTACACCTCTACACCTCTACACCTTCCCAAGGCTGTTGTAAGCCCTCACCCACAACCCTAAAGGTTCCGAAGCAGGTCCTGTGAAGCTCCTATCTTTACTTACAGTAGAGACCCTTGAAGCAAGGAGATGTCGAGCTCTACGGGAACCGTCCATCATTCAACAATAAAGGGTTTAGGGTTTAGGGTTTAGGGTTTGGGGTTTAGGGTTTAGGGTTTAGGGTTTAGTTTAGGGTTTAGGGTTTAGCCCACTGTGTGGGCCAGTTCCCAACGCAGGCAAGCCACAAAATGGCCCGGACTTCTGGGCACAGGCGTCAAAGATGGCCCCTTAAAACCCTCGAACAAGAACGTTCCGAAATATAATCCTCTTAAAACCTACCTACCTACCTACCTACCGACCTACCTACACACACACACACACACTACAGCCTAAACCCTAAACCCTAAACACAAAACTCTAAACCCTAAACCCTGAACCCTGAACCCTGAACCCTGAACCCTGAACCTTAACCCTAAACCCTAAACCCTAAACCCTGAACCCTAAACCCTAAACCCTAAACCCTAAACCTGTAAAAAATGCCGGGCTGGCCACGAAACGGTCGATGAGCCCGCTTTGAAGTAGCCAGGCTGGGAGGCCTTCCTCTCACAGAGACAAACTAAAGCCCCTAAGGGTTTAGGGTTTATAGGGTTTATAGGGTTTATGGGGTTTATAGGGTTTATAGGGTTTATAGGGTTTGTAGGGTTTATAGGGTTTATAGGGTTTATAGGGTTTATAGGGTTTATAGGGTTTATAGGGTTTATAGGGTTTATAGGGTTTATAGGGTTTATAGGGTTTATAGGGTTTATAGGGTTTATAGGGTTTATAGGGTTTATAGGGTTTATAGTGTTTATAGGGTTTATAGGGTTTATAGGGTTTATAGGGTTTATAGGGTTTATAGGGTTTATAGGGTTTATAGGGTTTATAGGGTTTATAGGGTTTATAGGGTTTATAGGGTTTATAGGTTTTATAGGGTTTATAGGGTTTATAGGGTTTATAGGGTTTATAGGGTTTATAGGGTTTATAGGGTTTATAGGGTTTATAGGGTTTATAGGGTTTATAGGGTTTATAGGGTTTATAGGGTTTATAGGGTTTATAGGGTTTAGGATGTACCCCTCAGGGGTTCCCTTAGAATACTCCGAATATGGCACGTATATCTTCTCTTGAGAGGATCTTTTAAAAAGGGCCCCCAAATGCAAGGGTGCGACCGTAGGGGTTCCAGGTAGAGTCTCATGATCCTCGCAAAGGGATCGGCACTCCTTAGGGTGCGCACCTAAGCATTCCCTTGACGTACTCCTTGCTATGGCCTCTTACATAGATTCTGAGCCCTAAGCCCTAAACCCTGAACCATAGATTATTGAAAAGGGTCACCAGATAGCCCCTACCTTCCCTAAAGTGGAGTCCCCCACGTCCCAGGGTACATACATGACTCGCGAGGATTCCAAGGTAGCGCTCAGAGTTCCTAACAGGAGGTGAGGTTTCCCTACCAAATCCAATTAAGAACCAAGAACAGATGAACCCTTCAACATTTACCGGTTTAGGGTTTAGGGTTTGGGGTTTGGGTTTGGGGTTTGGGTTCAAGCAAATTACCCACTTCAGGACAAAGGGCAGCTGCTTGAGAGATTCACGGTGGGATGCCGGAGTGCTGTTTGCGAGTTTGGGGAGGGTCCAGGGCTTCTCTTTCTAGAGGCCTCAGCGGCCTTGTATTGATGCTGCTGGCACCGTAAACCCTCAGCCGGGGCTGAGTTTAGGGTTTAGGGTTTAGGGTTTGGGGTTTAGGGTTTGGGGTTTAGGGTTTGGGGTTTAGGGTTTGGGGTTTAGGGTTGAGGGCCTGCTCACTGCCCAAGAGAAGGACGAAGTGCTTGGGCAGCTCCGTACCGGCCTCGCCACGTAGATGCCAGGCGGTTTGGGGCTTATCGGAGGCTTATATAAAACTGGAATCGCAAAAAGTTTAGGGCTCAGTGTTCAAATAGCAATTTGTGTGGCCCGGGCCTTACAAACGCCCTCCTTCGGTCCCTGACGTTCCTTGGTCCTGCTATGTCATCTGTGTGCCTGTGGCCACCTTGAGCAGGTAGCATGGGGACTTTACGAAAGACAAAATACACATCCCCCGACCCACGAACACCAAAACACCAAACACCCAAGAACCAAATGCACACACCTCAGCTTCTGAACTGTCAGTACCGCGACTATGTTCTTTCACTATATCAATGCACTATTACATTGTACTAGTCTCGTACTATCATATTGTTGCAGAAATTCTATTATTATCTTACTGTATTGCTGTATTGCTGTTTCCGAATTTCGGACTGACCAACATCTTATTAGGCTCGACGCTCGAGTGCTCTTCGGTCGCCTGCAAGATCTCGCTGTTGGAGGTCTGCTCCAATGCAACGACCTGCTGAGTACACAGACACAGAGATTTAGGGTGCAGGGCTTCGGGTGTCTTCTTATTTTAGCCGGAAAGATTGAGAAGCAGCTCCTAGCCCTGAAGCTATACATGTCAGGACACATGCCTAAGAACCCCAAACCCAGGAACCCACAACAAGGGCACCCCCTGTGTTTGGGAAAACCCCTTATCTCAACGGACTAATGGTAGTCTAGAGACATTTCAAGGGGCTAAAGGTATTTCAAGGGACTGAATGGAGGTACCTTATAAGGGACCTTAGGGGTTATTTCGGGGTTGTTTAGGGGCTACGTCGGTATGTGGGGACTCTACTTCTAGCTTCTTCGCCAAAAGGCCCCCTAGTAGGACCCGTAGGGGCTTTCTAAGTTTTGGGCTTCTCGGTAGCCCTGTAACCATCTTGTAATTAGGGCACCCTCTTTAGGGGGTTAGTTACTTTTATGAGGAAGCCTAGAACCAAAACAGGGAAAAGGGTACCACTAAACTACCCGGACCCATGCAGGTACGGGGGTGTGACATTCTGGGTTGGTGTGAAGGAGCTTTGGGTCTCCAGGAGGGTATCTATGTATGTTATGGTTTAGGGTTTAGGGTTTAGGGTTTAGGGTTTAGGGTTTAGAGTTTAGGGTTTAGGGTTTAGGGTTTAGGGTCTAGGCTCTAGGGTTTAGGGCTTAGGGTGACGCTGGGGGTTACGGTATAGATCTCCGAAAGGAGCCTCATGGCCCTCAGAGGTGCAAGTGGGCGGCCGTCGAGAGGGATGGGTCCGCCACTACCGCACAGAACAAGCGCTCCCTAAACCCTAAACCCTAAACCCTAAACCCTAAACCCTAAACCCTAAACCCTAAACCCTGAACCCTGTAATTGCCCAGCAATGCCAGTGCGACCCTCAGTCTGGAAAGTCTCCGGGGGGAATACTGTCGGTGGCGGAGCACATCCAACTTGCAAATCACAAGCGAAACACAGCCAATATACCCTAAAGCCTAAACCCTACATACCGTAAATCCTAAACCCTGAACCCTAAACCCTGAACCCCAAACCCTGAACCCTTTCGTTGCTCGGGGGCTGAGACATCCATGGTAGGGGATCCGAAGCATAGGCCCTTAATTTGGGTCCCCTGTGATATAACCGTTATATAACACTAAGGGCAAGGGACCATACTAAGGGATATGCTTCCAACCCAAAACCCAACACCCAAAACCCAAAACCCTAAACCCTAAACCCATGGAGCCTCAGAGCTTCACTTTCGGCTGGTCTGCAGGACTCGGGTTCGGGCTGTTTTTTTTTGGCGCTGGCATAAACCCATCAAGCACAGCAATTAGCCATTCTCAGCCTAAACCCTGCAAGCCCTACAAACCCTAAACCCTAAACCCTAAACTAATTACCCTAAACTACCCTAAACTACCCTAAACAATAATAACACCCTAAACCCTAAGCCCCTAGAAGCCCTAGACCCTTTACACCCCTCTTAGCCCAACCCAGCCTGCTTGCCCTGCGCCCGATGCTCCCGGAGGAAGTGCAGGAGCCGCGGGCCAGGCGGTACTGCGGAGATCCCTTGGAAGCTAAGTCTAGAAGGTTTAAGGTTTAGGGTTTGGGGTTTGGGTTTGGGGTTTGGGGTTTGGGGGTTGGGGGTTGGGGGTTTGGGGTTTGGGGTTTGGGGTTTGGGGTTTGGGGTTTGGGGTTGGGGGTTTTGGGGGTTTTGGGGGTTTTGGGGTTTTGGGGTTTTGGGGTTTTGGGGTTTGGGGTTGTACCTTGGACGCTTAAGGTTGTACCCTTCGGTTTTGGGGACCCTTTTTCACGACAATATACGGTAGTACAAGGGCCATATTAGGAGTACATGAAGGGGAAACCCTAAGCTCTACAAAAAGGGCCTGAACAATTAGAATACGGTTTTGGGGGTTGTTCCAGTCTACTTACATAGGGACCATAAGGGAGTACTATTCGTAACTATTCCGACCCATATATTAAGCCCTGCAAGCCCTGGCCCTAAACCATAAACCCTAACCCATAAACCCCAAACCCTCGCCCTAAGCCCTGGGAATTGGGCTCTTGGGGTTGGGTTTAGGATTACAGGTTTGGGGTTCAGTACTGAAGCCTTATAAGGCTTCAGGGTTGTGGGCGTGTATGGTTTCGGGGTTTAGGATTTAGGCTTTAGGGGGTTTTGGGGATGTAGGAATAAGGTTTTCAGGTTTCGGGCTTTGAGTGACCCGGCCAACCCAGCTAGGGTGACCTAGATACCTGAGGTTGTCGGGCTTACAGCTTACTTGGACGAAGCATCAAACCCTAAACCCGCAACCCTAAACCGTAAACCCTAAGCCCTAAACCCTCAACCCTCAACCCTCAATCCTCGACCCTATGGGCCCTTAATTGGGGGGGGGGGGGGGGGGGGGGGGACATGAGCTCAGGCTAAGACTGTACCGATATGGCTCATGCCACACACCCTCGTCAAGATGGGGTCCGAGGCCCCAAAGCCCTACACCCTTACTCGTAAAGCCCCTAAACCTTGGGATGTTCCCCCTTATACTAACAGTCCTCAATTCTAATAGGGGGTACTATAATATCCCTACCAAGGACTGGTAGTAGAAGGGAACATCCCTAAACCATGAACCCTAAACCCCACAAAAGCCCCTAGCCCGTCAAGATTGGCACCATTCCTGAGATCGCTGCGCACATTCTTGTCCTTAGCTACAGAGGTCTCTTCGGTCCTACTGAAGGTACAAACAGGGTTAGGGTTTACGACGTTCACGATTTGGGATGTGAAGGGTCTACAAGGAGGAGGAAGGAAAGGTTCGATGAGCCAACAATAGGGCATAAGTAGAGTTTGGTTCAGGGTTCAGGGTTCAGGGTTCAGGGTTTAGGGTTTAGGGTTTAGGGCTTAGGGTTTCGGGTGTTGGCTTTCAAGCCACAGCGTCCCCGTGCCTAAAGCCCTATCAACCCTGTGAGCCCTTTGCATCCCTAGATTGAGATGTTCCCCCTTTTTCCCCGACAAGTAAGCAACAACATGGCCAGGGTTTCGGGTTAGGATTTAGGGGTTAGGGTTTAGGCTTCAGGGTTTAGGGCTTAGGGCTTAGGGTGATAAAGCACAGCTAACAACCCCCCATGACCTGCACCCTCAACGCACAAGGGAACCATGGTCTGAATCCTACTCACATATGGCGCCTGCTGATCTGAATTTTACATATTGTCAGGGTGTTTTCGGGTTTGGGATGTAGGGTAACATTCCCGCCCAAGCCTTCAAGACTAGAAGCTGTTCCCTCAATTCCATAAGGGGCGCCCCTTCCTTAGTCCTGTAAGCCCTTCACCCCCTAAACCCTAAACCCTAAACCCTAAATCCCAACCCTAAACCCTAAACCCTAAACCCTAAACCCTAAACCCTAAACCCTAAACCCTAAACCCTAAACCCTAAACCCTAAACCCTAAACCCTAAACCCTCCCCTAAACCCTAAACCCTAAACCCCTAAACCCTAAACATCAAACACAGCCAAGCAATAAAAACTTCACCCAAGCGTCCGCGGCCACGACCATCTTTTGGAAGTGGCCCTCCTGTCTCACCTGCAGGAGTGGTCGCATACACTACCTGGGGGCTCTATGTTTAGAGTTTAGGGTGTAGGGTTTAGGGTTTAGGGTTGAGGGTCCTACAGGTTGGTAGGAGCTGCCCCTTAATTAGGTATAACCCATGAAGCTGTAGGTAAAGAGAGTCTGAAGGCTTGGCTGTCGCCCCCGCTTTTTTTTGCGCGTTTTTGTCGTGGGGAGGCGATGGGAATAGGACTCCGTAGATTTTCAGAGTGTAACATTTTGCTTTAGGCTTTAGGGTGCAGGGTGCATCCGCCATTTCATGAATCAAGTTGCTGAGGGTTTCGCGCGGGCCCCTTTGGAGCGGGTAGTTGCTGGAGTAGAACGAATCTCACGCACCTCTCCAAGAAAGAGTAAACCCTAAACCCTAAACCCCACAGCATGTAATCCAAAAGTTGTTAGGGGCCACGGCATGGGTCCCTTCTGCGTTTTGAAAATATGTTTTTGGAATTTGGAGTGTAGAAACAACATGGGTTCAGGTACTACTGGGCTCCTCACATATACAAAATGTATTTCCAAAAAACTATATTTTTGTATATATATATATATATACATAGTATATATACATATATATATATATATAGGAGGTTCATTTGGGGGGGTTTGGGGATGTCGTTTGCAGCATGTGGAGATCTCGCAGCAGTAAATAATCCTCACAGAGTTATAGACTTGAGGACTTCGACTTCGAGCAACCTCGCGGACCTGCCAGGGACTCTCTTTGCCGACACTTTCCATGGGTTATACCTACTAATTCAGGGCTGGTTACTACTAAACTGTAGGTAAACAAACCCTGACCCTAAACCCTAAACCCTAAACCCTAAACCCTAAACCCTAAACTCTAAACCCTAAACCCTAAACCCTGAGTCCCCGGTGATACTTCTGCGTGGTAGTTAGGGGGGGCTGCTTCGGGTTGTGAGCGCCAGCCCTTTTGCGGCTGTGGCTTCGGAGCCGATTGGTCAATGTAATTGCCCTCCAGCAGGGAACGGCTGCTTAGGGTTTAGGGTTTAGGGTTTAGGGTTTAGGGTTTAGGGTTTAGGGTTTAGGGTTTAGGGTTTAGGGTTTAGGGTTTAGGGTTCGGTTTAGGGTTTAGGGTTTAGGGTTTAGGGTTTAGGGTATAGGGTACTTTCCCGGTAGTCGGACAAGGGGCAGTATTCGGCGTTTGTAGAGTTCGAGTGTACGGCCAGTGAGCTCCAGTAAGTCTACTTCCTGAAGCCCTCTACGACGCAATCGCGTGGCCAACTACTATCCAAGCCATGGTACCAGTATCATGGCAGCATCAGTGCTATGTCTTCGGATGCACCTTGTGCATCGAGCAAACGGCCAGTTGACTCTTCCAAAACAATGGAGGTTTACGAAAACTAGGGGACCCCTACAATTTCGGAAACCGTTAATCTTTTTTGGAGGCGGGCCTACAAAAGTATTTGCCGAGACGTGCTCGAGTTAGGGCCTACACAACCAGGGCTTGGGGTTTGGGGTTTGGGGTTTAGGGTTTCGGGTTTAGGGTTTAGGCCAGAGTGAACACCAAACCTTGCAAGAGCCACGACCCCACCACCACCCATGCCTGTGACCCTAGGTCTTCAGGGCCTTGTCGTTGCGGAGTGCGACTTCCACGCAACCTCAGCAGTGGCCCCGGGCTTTCAGCTTCGGGTTTGGAGTTCAGGCTTTAGGGTTTATGGGGCTTCTGGCGCGTATGGGGACTTATGGGGTTTGTGGGGGTTTTTGAACCCTACAGTGTAACAGTGACGAGCTCTGAGGGAAGGGTGGGTGGGAGGGTGGGAGGGTGTTAGTTTGGGAGGGCGGGAGTCGCGGCAACATCGTCGAATCGGCCAGGGGAGCGCATATTGGGAGCGCATTCAGGGGAACCTTTGGGGTACAACCTTAGGGGTTACGAGTCTTCATCCCTTCGTTCTAAGCCCTCAAGTTCCCTAAACCCTAAACCCTAAACCCTAAACCCTAAACCCTAAACCCTAAACCCTAAACCCTTTCGGGTTTCGGGTTTACGGTTCAGGGAGCCTTAGCCCCCACAATTCTTTGGAGCTCTATCCAATAAACCCCTAAAGCCTAGTACCTAAACCTCAAACACAAAAGCCCAAATCTAAAACACGGCCTAGAAACCCTAAGCCCTAAAACGCTTCAACCACACACTCGAAACCCAGCCAAAACCCTGTCAAACCCAAAAACCCTTCAACCCCTAAACCCTGGAACGCTTAAACCCTTAACCCTTGAACCCTTAGAGACATAAACCCTTCCAAACTCCCCAAGCCCTATCAACCTAAACAACCCTCAACACCCTAAACCTAGACCGAAGAGCAACTTAGGAATACAAAGGTTGCTTTTGTTTGGTTTACAGGGGCTTGTGAGGGCCCAAAAAGGGAATGAGGCCTACTCTGGGTCCTACTATGCCTAAACCCTAAACCCTAAACCCTAAACCCTAAACCCTAAACCCTAAACCCTAAACCCTTCATGGGTCCTAGATCATTTGGGATAGAGTGCCTGGGATGCTCCTAGGGCTCCCAGCCTCCCAACAAAGCTTCTGAGGTGCGGATGAGCCCCGCCATGTTTGGCACCTCGTCTGCTGGTGAGCATTTTGTATGGTTTAGGGTTTAGGGTTTAGGGTTTAGGGTTTAGGGTTTAGGGTTTAGGGTTTAGGGTTTAGGGTTTAGGGTTTAGGGTTTAGGGTTTAGCTTTAAGGTTTAGGCTTCAGGGTTGGGTGCAGGGCTTAGGGTTATTTTGTTGCTTTGTTTGGCTTCAAGCTTTAGGGTTTATGGGGTTTATGGGGTTTATGGGGTTTATGGGGTTTATGGGGTTTGGAAGGTTTATGGGGTGTATGGGGGTTGTGTGGGTTATGGGGGGGGGGGGGGTTATGGGGTTTAGGGCTGATGGGTTTATGGGTTTCTCAGCTGTTCTTCTTGGCTTTAGGCTTTGCGCTTTCCGGGGCTTGGGGTTGCATTAGGACCCTTTACGCTTAGGGTTTAGAGAGGTTCTGGGTTTATGGGCTCGGCTTTGGGGTTGAGACGGTTTAGGGTTTAGGGTTTAGGGTTTAGGGTAAACCCTAAACCCTAAACCCTAAAAACCCCAGTCGCCTGCAACTCCGCAGCTCCAATAAACGGACCCTCAAACCCTGGGCCCTAAATCCTAAACCCTTACTTGGCAACCCGGGAACAATATCATTATAAGGGCACCTTTTTTTGGCCTGGCTACTTGGGATCGTATACTCACAGTCCTTAATAGGGCTCCCCCCCCCCCCAAACAAAAAAAAGGGGGAACATCCCAACTGGTTACTGTAGCAGGGAAACTTGAACCAACAAAAGGAAAAAGGCTTACCACTGGGCCACTATAGGGGTCGGAATGAGTGCGAATAGCAGTTCCTCATGGCTCTTTGTTTAAATATACTCTACTAACCCCCCAGAACCCTAGTCTACTCATGAAGGCCCCTATGTCACAGTAACCTAGGCTTAAAAAGGGTACCCTTTTTTGCTCAAAAGGGGTTTCTAAGGGAACCCAAAACCCCCCAAAAAGGGAATAAGGGGTACTACCGGGCATCCTAGATCTTACCACCAGGGGCCCGGCATTGTCAACCAGCGAGGCACAGATGGCAACTTCCACCTCGCTCGCATGGGAGCCTCCCCGAGCCGGCCACGACAGTGAAGTGTCCAGGGATTAGGGTTGTTAGGGTTTAGGGTTTAGGGTTTAGGGTTTAGGGTTTAGGGTTTAGGGTTTCGGGGGGGTTAAGGATTTAGGCGGTTAGGGTTTAAGGGCTTCGTGTGTTCTGTGCTAAGAGTTTCGGCTGGCTTTTAGTGAAGAGTCCAGGGGGTTAGGGTTTGGGGGGCTTTCGGGGTGAAGGGTTTTAGGGTTTAGGGGCTTCGGGTTTGCTGTTTTAAGAGTTTGGGGTGGGTTTTAGGGTTTGGAGCCTCGGGTTTAAGGGTTTAGGGTTGTAGGGTTTTTTTACGGTTTAAGGTTTTAGGGTTTGAGGGATTGGGGCTTCGGGTGTATGGCCAGGGCTCTGGGTTTGGGGTTTTGGGGGTTGAACGGTTTAGGGTTTTGGGGTTGTAGAGTTGAGGGATTGGGTTTCACTAAGGTGTTCGTACTGGGGTGCAAGGAGGTTCCCGGCTCATTGTTTAAAGCACGTCGCACGAACCAATTTGGGGGTGGAACCAAGAGCCTCACTTACGATGAGCCTCCGTGCCCTGATCTCTTCTCCAAGCTCCAGGACTCCACGACCTTGCCCTAAGCCCTAAACACTAAACCCTACGCAAGCGCAGCCAGGATCCCCTTGATATTGGTTTCGAGCCTTTTGGTGGCCTTTGCCACCTGAGTGGCAACCCAGTTTGCTTCCTGAGCAAGAGCGCGGGCCTGGGGCATATCCTCTGCAGCACGGATTGTGTTTTGCGCACGCCCAGCTCTGGCTTGCAAAGTGTAAAGCGGCCATGACGCCGCGTGGCGCGACAAAACTGACAAGACTTGACGGGCAGCATATTGCTTGGAGCCTGTTGGAGGTTGCCCTTGGCAGTTCCCTTGGCCTGCTGTTCCCTAAACCCTAAACCCTAAACCCTAAGCCCTAAACCCTAAACTTGTGGCGGCAGTGATCCGTGGTGATCTAGTGAGGCGTCGAAAGTCGCCGGGTCGGGCAGAAGCGTGCAAGGCTCCGTTTTCTGCGTTCCCTGCGGTGCCGGGGGGGGGGGGGGGGGGGGGCTATTCGGCCTTATCAACCCCATGATCAGCCCCATGATAGGGCCTTCTGAAGGGGTCATCGGGTATGATTTCGCCCAGCCTGGTGGTTTGCCAGCCCCAAGTCATGTGGGGGTTTACGATATGAGGGGCACCTTATTAGAGTCCTTATTATAAGGGAATCCTGCTATCTTGGGGTCCATTCTGGGGGTCCCCTTTTGTCGTAAACCCTAAACCCTAAACCCAATGTCGCCAATCCGAAACTCTCAAATCTCGGGCTTAGCCTCGTGGGGGGCGCGGGGGCCGCCGCTGCTGCCCACCTGTGGTTTAGGGGGTATTTAGGGTTTAGGGTACTTAGGGTTTTAAGGGTTTTGAGGGTTTAAGGGGTTTTAGGGTTTTAAGGCTTTTTATGGTGTTTGGTTTAGCGGATGTAGGGTATTAGGGTATTTAGTGGCTAGGAGTTTAGAGTTCTAAGGGTTTTCAGGGTTTAGGGGTTTTGGGGTTTAGGGCAATAGGGTTTAGGGTATTCAGGGGTCTAGGGGTATTAGGGCTTTTAGGTTGGGATGTTCCCCCCCCCCCCCCCCCCCCTAATACTAACAGTCCTTCATAGGGATTCTCGTACCCCCTATTGTAATCGGGTTTTAAGGGTTTTAGGGTTTGGGGCTTAGCCGACCGGACTCACCACCCAGTCAGCCCAGGGAACCTCTGCAAAAAAGGGTAGGGTTTAGGGTTTAGGGTTTAGGGTTTAGGGTTTAGGATTTAGGGTTTAGGGTTTAGGGTTTAGGGTTTAGGGTTGTGTGTTGATGGTTTGAGGATCCTCCGACACTCCCGACGACCGGGAAACAAACACAAAGTCTCCGCCACAAGGCCCGACCCTGCCAGGATGGGAGCTGCAGACCCTCTGAAGATATTCCGAAAGATGATCCTCGTAAACCCAAGACGGGAGAGCATAGCAGTAGCCCTAAACCCTAAACCCTAACCCCGAACCCCTAAGCCCTAAGCCCCAAGCTCCTACCTTGAAAATCTTTGGGGCTGACAGATTTCAAGGCCATCTGGAGACTTAGCAGCCGAGCCGAACCTTTCAGGCGTCTCAAATCCGCTGAGTCCCAACTCCTAATATTTTCCAGGCCCCCCCCCCCCCCTCTCCCACAAAAAAAGAAATCAACCGAAGAGTCCCTGAACCTTTTGGCACCAAAAATGACCCCCGAAATTAGGGTTTAGGGCTTGGGGTTCAGAATACACCGGTTACACCACATGTGTTTAGAAGGGTTCCCTAGATCACCACAAGGGTTCCCTTAAGCTAATGGAACAGTATAACAGTGCCATATTAAGGTGGGATAACAGTCTAACAATATAACACGTACAAAAGACACGAAACCCTAAACCCTATACCCTATACCCTAAACCCTACACCCTGTGGGGCCCAAAAGTTCACTACAGAGACGCGCGCGCCTGCGCCTTCATCTGCAGCAGTCGGCCCATCGTCGCCTTCCGTGTCCAACCTTGCCAGCCACGT
Organism: Symbiodinium natans; assembly: GCA_905221605.1. NCBI lineage: Eukaryota > Dinophyceae > Suessiales > Symbiodiniaceae > Symbiodinium > Symbiodinium natans. The sequence continues at coordinate 90,964 of CAJNDS010002751.1, read as the reverse complement.
CTCAGGCACAAATAAGGGAGACTTATAGTTTAGGGTTTGGGGGTTTAGGGTATAGGGAAATACCTGTTCAAAAATCACTGCTGTCTCCATTATGAACCATACGAACCCTGAACAATTTCCCAGAAGGACCTTTAGATCAACCCCATGTAGGCCTTCAGTGGAATACCTTCGGGGGGCCGGAGGGGGGGTGGAAGGGGGATAGGGGTGCGGGGTTCCGTCTGGGTTCTGAAATAATCTAGAGTACCAGAAAAAGCCCCAGATGATGAGAGCTGAGTTAACGGCGGGACTGCAGGCGACCACAAATCACTGGACACCTGTGGCGTGAAGGGCTTGAGGCCTTTGGGGATTCAATTTGTTATGGGGTTTAGGGTTTAGGGTTTGGGGTTTAGGGTTTAGGGTTTAGGGCTTAGGGTTTGTCGGGTTTTACGGCACTTCGCCGCAACCCCTCACCACCGGGTCCCAAGCGCACAAGCCCATTTAGCCTTAAGACATCTGTTTTTCACCGCACAAGCCCTGTAGACTCTCAAACCCCGTGCAGAAGATCCTCAACCCACCCTGAATCCCAAACACAAAGCCCGCAAAAAAGAGAGCCTGAACCCTCGATCCCCGCCTGAACCCTCGATCCCCTATAAGCCTTAAGCCCCAATAGGGTTCAGAGCTTAGGGCTAATTAGGGTTCAGCTAGAAGCCTTAAGCCCAAATTAGGGGTAAGAGATGAGGGTTAGGGTTCAGCTATAAGGGTTTAGAGCTTCGGGTTAGGCTTCAGGGTCAGGGCTTCCGGATTGAGGTTTACAACGTTTACAACGCCCTGGCCATGAGCCCTGCCTGCTTACATGCGGCGTTGAGGACCACGTCAAGGGGACGTGACGGCTTCACTGCCGACCAGCAGGAACTCACCCAGTCCTCCCCGCGCGACGGGCTTTGGGTGCTGAAGTGTCGGGGTTTTGGGTTTTGGGTCTGAGGGTTTAAGGAAAATCCTCGATCCTCAATATCTAAAGAGAGTGAACCTTAACTCCTAACTCCTAACTCAGGTCTTCATACACCCTAAGACCAACCGAGACCCAGACCTCTGAGCGATGAGCCCTCAAACCACTTGAAGCGTTCCTCCCGGAACCCTACCTCAAGGTTTGCAAACCCTGAAAAGCTTATCCAGATATGCAAGCACTACGTCCCTGGGTTCACCAAATAAAAGGCTGCTGCCAGGGGGCTTCGCAATCCTAAGCTCAAAAACAGTCCTAAGTCAACCATAAACCCCCTAAACTCCCTAAACCCCCTAAACTCCCTAAACCCCCTAAACCCCCTAAACCCCCAAGTAACTAAAGCTCTTCATCCCGAACTTCGCCCCGCAGCGCGAGACCTCCATGCGCACGCGCTCCCGCAGCCGCTTGAAGGCGGAGGCGTGGCGCACTTGCCGCTCGAGGGCTTCGAGATACCTGGCTTGCTCGCGTGGGGTTTTGCACCCTAAACCCTAAACCCTAAACCCTAAACCCTAAACCCTAAACCCTAAACCCTAAACCCTAAACCCTAAACCCTAAACCCTAAACCCTAAACCCTAAACCTAAGGTGTATATAGGGACTATAGGTCTTCTCATAGTATCCTTGGAAAGCTCAGTATAATGACAAAAGCTTGGAGGCTTAGAGTCCTCAAGGCCCTTAGAGGCCTATTCAAAGGGTCCAGGGGGGCTTTCAATAGCGCAAGCCCTACAAGCTTGAACTAGGGTTTCGGTTTTAGGGCCCCTATGGAAGCTCTAGAGACCCTGAAACCTAAACCCAGAACCATTAGGTCAAGCCCCAGAAACCCAAGAAGCCCGCACCCCCAAACCACGCCCCATAAAGCCCGCACCCTTCACCGCGTAGACCCCCGTAAAGAAGAAAAACCCTAAAACCCTAAAATCCAAACTTTGTAGTACCTAAACACTAAACCCTAAAATCCAAGCCCTAAACCCGAAACCTTAAGCCCTGAAGCCTAAACTCTAAACCCTCAACTCTCAACCATGTGAACCCTAAACTCCAAAGCCTAATTCCCCAACTTGGGCTCGCTTTTTTCCCACGTCGGAGATCTTGAGGGCTTGGGAGCTGTAGGACACGAAGTTTGAGGCTAGGGCTTAGGGTCTAGGGTTTAGGGCTTAGGGTTTCGGAGGGCTTAGGGTTTAGGAGTTTTGGGTTTAGGCTTGAGGGCGTAGGTTTGACAGGATTACGGAGAAGCAAGAGAATGTCCATCTCCACTCCCTGGGTCTGGGGAACTCTCGTCAGCGGCTCATTTGTAGGCGTTAAGGGTCTTAAGGTTACAGTGTCTCGGTAGCCCAGTAATAAACTTATAATCACGGCACCCATTTTGGGGTTGGGTACTTTATAAGGGAACCCCATAACAAAAAAAGGGTAAAGGATACCCCTTGGGCTACCAAGGTTTTCGGGGTTTAGGGTTGAGAGAGTGTTGGGGGTTTACAGGCAACACTTGGGAGGTCTTCGAAACTTCACCGAGCGTGCGCACGGCCGCTAAGGGCATACAGAGGCTTCGCGTCTTCCACCCCTGAACCCCGATGCATGAAGCCTGAACCCCAACCACCTGGTCCCCAACCCCTAAACTTCAAGTAAACCCTAAACCCTAAACCCTCAGCCCTAAACCCTTCAACCCTCAAACCTGCATCCCAAACATGGGACGGGGCATGCCAGTCGCTGGCGTTAGCTTCCGATCCTCGGCATGTCGGCTCATGAGGGTGCTTACTGGGGCGAATCGTCTTGGGTTCAGGCAACAGTGGAGCTGTCAGCTAAGCCCCAGAACCCGAAACCCTGAACCCTCAGCCCCTTTAACCCCTATAACCCCTGAACCCCCAAGCCCCTAAGCCCCTAAGCCCCTAACCTGGGATGTTCCCCCTTATACTAAAAGGCCTCAATGAGATTTTCATAAGCGGTTAGTATAATCATCCCTATTACTAAACTGGCGGGGCCCCTCTTCCTCCTCCAATAGAACTCTAAATGTGGCTGTGGAGAGCCAGGCTCACAGACAGCTGCGTGCCTCGAAATGACCGGGAGGGAAGGGAGGGCTGGGAGGGAAGGGAGGGAAGAGAGCTTCAGGATGTTGGTTGGTTTGAGGGTTTTGGGAGCCCTCCCCTAATTCGGAATAGGGTTTAAAAGGCGGGGCCGGTTTCGGCAGGACAATCCGGAGGTGTTATTGCAAGTAGGGGTATGTTTAGTACAAGGGGGAAGCGATTACCTATTAAGGACTGTTAGTATACGGGGGAACATCCCTAAGCCCTAAACCCTAAACCCGAAACCCTAAACCTAAAGCCAGCGCCGGGTCTCCAAAGCGTGGAAGAGCGCCAGGGACGCCAGGAGGCGGGGCCCGTGGACGTAGGAAGCGCTCCAGCCTACCTCGGCTTTTTAAGATTTCTAGCCCCTCGCCGTGGTTTAGGGTTTAGGGTTTAGGATTTAGGGTTTAGGGTTTTGGGGTTTTGGGTTTAGGGGCTAGGGCTTTTGAGGCTTCTGGGGTTTAGGGGTCCCCAGATCCCCAACAGCCCTAGACCAAAGACAGAAAGCCCTAAACCACCCCAAACTCGACAAGTCCCAGACCTAACATAAACAACAGCCCTAAATTTAGGGTTTAGGGTTTAGGGTTTAGGGTAAACACCAAAAACAACCTACCCTGGGGGCCTTAATCCTTCGATCATAGTATAGCTATATAGGAACCAGAAGGGAATGCTATTCGTATTTATCCCCATATAAAGACACAAACCCTTAGCCACCACCCGGCAGTAAGCCCATACAAACCCCCAACACAGCTTGAGGCGTCAAAGGAGGGACTCTAAAAAGGGATCCTTCATCTTATTCCCCACTACAACCCCTATATATACCTTATATCGTCCCTATATGCCCAAGTAGCCCCTAAATAACCCCTTGACTAGCAACCCTAAACCGCAAACCCTAAACCCTAAACCCTGAACGCTGAACCCCAAACCCTAAACCCCAAACCCCAAACCCCAACCCCCAAACCCTAAACCCTAAACCCCTGTAAAGGGTCCTTCCTTTATAGTCCCTTGAAGCCCAGAAGCCAGGGCAGCAAGCAGCCGCTCGTTGGCTTCGTCCAGCGTCCCGGAGGCGGAGAGGTAACCTTGGATTGAGGAGGCTTGGCTTCAAGGGGGTTTAGAGTTTAGGGTTTCTGGTTGAGGGTTTCAGGGTTTAGGGTTTCAGGTTTGGGTTCAGCCCTTAGCGCTTGGGGCTTGCTTCTGAGGTTTAGGGTTTCGGGTTAGAATAGGGCAAGAGAAATTAGCCTAGGAATAAAAAGAAACGCGTTCGGGTTTGAAGGGGCCCATAAGGGAACCGAAACCTTTGGAAAAATAATCAGGGCCTCCCCCTCAAAGACTAAGGGCTCTAATTCTGCCAAAGGAAAAACAGTCGAAAATGGAGTCCTAAACAAACGATAGAAGGGGCCACCTACACACGGGCTCAGGGTTTAGGATTTAGGGTTTAGGGGGTTAGGGGGTTAGGGGGTTAGGGGGTTAGGGGGTTAGGGGGTTAGGGTTCAGGGCTGTCAGGGTTAAAGGTTGGACTCAGACTCTGAAGCCGAAGCAAACCCCCCAAAGCCGGAAACACTAGTTGCTGGGGTTCAGGGTATAGGGTTTAGGGATAGTAGTCGATTCTCAAGAACCAGCATAGCAGGATTCCCTTATAAGAAGGATCCTAAACCCTAAACCCTAAACCCTAAACCCTAAACCCTAAACCCTAAACCCTAGACCCTAAACCCATCCGTGCGGGGGGCCGGATGCCCCACTTTGACCTGCGGCATCCTTCAGACGCTCCGGAGCGCCACGTCCTGGCCGTGCGGTTTGGGGTTTGGGGTTTAGGGTTTAGGGTAAAGGGTTTAGGGTTTAGGTTTAGGGTTTAGGGTTTGGGGTTTAGGGTTTAGGGTATAGGGTATAGGGTTTAGGGTTTAGGGTTTAGGGTTTAGGGTTTGGGGTTTGGGGTTTGGGGTTTGGGGTTTGGGGTTTGGGGTTTCGGGCTTTTGGGGGAGCGCGAGAGGAGACTCGGGGTGGCCTAAAACACACAACTTACCACCCTAAGCACCAAATGAATCCTGAAATTGGGGTATTAGGGTCGTATACCCTATGCTACGATAACCTGGGGCTCTTTCTACGTACAGTTTAGTAGTAACTACCCCTTAAGTAGGTATAACCCATAAAACTGTAGGTAAGGAGAGTCACAAGAATTCCTTTTAAGGCAATATGAACCACAAACCCTTTTGGGGTTCATGTGGTCCTCAAGGCATATATAACGTTGGCTTGGAGGAGCAAACCTTGGCATGCCCCTCAAAGACTCCAACGCTGAATATATTACAATCTTGTGAGGTCCGCAGTGGCTTAATAGCCCAATATCCATGCTATAGTTTTTTTTTTTCGGGTTTAGGGCTTCAAGGTGCCCCCGCAGTGTTGGATACTTTTGTAGGGAACCCAAGACCCCCCGCCAAAAAAAAAAACAAAAGGGCACCACTGGGCTTGCAAGATGGGCGTAGCTACTCCTATCAACACATCTGCATCATGTAAACACTTAAAGCCCTTAAAGCCCTCAAGTGCCCTCAACCCCAGGACCCAACCCTAAACCCTAAACACCCTCAACCCTAAACCCTAAACCCTAAACCCTAAACCCTAAACCCTAAACGCGCCTGGATGGAGCAGCAGCTGCGCTGCCACGGAGACGGCGTTGGCCGCGAAGGCCTCTGGAAGGTCCGGGTCAAACAACGTGTCGGCCAAGCTCAGGACCTGGGCAACCCCCCCCCAAAAAAAAAATAAAAAAAGTACAAGTATTCTTCCTTATAAGGGTAAATATGGGATAATCATATGTTGCTTTTTTTTTTGGGGGGGGGAAGGTTCTTAAGCAAATAGTAGGCTTAGTAGGGTATGTGTTGATATATATATATATATGTAGAGGGTTTAGGGTTCATAGGGTCTTGGGTTGCATGGCTGGGCAGACAAAATCCAAGCGACCAATGAGCTTATAATGACTACTTGCAAGGAGCTTCCCTTCGAGAGCCGGGCGGGCTGTTGTGCAGCAGCACGGTTAGGAGCACAAGCACTAGTATCCCAAACCCTAAACCCGAAACCAGAAGAAGAATGCCCTCCTAATCCCTAAACCCTAAACCTTATTTCAAGCGTTGGCCTGTTTAACTGTCAGCCACATATCTGGGGGAATGAGAGGGAAAAGGGCATGTAGCAAATCACGTCGCAAATCGTGTAAAGGAAAAGGGGCATGTAGCAAATCACGTCGCAAATCCTGTAAATGGAAAAGGGCATGTAGCAAATCACGTCGCAAATCCTGTAAATGGAACCTGTGAGTTCATTGGGCCGAAACGAGGCAATGGCCTCTTTGGTGTGTCAGTGGCAATCATTGGGCCGAAACGAGGCAATGGCCTCTTTGGTATGTCAGTGGCAATCATTGGGCCGAAATGAGGCAATGGCCTCTTTGTGTGTCAGTGGCAATCATTGGGCCGAAACGAGGCAATGGCCTCTTTGGCGTGTCAGTGGCAATCCTTAGGCCGAAACGAGGCAATAGTCTTTGGTGTGTCAGTGGCAATCCAAAATGGAGAGGCAGGATAGACCTATAGCCATAGACTATAGAATCTGGATCCCCTCTGTCCCCGGAGCCACAAAAACCCTCCCCGGCGCACTTTCGTGAGCCAAAAGTGCGCCGGAGAGGGTTTTCATCGTCATCCAAAATGGAGAGGCAGGATAGACCTATAGCCATAGACTGTAGAACTTGGATCCCCTCTGTCCCTGAGCCACGAAAACCCTCCCCGGCGCACTTTCGTGAGCCAAAAGTGCGCCGGAGAGGGTTTTTATCGTCATCCAAAATGGGAGAGGCAGGATAGACCTATAGCCATAGACTGTAGAACTTGGATCCCCTCTGTCCCCTGAGCCACAAAAACCCTCTCCGGCGCACTTTCGTGAGCCAAAAGTGCGCCGGAGAGGGTTTTCGTCATCCCGAAAGGAGAGGCAGTATGGACCTATAGCCTGTAGCCAATATGGCTATAGACACGTAGACTGTCCCTGAGCCACTTTCGTGAGCCAAAAGCGCGCCGGAGAGGGCTTCCGTCATCCCGAATGGAGAGGCAGGATAGGCCTATAGCCTATATAAGCTATAGACTTATAGACCTTGGAACTCCTTTAGAGACTCTTTGTCCCTTGAGGAAAATGTCCACGTTGTGAATAATGTCATTTTATGATATATGAAGAATAGAATACTATGACAGTAAAACACAATACAGCAATATAACAATATAGCAATATAACAAAATAACAAGATAACAAGATACCAATACAACAAGATAACAATATAGCAATATAACAATGAAGTATGTAGATATCTATATATATATATATATCACAAAATAACAGCATAACAAATATGAAAAATATATAAAAAACAACAGAAGATAATAAGAAAAGAACAACCTTGTTTTCATATGCTCCAGAACAAACTAGAACAGTACCAGGGCGCACGTTTTTGGGGCAAAACCCCGAAACAAAGCGGAACTGTTCCGGAACTGTTCTGGAACTGTTCCGGGGCCTGGTTTTCTGCTCCGGAACAGACTAGAACTGTTCCAGGGCATGTTGTTTTGCACACTTTTTGACGGTACCCGGAACAGACTAGAACTGTTCCAGGGCCTCCTCTTTCATGGCCTCTGAAATGAATACAACCTAATAATAAAATACCTTCCAGTAAGTCCCCCCGAGTCCACTCCCAGAATAAACAATATAGCCCTCAAGGCCCAAACCAAAGCTTCTAAACCCTAAACAGCCCCAAACCAGCTAAACTTCTAAACAACCCTAATCTTCAAAACCCTAAAGCCAAACCCTAAAACACCCAGCCTAAACCCTAAACTAAACCTAAATCCGAAACCCTTAAGGTTTTGGGGGTTAGGGTGTTTTGTGTCGGGCTTTGGCCCGAACCCTGTGAAACCCCAAAACCCTAAACCCCCAAACCCTCAACCGTGTCCTTGAGTTTCTTGCACGGCCTATGTATGGTTGCGCCCCGGCGGCCCCCCGCCCCCCGCCCCCACCTCCCCACCACCACTGCCACCACAGACCACCACCACGGACCACCACCACGGACCACCACCCCGGACCACCACCACAGGACCACCACCACCACGGGACCACCACCACCACCACCACGGGACCCCCCCCCCGCCTAGGATTTAGGGGTTAGGGTTTAGGGTTTACGGTTTAGGGCTTAGGGGTTTAGGGGTTTAGGGTTTAGGGTGTAGGGTTTAGGGTTATATAAGGGTTTAGGGTTTAGGGTTTAGGCTTGGTTTAGGGGAGACTGTAGACCATGGGGGGGTGGGATACCTGGGGGGGGGGGGGCGGAACGCACAGCGCACAACCAAAAATAGGGGTGGCCAAAAAGTTGAAAGACTACCTTGTCTAGGGTTTTGTAGTTGTTTTCAGCTTTCTTGTTTTTTGTAAAAGCATTTTTCCGCTTAGCAACAATAGACAAGAGGTGAAACATCGTCACTAAAACGACTAAGTAGTTTAAGAAATTTTCGCCCGGCTTTGGTCACTAAAACGACTAACTACTTTAGGAAATGCGTCGCCCGGCTTTGGTCACTAAAGCGACTAACTACTTTAGGACATGTGACGCCCGGTTTTGGTCACCAAAACGACTAACTACTTTAGGACATGTGTCGCCCGGTTTTGGTCACTAAAACGACGAACTAGTTTAGGAAATGTGTCGCCCGGTTTTGGTCTCAAAAACTACTAACTAATTTAGGAAAAAAAAGTGTCGCCCGGCTTTGGTCACTAACACGACACTAACTACTTTAGGAAATGTGTCGCCCGGCTTTGGCCACTAAAACGATTAACTACTTTAGGAATTGTGTCGCCCGGTTTTGGCCACTAAAACGACTAACTACTTTAGGAAATGTGTCGCCCGGCTTTGGCCACAGAAACGACTAACTAGTTTAGGAAATGTGTCGCCCGGTTTTGGCCACTAAAACAACTAACTACTGTAGGAAATGTGTCGCCCGGCTCTGGTCACCAAAACGACACTAACTACTTTAGGAAATGTGTTGCCCGGCCTCAATGTCCAAAACACATATTTGAGCAGAAGGGGCCAAAGCCGAAAGAGGCCACCCGCCACAACTGGGCTTTCGCCCAAAGTCATGTAGCTAAACAGGCCACCCCCCTTGAATGTCCAAAACATGTATATTTGAACAAAAGGGCCAAAACTGAAAGAGGCCACCCGCCACAGCTGGGTTTTGCCCAAAGCCCTGTAACTAAAGAGGCCAGCCCTCTTCAATGTCCACACTCAAAAACAACATATTTACGGAATCTCTTCCCAAATCTCTTCCCAAATCTGTTACTGTTACGGGCCATTTTGACAGTCACCCCTTCATAAAGAGGCCAGGGGGGTGGTCTCTTTAGCTACAGGACTGTGGGCGAAAGCCCAGCTTTGGCAGGTGGCCTCTTTCAGCTTTGGCCCCCCCTACTCAAACATGTGCTTTGGACATTCAGGGGGGGTGGCCTCTTTAGGTACAGGACTTTGGGCGAAAGACCACTTGTGGCAGGTGGCCTCTTTCAGCTTTGGCCCCTACTCAAACATGCGCTTGGGGGGGTGGTTGTGGCAGGTGGCCTCTTTCAGCTTTGGCCGGGTTCCTAAACCCTGAACCCTGAAAATATTTACGGAATCTCTTCCCAAATCTGTTTCTGTCACGGGCCTGCGGGGGTCCCAATTTCCTGAACCCTAAAAATATTTACGGAATCTCTTCCCAAATCTGTTTCTGTTACGGGCCATTTTAACAGTTACCCCTTCATAAAGAGGCCATTGCCTGAAATAACCTAAACCCTAAACCCAGCTGAGGCACGAGGGTCCGACCGCGGAGCCGCGCAGCCTTGGCCCAGACGTTTTGCCTTGGCGGTTGCTCTGCCACACTCGGGCCTCTAAATCTTTTGAACTAGGGTTTAGGGTTTAGGGTTTCGGGTTTAGGGTTTAGGGTTTAGGGTTTAGGGTTTTGGGTTTTAGGTATTATAAACCTTAAACTCTCAACACTGAACCGCGCTGCGAATGCCGGGCCAAGCTATTCTAAAGCCTAGCCGTTCGAAAAGTGCAGGGCCCTGCAGGTCTGAACCCTATAATGTAAATCCTAAGACCCAAAAGCCCCCAAACCCTCCCTAACCCTAAACCCTCAACCCGATTGTTCCAAACCGTAAACCCTGTAACCCTAAACCCTAAACCCTAAACCTTAAACCCTAAACCCTAAACCCTTGGGCCCAGCTGCACTATGACCCTGGTCGCCGGGAGCGGCGAGCTTTTGAGCGCCAGCTGCGCCTCGGCGGCGATGTCCTCGGCATCCTCCAGGTTTAGGGTTTAGGGTTTAGGGTTTAGGGCTTAGGGCCTAGGGTTTAGGGTTTAGGGTTTAGGGTTTAGGGTTTAGGGTTTAGGGTTTAGGGTTTCGGGTTTGGGGTTTGGGGTTTGGGGGTTTGGGGTTTAGGGTTTAGGGTTTAGGGTTTAGGGTTTAGGGGACATCCTCAGAGTCCATGAGCTCCCCGAGGCAGAGCCAGAGCCTGGCCAAAGAGGGCTTTTCAAAGGTTTGAAAGGTCTTCTGTTCCTTTTGTTAGAGAGAGTTAGGGGTATGTATAATTATACATACATACAAACATACATACAAACATACATGCATACATACATACATACATACACACACACATACATACATATTTTGTAGGGAGTTGGGGGGAGGTACAGATATATATATATATATACACACTTTTTAATAGGGAGTTCGAGGAAATTACTATATCTTGATATGTATGTATGTATGTATGTATGTATGCATGTATATGTGTATGTGTATGTGTATGTGTATGTGTATGTGTATGTGTATGTGTATGTGTATGTGTATGTGTATGTGTATATGTATATGTATATGTATATAAGGGCTGTGGCCACGAGGACTCAGTCGGAGGGTTTGAAGGTTCGGGCTCAAAGGGAATGAGGTCGTTTTGGGGTTTCGGGGGCTCAAGTGGGCTTAAGCTGGCTTAAGGGGTCTTAGGGTGCAGAGTTCTAGGGGCTGAGGGCTTTGGGGGCAGACCCCAAGGCCCCCCCTGACACACAAAAGAGATCAAGCGCACCAGAATGAGTCCAAAGACAAGAGAACGTAGCCCTGAACCCTATAAACCCTAGACCCTATAAACCCTATAAACCCTATAAACCCTATAAACCCTATAAACCCTATGAACCCTATAAACCCTGTAAACCCTTTAAACCCTCTTTAAACTTTTAAACCCTAAACCCTAAACCCTAGGGCGAAGACCTGGCCTAAGATGCTGGCCGTGTCCCTCGCCATGTGGGGAGCCCTCGATGGGCAGGGATCCTGTGGCCGGGGGAGGGCGTATCGGAATGGAAACCTCTACCTGGGACCCGCTTTACCTACAGCTTTTATGGGTTCTACCTAGTAATGAAGGATAGTTACCCCTCTTTACCTACAGCTTTTAATCTGGGTTATACCTAGTAATGAAGGAGAGCTACCCCTCTTTACCTACAGCTTTTTTTATGGGTTCTACCTAGTACTGAAGGATAGCTACCACGAAACTGTAGGTACAGGGAGTCGCAAAGTCGGGTGTTTATGAATGGTCAAGGGTGGAAAGGGTTCAGGGTTTAGGGCCTGGGGGTTAGCAGGTGGGGTTCGGACTTGGGCATCTTAGTCCAACGATCAGAGATTTGTTGGGCACGTATGCCAGAAAGTCAGAAGCAAAACCCTAAGGAGGTCAGCCCTCACCGGGCCTCGTAGGAACAAGAGGTGTCTGACCAACTCCGCACACTCCTTCCGGGTCGTGCGGGGGTTATAGGCTATAGGGTTTTGGGCGTACCAAAACCCACTGATCCTATTCGGGAATGAGGTACCTGGTATCCCCCTACCTCTACCCTTTGAAAGAGAATGGAGGGTACCTTGTTCCCTCATTCCCCACTATAGCTTTGCTCGTTGTTGCACGCAACATTGTTCTCGAAAGACCCGTGGGGCTGAGAGTGCCGCGGCTGAAAAACATACAGGGTACCTCGTTCCCTCAGTCCCCGCTAAGAACCCGTAAGAAGAAGATCGGCTTTGGGTTTAGAGTTGAGGGGGTGCGAGAGTCTTGCAGGAATCAGAGACGACATGTCTACTTTCTACATAACCATGCGAAACCAAGCAGACGACCAAAATCGACACATGTCCATGGGCGCAAGAGCCATAACCCCTCGCGTGTCTGACAAGGCCGGCCCACAGTGAGGCTAACACTCTAATAATAATTAGAAATAGGGTTTTGGGGTTATTATAGTACATCTATAAAGGGACCATAAGGAAATACTATTAGCAATTGTTCGCCTAGATTGAAGACCAAAGCCCCAAAGCAGTCACTGCAAGGCGGCTTCCGGCCAGCATCCTTCTGCGAGAGTGCTTCCCGTGCCCGGCAGATCAGCAGGGCTGGGTGGTCGTCCTTAGTGGAGAACTAATATAGGGACCTTGTCAACGAGAGTAAGGTTTTTGGGGGGGGTTATTATAGTATCGTTATAAAGGGACCACAGGGGATTACTAGTAGCCATTCCGACGCCCCATGGTACTTCCCACCCCCCCGCCCCCCCTCCTTCGTTTTGCGTCTTGGCCCTCCTTAACAGGGATCCCGCACACAAATGCAGGTTACCTAGCCTAAACCCTATTGTTTTCGAACACTCCTTCCATAAACCTATTTGCCTCGGGGTTGATCTAAACGATCCCATGTTCCTCAGGACTTCGCTACCCTAAACTGCTAAGGGATTTCTCCATTCTGAGCTAAGGCCAGATCTGTCCCTTATCAAGGGAATCTTGGGCTCTCTCCGGCAAGAGCCCTAAACCCTAAACCCTAAATCCTAAACCCTTAACCCTAACCCCTAACCCCTAACCCCTAAACCCTAAACCCTAACCCCTGAACCCTAAACCCAAAACCGTTCTCGGCAAGCGGCCGGAAGGTGCTTGGAGTCTCTGCCGCTGGCTTTCACTGCCAGCGTCGCCATCAGCTGCGAGTCACCTTGGCTGCGGTTTAGGATACGTAGGGGCTTAGGGTTTAGGGTTTAGGGTTAGGGTTTAGGGCTTACAGGGATTAATTTTGGGGTCCCTAAAAGACACCTCAAACTCAAACCCACTGGTCCCTAGTAGGCAATGTAAAAAAAATTAGGTACCCTATAGCCCCCCCCCCTATACATACTTTATAGGGTATTCTAAAAAGTACCTCATTCCGAAACCCGAAACTCTACACTTCCCCTGGCGACCAGCACGTCCAAAGCTGCTAAACCCTAGAAGCCCCAGGCCCGCAAGACCCTACACCCCCAACCAAAAAGAGGGGTTATAAGGTTCAGGATTTAGGGTTTAGGGCTTTAGGGTTTATGGCTAACGCCCTTCAAGTAGGGCCGAAACCTTCGAATCAGGTTTGGACATGAAAAGCCTTACGGGGTGTTTGGGGTTCGCCCGATGAACAAAAAACTAAACTCCACCTGATACGACGGCACTTCGACTTCGTTGGCCGGACTCTTAACAAGAAACTGTCGATGTGATACCCATTTTTTTAGGGTTTAGGGTTTAGGGTTTAGGGTATAGGGTCTAGGGTTTAGGGCTTAGGGCTTAGGGATTAGGGCTCCCAAGCAAGCGAACTCCCAACACTCCACGCTCAAGTTATTGTTCGGCCCTCTTTGCGGTGTACAAGCCCCACCCCATGAACAACTTGAAAAAGCGCAGCAAACAAAGCTCCTTTAGTGACATTTAATGTGTTCCCCCCTCCTGCGGAACTCATCTTTAGTGTGTTCCGCCCTCAATGGTTGATCAGATTGAAGATCGAAAGTGTCCCCATTCTCCAGACTGCAAGGTTCCAGGTGCTGTTTGTCATTGTCTGTCATGAGGGCAAAAGTCGGAGGTTGTGCCACCACCCAGTCTTTGTGCTGTGAGTCCTGGCCCAGCAGAGCTTTCAGCAGAGCTTTGGAAACTGGAGAAGCTCCATGCTTCCCAATCGCTGCGTGAGGTTTCCAAGGGACCTCCCTGTTGGTGTAAGGGCCTCAAGGCTTCTACTCACTGCTCCGTTGGAAGGCTTCGAAGGGTAAGGACGAAGGGAGCTTCGAAGGTGAGGACGAAGGGGGCTTCGAAGACTTCGAAGGCGAGGACGAAGGGGGAGGGGGCTTCGAAGGCTTCGAAGGTGAGGACGAAGGGGCCTCGTCCTTCCTTCGAAGCCTTTGAAGCCTTCGAAGGCCCCTTCGTTCTCATGAGCCGAAGGGGGGCTTCAGAGAAAGCGAAGCCCAAACCCTCAAAATGGAGTCCCTACTGGGTCGGCCTTTAAGAGAGAGCACAAATATTGGAAGATGTGTTCCCTTGTAAACCCAAATAAGGAACATATTACTCGAAACGCTAAACCCTGAACCCTAAGCCCTCAACCCTAAACCCTAAACCCTAAGCCCAAAACCCCAAACAAAAAATCTCTGCAGTGCGTTGCCGAGGCTCAGCCCCCGCTCCTGGCCAGCCGGCGCCGCACCAAGGCGGTGCACAGGCTGGAGGATCCAAGAACCCGGTCAAGGGCCTGGCGTCTGGGGTCTGGGGTTTAGGGTTTAGGGTTTAGGGTGGGTTTCTAGGGTTTACTTGGGGTTTACTTAGGGGTTATAGGGTTCAGGCTTCAGGGTTTACGGTTTATGGGGTTTGGGGTCAAGGGCCTGGTGTATCGGGTTATAGGGCTTATAAGGTGTATAGGGTTTAGGCGTTAGGGTTTATTTAGGGCTTATAGGGACTAGGGTCAAGGGCCTGGTGGAGAGGGTTTAATTGGGTTTAGTTGGGGTTTACTCAGGGGTTAATTAGGAGGGTTTATAGGGTTTGTACAGGGTTTATAGGGTCTTTAAAGGGTTTGTGGCTCTTTTAGAGTTGATAGGGCTTATAGGTTCTTTGGGGTTGATAGGGGGTATAGGGTTCATAGGGTTTGTGGGGCTTACCTAGTTTATAGGGCTTACAGGTATAGGGCTTATAAGGTTTATAGGGCTTTATAGAGTTTAGGGTTGACCCAGAGACCCCCCCCCTCCTAACTCTTCTGAAAGGCCCACAAGTTCCTCTTATAAGGGTCAGGCCATGGGGAGCGGCGTGGAGCTACTATTTGGGTTTAGGGTTTGTAGGGTTTATAGGGTCTATAGGGTCTAGGGTTTAGGGTTTGTAGGGTTTATAGGGTCCATAGGGTTTAAAGCGATGCCAGCAGCAGTAGCAGCAACACCATCTCCGTACCGGGGGTGTGCGGGATAGCACTTGGCCACCCCGACCTGCCTCAGGGATACCCTGACACAACTGCAGGTTGGTGGGCGAGAGCTTCATGGTCTTGGTGTTGGCCCAGATGTCTGGGCAGCTCCATGGACAATGCCCTTGCAGCATCGGACGCGGCAGCGGCTCTGAGCGCTGCCAGGAACGCGTCAGCTGCAGCAGCTCTGGCCGCCCTCTCCTTGGACGAAGGAGCCCGGAACTTCAACCCTGGACCCCAGAGTGGTTGAGGCCACTGAAGTGCTAAGGACTGTGCTACGAAGGCGTTGAGATATGTTGAGATGTGCAGCATTCCGCCCTAAACAGGCTTTGGAGTCTTAGGGCTCTCTCAGGGCGTGGTGAACATCTTGGAGAGGCCTCTTCTGGGCCTTCATATGCCCAGCGGGCTGGCGGCCCTTGTCTTTTTGTAGTTTGGGGTTCCGAAGCCCTCAATGACATCTAAACGCTAAGGGTTTAGATAGGGTAGTTTGTAGTTGAGGGTTGAAGGCTTCGGGGTTTAGGGCGTAGGGCTTGGGGTTCGGGGTTGAGGGTGTGGAATTCAAATTCAGACCTTTAGACCTTACCTTGCAAAGACTCTCATTGCCAGAGCCTCTCGGAACCCTAAACCCTAAGCAAGCTTCCTTCCACTCCCTCACACTGCAGAACCCTAAGTTAAAAAGCCTACGCCCTAAACCACTGCTTTATGTACGATCACCCCAAACCCTAGCTACTGCTTGCTTAAGGACCCTTGTTAAAATTAAGATAACAAGAAAGAAGATATACAAAAAACAAAAACACCAAATACCGATGTGCCTGTTAAACCCAAACCTCCTTCAACGCTAAAACCCTAAACCCTAAACCCTAAACCCTAAACCCTAAACCCTAAACCCTAAACCCTAAACCCTAAACCCTAAACCCTGCAAAGCAGTAGCCTCCGGCGGCACTCCGGCATCCAAGAGCCCTGCCGCCTCGCTGAGGGCCTTTGCCGCCTTCGGAGTTCGGTGGGGTTGAGGTGCGGGGGAGGGGGGGGGTTAAGTGGGTTACCCTAAACAACCCTAAACCCCAAGCCCTAAACCCTAAACCCTAAACCCCCGAGTTTGGAGTTCAGGTGTGGGCTGCTAGGGAGTTTGTGGTTGTTGGTGTTTCAAGAGGACAGTCAAAGTCGAGCTGCTCATTGTAGAAGCCTCTTCTCAGCCATTTTGAGCTTCCACAAGTCTCAAATCCCTCAGGGGGTCCATGTGTGGCCACATAGTGTACACTTGGGCCTCAATCTTGGAAGCCAGTATCCATTTTATCAAAATACGGGTACCCTTTTCTTGGTTACTTTACAAGGGGGCCCAGAACAAAAACAAGCAGGAGCAGAGGGTAGTCCGAGTTGCGGAATACCCTGGGCCAAAAAAGATTAACCTTTCAACTATGGTAGGATTCTGTCTACCCCAAAGGCTGGCACATCACGTACTCAGCTACTAAGTAGTAGATTTAAGGCCCAAGAGTATGTACTCTATGGGCACATGGACGCTTGGGAAAAATGACTCCTCGTTCTGAAGGTAGCTAGCTGAAACTGTCCAAAAGTTTTAAGGTTTAGGGTTTCGAGTCTGGTGCTTGGGCGTCAACCTTTGGGGAGCCGAGTTAGGGGCTTCGGGTTTGGGGGCTTGCGCTTGCGGGCAACGGCCGCACCCCACAGGGCAGACCTAAGTTGTGGACCCTAAGCCCTAAACCGTAAACCCTAAACCCTACACCCTCAATCCCAAGCCCTCATTCCTAGCCATAAAAAAGGGCTCTACTCCCTGTTGACAGGGCTCAGAATTGAGATCAACCATACCCTGGAAGCCAGAAGCCTCATTCAACGCCCTCGAGACCCTCGACCAGCTAGGGTGTAGGGTTCAGGGCTGGGGTTTAGAGTTTATGGCTTGGAGCTTCGTGTTGGGTTAAGATTGAGGGTTTAGGCCTGAGAACTCAGAAACCCCGTCCTAAACCCCCTAAACCCCCTAAACCCCGTACACCCCGTAAACCCCGTAAACCCCCTAAACCCCCTAAACCCCCTAAACCCCCTAAACGTGAAACCCTAAACTCTAAACCCTAAACCCTAAACCCTAAACCCTAAACCCTAAACCCGGGCGTGAAACACAAGGTGTGGCCTTCAGGGCACCCCACAGGTCCAGGAAGTCCTGCGGCCTGCGGAACGGGTTCAAGGCCCACGCCCTGGGTTCCCCTGCTTTCGGTTTAGGGTTTAGGGTTTAGGGTTTAGGGTTTAGGGTTTAGGGTTTAGGGTTTAGGGTTTAGGGTTTAGGGTTTAGGGTTTAGGGTTTAGGGTTTAGGGTTTAGGGTTTAGGGTTTAGGGTTTAGGGT
Source organism: Symbiodinium natans (assembly GCA_905221605.1). Taxonomy (NCBI): domain Eukaryota; class Dinophyceae; order Suessiales; family Symbiodiniaceae; genus Symbiodinium; species Symbiodinium natans. Next base: position 73,357 of record CAJNDS010002751.1, on the reverse strand, counting down.
TTAGGGACCATACTAAGGGCCCATGGTTCCAACCTTAGTTTTACGGCCGAGGAAGGCTGAGGCTCGGATTTGGGTGTAAGAAGTGCAGAGGACTTCGGCATTGTTCCACCTGATCGGAACCTATTGACCGACTAGGTAGCTCACGATAGAGAAGTAGGGATTTCCGGCACCTCGTACTCTAAACCCTAAGTCTCGAACCACGCAAGGGATGCAGACTGCAAGGACTTAGAATTTGCCTTTGCTGGCACCCCCCAACATTGCAAAAAATGTGTCTTGCCACGCAAAACAAGCGCGGAATATTGATAGTGCCCATCGTACTAATGCGTATATATACATCTATATCTATATATGTGTATATATATATATATGGATGTAGATGCAGCCTACAAACCCTTAGGCCCTCAACGCCATAGGCTTCAAAAACCTTGCAAAGCCCAAGATCCTGCAAAACCGACGTTAAACTCGGTGAGAGACGTGTAGGGTTTCAGGTTTAGGGTTTAGGGTTTAGGGTGTAGGGTTTCGGGTTTAGGGTTTAGGGCCTTAAACAAACGCGAATGGTCATTGCGACTATAAGCTTCTATTTTTGAAACAAGTCAGATTGCACCAGTAACGCGCAACCCCCCCCCCCCCACCCCCCCCCCCCCACCCCCCACCCCCCCCCCCCCACCCCCCCCCACCCCCACCACCCCCCCACCCACCCCCCCCCCCCCACCCCCCCCCCCCGAGCCAAAACAAGGGTGGTCTCGGACCTGCCACCTGCATCGGCCAAGCGCAAAGCTGCGGCCTGGTCGTAACCCTACTTTTTGGTATGTTATTACCATTAAACCCTTTATAGGATTCCTAGGTAACCTACAAGAAGGTAGGTTTGGGGTTCTTACGGTAGGGGCGTAAGTAGGGTTTTAAGGTTTAGGGTTTGTGGAGTATGTTGAGGAAGCATTTGGGGAGATCCGAAGTTGGGGAAGAGTTTGGGGCTTTGGAGGTCTGGGCTGTGTGTGCGGGTGCGCGGCTTTCAGGTTTCAAGGCTCAGGGTTTCTTCCGTACCGTGGAGGGTGATGCTCTTCTGCTTTTCCAGAAGCCAAGTTTCCAAAAAGCCATGGCAGGAAGGTACGCACTTTTGAAAGAGCACCGCCTTCCGTCGGTTCATGATAGTAACCGATAGCATCTCCATCCATGCAGACGGGAGTTCTCCCTGCAGATAGGACCAGAAATCAGAACAATGGTATGAAGTTACTTGCTGTTGACTTCGCAACGGCAAAAAACCCACCGCGACTTAACTTTCAACTTCATTGCCAACACAGTATCGTGGAGGTCAGTATGTCGTGGTTACGTCCGGGCGCCCCAAATCCTTAAACCCTAAACCCTAAGCTCCCAATCCCTTCTGAACCTCGAACCCTTGACCTCTTGTCAGAACACCTCGGACCCCTCCAAAGGCTTGGGGTTTCAGGGTTTAGGGTTTAGAGTTAGTTAAGGGTTTAGGGTTTAGGGTTTGGGGCCTAGGGCTCAGTAGTGCAACATCGAGGAGACAGCCGAAGAGAACGTGGGAACCTTACTTATAAAACCTCAAACCCTCAAACTCCAGTATGTAAACCGGGGAGCAGCCACAACGCGTCTATCGGCACCTCGCATCGGAAACACAAGGCTGCTATAGGTTTAGAGTTTAGAGTATAGGGTCTAGGGTTCAGTTTAGGCCAGACCAGATAGACCTACTTTAAAAAGCTTTTATGCAGACGCTCTTTCCTGCTGGTCAAAGGTGTCATGCCGTGTTGTTTCCTGGGGACCACATGAACCCTAAAATTGGGGCCATATACCCTAGACTACTACAATTCCTATTAAGGCATCTAAAACCATAAGCCCTCTTTGGGGTTCACTTGATGCCCAAAGTTCAAAGATGCCTGACCCAGGGACACCCGTTTTCTCAGAAAGCCCTCTCTCAGCTTCTAGGGAGGGTTTAGGGTTTAGGGTTTAGGGTTTAGGGTTTAGGGTTTAGGGTTTAGGGTTTAGGGTTTAGGGTTTAGGGTTTAGGGTGTGGATCGGCACATGCAGCATGTATGGAAGAAAGCACCGCAGCTCCTTGGCCTAAGTGCCTCCTCAGCTATAGGGTTTAGACCCCAGGTGCACCCGTAGGTTGGCCAAGTAAAGATAGGTTGAGTAGAACTTGTATAGCCTTTTTTCAAAACGAAATCCTAGTGTATAGTCAGAAGCGTTAGCCATCTTGTTGCTTTCGCTGTTGTGTGTAGCTGAACCCTCGTGTACGAGGCATGGTCCTGAGAAAAGGAGCGCCGTGAGAGCCCATGGCTTCCAAAGGTCATGAGCCCAAATTACGCTCAGCTGCGTATGGCCGCAGGAGCAATATCCTGGAGGAACGGCTAGCAAGCCCGACAACTGACGTGGAAACTGCGGACCAGGGAAGAGGTACCCACCATGGTGCCATGGATGGGCTGAGAGCTGGTTGCGGCAGTTGCTGCATGTGTTTTTCTGTTGATTTCGAGGCTGAGCCAGGATGGTCTTCCAGCGATAACAGCAAAGATGTCTCTTCTGAACTTGTGCAATGGAGCATCAGCCCCAGTGGCGAAATGCCATTACCCTTCACCGTAGATGTGTTGGAAGAACGTGGTGTTTTGCTGGAAGCTGGGAGGATGCAGAGGCGGAATATGCCCACGTGTGTAGATTCAGACAGTCAAGAAAATCTTACTGATCAGTGTGGAAGCAATGGCATGGTAAAGGATAGACAACCTGGAGTAAGTGGTGGAGTGGCGCAAAGGGCTCTGGAGTTCTCGTCAACGGGGTATGACTGTACATCTGGCCTCGCGACTCAGGGCAGGGTATTGCAGTATTCAATGTATGGCTGCGATCCTGCCGAGGAGATGACTGGCACCCGGGAGACCCATGGGCTCAAGAGCGCTGCTGGAGGAACGGATGTGGACTCCGGTTTCGTGGAGAGCTGGGTTCGAGAAGAGCAGGTACCAAGACCTCTGACTGATGGATCCTTAAGGGATCAGACGCATGAGGGGGTTGGGACTTGTCGGCCTGATCCACTCATGCCTCTGATCGAGGAGCTCGAAGGTGTACAGACGTCACGGCAGGAGGAGTTTGTAGGTTTAAGTAGCCTCGGACGAATACCGTCCACGCGGAAGAGCGATGTTTGTGTAGATACCGATGTAGGAGGTAGGGCAGCCAATTTCAAGGCCACCTTAGGTGATTATAAGGGTTCCCTAGGTTCCGGCGTCCCCGAGGAGGTCCCTGAGGCACCGCGGCCTGGTTTGCCCGAGCACGCGAGCTGTGGGATGTCACATGCCTACTTTCCTGGCCCTGCCGATAATATATGGGTTAGTCCTCAGAACCCTAAGCGGGTGACCCTAGCCTTGCCAAACCAACAAGCCAACGGTGGGTTTGTTCTGGTTGTACCTGGGGACGATAGGAACACTCCGACTTCCTCAGCACAAGGAATGTCTCAAGGCCCTACAGTCGATTCAGGAGAAGATACGCCCGAATGGCCGGTGCAATCAGCTTGCAAACCACCACAGTTAGGGTTAGGGTCACAGGGTTCAGACAGTGTGAGGGATAGCCACCCAGGACCGTCCCTTCAAGAAAGCCATTGTGAGACCTCTGGTCAATCAAAGTCACTGTCCTTCGGCAGAGACGTCACTGTGGAATTCAGTGGGTGTCAAGAAACGAACGACACCAATGTTGCATTGCGTCATCAAGATGCTTTAAGTGCTACTGGCAGCAGAATGGTCAGGCTACAGCGGCCGCGTAGACTTGATCCATGCCTCCACGAAGCCCGAAACGCGTATTGATGGCATTTGTGAGCCTCATATTCCCGGGGAACCGCGTGAGTCCTTTCGTGGCGAGAGCTCAACCCTTGTATCCACTGAGCCTGATGCAAACGTCAGTGGCGGTTGTGAGCCTCACATTCACGCGGAACTTCGTGAGTCCAGTCGTGGTGAGTGCTCGACCCTTGCTCTTTCAGAATCTGAGCAGGGTACTGGTCGCAATTGCAAGCCTCATAGTCCCGGGGAACTTCATGAGTCCCATTGTGGTGAGAGCTTAACTGATGTGTGTAGAGGGCTGTCCGGCGAAGCAGAAAATTATCCTCCTCAGGGCCCGAGAGAGGGTAAGAATCCTGCAGAGCATGCCTTCGACTTTGTGTGTGGTGTTCAGAGCGGTCTAAGCTCTGATGCGTGTGCAAGGCAGGAGTGGACCGCTAGTCATGATAAGGCCACCAACAATCTGCCAAAAGTTGCAAGGTTGGTTCCCGTTGAAATAGGCGACGAAAGGTCCGTGAGGGAGTGCACTCCTCCACGCACCTTGCCTGTGACTTCAACTGGAGGTTTAGAAGACGGGCTGAAAAGGGTTCTGCAATCACTTCAGGAAGAGAACTTTGACTTCGAGATTGGGTCTGAGGCAAGCCCTGGAAGCGTTAAGCAGAACCGCATTAACTCGTCGGGGTCCTATGGTTTAGGCCCTAACTCGAACCCAGGTCAATCAGTGCCTGAGTCAAATGTGATCCCCACCAAATGTCAGATCTCAAGTGAAGCAAAGAGAGATGATAAGGGTGGTTTTGAACGATCGTTACCGCAACAAGCCCCGCAACCATGTAAGGAAGTGAGTCGCGACTCTTCCGGTGTTCGGGAGCTTAAGCGATCGGTCAGGTTTGATGTTGATGTGCATAAGGCAGAAAATGCCATAAGCATCCAAAGTGTTGTGGAAAAAGAGGGGTCAAAGCCTGTGCTGGTTGCCGCAGGGCAATGTGTGACCAGCAAGACCTCGTTTCCTCCCTTGCCAATCCGGTCACCTATCCCAGTGACATTGATAGGGGATCTCTCAAAGGTGACTCCGTCATGGGTCAAAGCTGCGCAGACTGCAGAGGAGTCAGTGCATCCAAACACCGGCGATCCGGTGTCCTTGTGCAAGCCGAGGGAGGGGGTGATAAGCCCTAAGAACGCTCAGCCGAGCTACTCCAACCCGGTAGGATCTTTTGGTTTAAGTCCTGCCTTGGTGATAGGCCCTAAGAGCGCTCAGCCGAGCCACCCTAACTCCGTAGGATCTTTTGGGTTAGGTCCTGCTTCGGAGATAAGCCCTAAGAGTGCTCAGCCGAGCCACCTGAACCTTAGCGGTCCTTTCGGTTTAGATGCACATACCCTTCTTGTTCCTAATGCCGCGTCCTCTCCAGCAATGACAGGCAGCGTCTTGCGATCCCAGGTGCCTTTACCGGGAGGGATTCGGCGCTCGACAGAACGTGAGCCGGAACTTGACATAGGTTCTGAGCATCTGTGTGCGCAAGCACATGGTCCAGACGCACTACAGCTGGGCGAGTGGAAACCTGACCAGGGTCACCATGTCAATTCTAGCCAGCACCATAAGCCCGTTGGGTTTAGTCCTGATTCACCCTTGGTGCAAGGTCCTGCGCTGGATCAAAGGCCAGAGCAAGCTGTGCCTCGCTGTGATCCCAATTCCACTCAGAACCATAAGCCCGTTGGGTTTAGTCCTGATTTACCCTTGGTGCAAGGTCCTGTGTGCAAAGGTAGGTCCGAGCGCGATGTGTATCGTGGTGACTCCAACGCTGACCTGGGCCATGGTCCAAACCTACCAGGAAAGCAAAGCTCTGCAACTTCAGCTGGGGCGTCCGCGCGTCGTACTGAGTACTACCAGATCTGCTCGGACGAGGAGAGTGAAGACAGTGACCAGCAACAGAGCGGTTATGACTTTCTAGGCGGACCCATTGAGGTCGGATGTGTGCATTTGTCCCTGTTCCCCAGGCCACTGAGGCTGCCGTTGTTCCCTTCGCAGGGGGTGCCTTTAAAGCCACTGCCCCGGGGAGGGTTAGGGGGCCTGCTTGCACCGCAAGCGCGTTGCTGGTCCTTGAGTCGGTCCCTTACTCAAATGCCCATTGGTATGTCCCTGTCGAGTTGTCTTCCGACCCCGCCCAGCGGGCCTGCGCCGCAACGCCTGCTGTCGGCACCATCTCGATCCAACATGAGCGTTTTCCTGCCAATAGTCCTATGTTCTGGGTATCAAGTTTGCAACGTGCCCGGACAGGTTGGCGCACGTTGGGGGGAGTCCCTATACCCAGAACAAAACCAAAAACATAAATATGCAGTTTCTAGGGAAAGGGAACAGAGCCCCGACACCAATCTGAAGGAGGCCGGCTCATTGGTTCAAGGTGTCAGAATAGTTCAGGTCGCGTTAAGGCAGGGACATGTGGGTCTAAGCGCAAAGGGCAGCCAAAGATCGGCAGTTCCCAAAGCTGTCTCAGTGAACCAAGGTGCCCAGCCAGAAAAGCAGGTGCAAGCTGAGGCATCGACTGCCTACCTAAACCCTAAGCCCGCATGGTTTAGTGCCTTTTCCTGTGGTGAGCTCAGAGAGCATAAAGGTCAAAGCGTCTCGCTTCCGATGCTGAGTGCCCTTGTGTCAGCATCTATGGCACATGTTAAAGCAGAGGTACAAGGCTCAGGTGTCCAAACCGGTAAGGTGCGTGCAACTCAAACTGCGTGCACATCGCCGGGCAAACAAGAAAATGAGACCCAAGGAGATCTAGTCAAGGGCGTCCATCCCGGGGACCACAACTGCTGCGCGCAAAGTCGGACGCATGTGCACAGTGCTGTTTGTGTTCGAAAGGGTGCCTATAAGATCAGGGTTGGCACGGTGTGTTCCAGGCCAGATCAAAAGGGTGCTGTGTGCCAAGCCATGGGAACCTATCCCGAGGCACAAGACAGTGGTGTGCAAAGTCGGATGCATGTACACCCTGCCGTCGGTGTCACAAATCAATCAGGCGCACCAAGAAGCAACTTTAATGCCCTACTTGGATGTCGCAGGTTTTGGCAATCGGTGGTGGCCATGCTGGGAGGGGGGCAATCGTGGGTGCAGGACTGCGCGCTAGCGTCAATCGTTACCCTGTTTCGAGTATCCAGGGGTGTTCAAGAGTGCAGGAATATAAACTGTACCCAGCCTCCAAAGAGATCAAAGTGCGCCGCAGAATGGTTAAATCAAGGTGTGAATGCGCTAGTTGAAGAGACGGAGAGTAAAGAGCCTGTATGTGAACCGGGGCTTCAAGATATGGCTGCGAGGCCGGAACCAGTCGAACAGAAAATGTCCTCAAACCCAGCTGCAACGGGCTTGTATAGCCATGAGTTGGGGCAAGACTTCGTGAGTCCCACTGTGCCTCAAGAGCAGCCTGCCTTGACTCCGCATGATCACCCACTCAAACTGGCGATAATGATCACGGCGGCATCCACCCTTGAAAATGTGTGTGTTTTGCGACCGAGGCTGGTTCAGACGGGTTTGCCTAAGTATATTTGGCAAAAATACTCGGGAGGACACTTTAAGATCCAGCACAACCAATTCCACAAACAAGCAGAGGTTGGTGTGGGTAATTGGGTTTTGTCGCAAGCAGCAGCCCAGTTGCAACCACGCATGGTGTCCGTGTACCAGGACACAGAACAGCTTGGTGCATTCATGGAAGCAGTGATTGTGGATTTGCGTGAAGACGGGAGGTATCCTGAGCCCGGGAAAGAGGTGATTCGTGAAAACCTCTTCAAATTGCTGAAGCATATTCACCGCATGAATATGATCGCACGTCAGGTAAGATCACTGTATGATAGCCTTGACTGGAAACTAAGTGGTGAGGAGTATGATTGTGTGTTAAGTAGTCTGCTCCCATCCAGAAGCTTCTTCGAGGCACATGAGAGTAACGACCCTGAAGATGATGGTAGGTGGTTGTTGCTAGAAGATGGTGTGCCATTTGTGCAGGCATCGCTAGTGCCGCCGAATGAAGACAGACCCCATGATGGACTGTTAACCTCAAGCGAACATCTGAGGAAAAAGGCCCGCCAGGAGCCTTTTGACGACCTACAACTTAGGACCTGGAGCTATTTGTTCAATAGTGAAGCTTTCAAACAGGCAATAGGTCGTCACAACTTATGGAGCTGCTGTACCTACTTTGGAAAAACGAGGGCTGACCTTGGGACAGCCTTGGAGCCCACTTCAGAAGCAGTCTCTGCTCGTTGGGGCCCCTGTCCGCACTTCAAAAAGGGGTTCTGCAGATACGGTGACCAGTGCCGTTATGAGCATACCTCTCAAGTGCCCACCAAAGTCTCCACTGAGGAGCAGGACTGTGAACCGAGGTGCCATGCCTCTGGAGCTTCAGACAGCGATCCCACAGAATGGGGGTTCTGCAGATACGGTGACCAATGCCGTTATGAGCATTCCTCAAAAGTGCCAGAGCAAGCCTCTAGTGAAGAGCAGAATCGCAATCTCAGGGGTCGGGCCTCAGAGGATTCTGGCAATGCGCCGGGAGATTGGAAAGTCTGTCCCTACTTCAACAAGGGGCGTTGCAGGTACGGCGACAAGTGCCGTTATAAGCATCACTCCGAAGTGTCAGTACAAACTTCTCCAGAAGAGCAGGAGCATAAGCCTGGGAATTGTCCAACTAAAGATTCCGGGAAAGCGTCTGTGGAATGGGAGGTATGTCCACACTTTCAAAAGGGGTTTTGCAGATACGGGGCTGAATGCCGTTATGAGCATGACCCTGTTGCCCCAAAGACTGAAAGCGTTTCCAGTCGAGTGGAAGGAGCCGTTGTTCAAGAGGTACAGGTGTGTCCTCACTTTGCACGAGGCTATTGCAAAAGAGGGAATCAGTGTGGATACCTTCATGATGGTGTCATCCCTAAGCAAGAGCCTGTTGATGCTGAACAAACACCACCGAACCCCCACAAGTCCTTGTCGGTGGTAACAAAAGAAAGACTGCGTCAATTCGGGTTGTTGAGCGTGTGCTTCAGGCATTTTGCCGGGCAGTGCAAGCATAAGGCGTGCCAGTTTTCACACCGCGCACTGAAAGCCTGGGAAGTTCGCGTACTGAAGCAGCTTTTGGGCGGACCTAGTGAGGTCCAGACTCAGGTAATCCCGCCGGGCCAAAATCTCCCTGCGTCACAGCCTGTGCCAAACCAAGGCCTTCCTGTATGGCAGCCCATTGAACCTCCGGCGGCTAGCCTGAGTGAGATACTACAACAGGAGGCTCAGGGGGTGTCTTCCCGGACATCGAAGCTTACAGCAGCTCGACCTGCGTCAGACTTCCGCAAAGGTTTTAAGGTGTCAATTCCGGGGTCCACTATTCTTAGGCGCAAGCTGGGTGATCATGGGACTAGTAGGGTTGTGTTTTCACGTGAACCAGGACAATGTCGTCCTTTATGTGCCCAGCCATGTGCATACGCCCGATCATGTGCGCGGTCCACGCCAAACACTTTAGTGGCGGGGTGGAAAGCACACTGGCCTGCTAAAGGGAAGACAAAGTCTTTCTCGTGCAGTGGTAACCTGCCGGCCACCACGACAGGTTCAAGGTTTCCCATGTCCTCCTACGTGGCCAATCCCCCAGGAACAAAGGCTAAGGTTGCTGCGCCCACAGCCGTCCCACCAGCAGGTGGTTCCCAAGCACAGTGGCACACAGTGCACCAGTCGGTGTTTCAGCGCATGCAGTGGGCCGACGTTGCTGACACTTCCGAGGAAGAGCTAGATGAGCCCGCTGATGAGAGTTCAATCAGTGCTCAGCCACTAAATGCCGGGGGCGGCAAGAAGGTTGTAGATAGGTCCACAAGACGAAAATTGAGGATGTTAAAAAATGATGCCTTTTGGAAACTACGCCGGTTTAAGCCATTGCCGGTTAAAGGCCGAGTAGAGGCACCACAGCAGAGGGATAATGCCTTAATTTCACGCAATGTGTTGGTAGACCCTCACTCCGCGCAGGTGCCCAGGTGTGTCTTGGACTCTCTATGGTCCAAGCTTGCAGTTAAGGAAGTCCTGACAATAGCTCCAGGTACAGGTCAAGGGGACGCCTTGCATGTTGTAGAGTGCGACGCAGCTCAGTCCAATCAGAGTCTGCCAAGGCTGACTGTCACTTGTTCAACTGGTTGCCCTCATCCGGGGGAGCCAGATCCTGGTCATTGCGGACTCCCGGGCGGTGTTGCCGAGGATAGGACCTTCCCTCAGGTTAACGCAAATCAACCGCCGAGTTGTCCTTCACAAGTGCCCAGGTTTGTCCTGAATTCGTTGTGGTCTAAGCTCGCGCATGAGGGCAAGACTGTGTCGACCCCGAGCGCTTGCAAACCTGTTTGTGCTCCCATCCCAAAAGCAGATGGGTCGGTGTGCGAGGAAATACAGTCCTCTCAAAGTCTGCCAGATATGACCACTCCTGGTCAACTCGGTTGTCCTCAACCGGGGGAGTCAGGGGTTCTAGAAAGTGGTACGGTGCAGCTCTCTGAGGTGTTGTCGAACACACAAGCTGCATACCCGCCTTTCCTTCAAGTGGGGGAGCAAGACCTTGACCAATCGGGTCCAACAGGAGATCCTGTTATCTCCTCGTCTTTCCCTCAGGCATCTCATGCCTTACCTGTGTCTAGGGTTGTCCTGGATTCAGTATGGGCTCGTCCTGCGCCCAAGGGTACAACTAGACCTACCCCAAGAGCGTGTCGCCGTGGACGCTCTCCACCGGGGGAGCAAAACCTCGCATCCTGTGCGACAGAAGGCCGCTTCGTTGCAGAGAGGTCTTCTTGTCAGGTCTCACTTGCCATGGCTTTTGCGTGCTGTAAGGGTGAGGAAAGTGCAAGCAATGAGCATTGCTTGGGGGGAGACCACCTCTCAGCAAAAGCGAAAAAGCGCACCTCAAGTCAAAATTCAGCACAGAACTTGTCACAAAATCCAGGCGAAAAAAGGGATAAGGCCCTAGCTGGGCAACTTATTGAAGCCTTGGACCTAAGTGAGTCAACACCTGTGCTAAAGGTCCCAAGAAAGGACAATGTTGTTATGGAGTTTGATAAAACAAAGGGGTATCCGGGTGAAGGTCCTCCAAAGAAATCAGGCGCCACTCAGGTAGATTGGGGTCAGTGCCCGCATTTCCAGAAAGGGTTTTGCAGCTGGTGACCAGTGCCGTTATGAGCATTCCTCTGATGCGCGGACACCTGCAGTTCCTTCAAAGAACCCAGGCGTCACTCCGGTGGAATGGGGCCCCTGCCCGCATTTCGAGAAGGGGTTTTGCAAATACGGTGACCAGTGCCGTTATGAGCATTCCTCTGATGCGCGGACACATACCTCTTCCAGAAGACATGTAGGCGAAGGCTCATCAAGCAGAGCTAAGGACCGGGGGAGCAGTGCACCGTCAACCCCACCTAAACGTGTGGAGAAAAGAGCAACTCCGCCCTGGAGACGTCCTGTAACTCCACCTAAATCCCCGTCAGGAACTGCACAAAGTTCCATTGGTTCTCCTGAATCTTTGCCTATGCCCGCCGAAGGGGCAGCCGTTGAGTTGCTCGAGATACGTGAGCAACGAAGAAAGGCTGCTATCCAGGCTGCAAAGGACTTCCTAAGGGGGCGACGAGTGAAAGAAGGAGGCTTGACAAGTGAGTGCTCGGTGAAGGCCATCGAAACACCATCTGGTGCTGCTAGGTCAAGGAGCCCACTGCGTAGACCTCCGCCGCCACCTAAGAGCAACAGGGCTAAGGGTTCCGGCCAAAGACCTACACCGCCGCCACCCCCTAGAGTGAGGTCTAGATCGGTTATAAGTGGCCCCGAGGGTAGTAGGATTAGTAGGCCTAAGTTACTCCCCGGACCTCAACTCCCGCCACCGCAGGGAGAAGGACATGCTGCCGGAAGCAGTGGAATTGTCAAACCCAAGTTTGATGTCAAAGTCGATCAGCCTGTGCCGAAAGTGCCACCACAGATTGTTCAACCTAAGTTCAATCTGGAATTTAACTACAGCGTAGCACAAAAGGGCATGGGTTTGAAGAGAGGGTCGGTCGACCTTCCGAGTGTGATTCCAGATCAGCCGTTGAACATTTCCGGGAAATTGACAAGACAAACGACCAGTCGTCACCTTGGTGAAGATGAAACACCGGTGCCGCCTTCAAAGGAATCTTTAGCCTCTATGCATATCAAAGAGGAGGATCCGACTTCAAAGAGCTCCGTACCAGAAGCATCGTCCTCAAATGAGGCCGGAAGCGGAGCAGCTTTCAATGAAGTCTCTGGCGAAACGGCAGGCCAAGGCTCCACGCAAGGGTCTTCGAAGGCATCGTCTTTTCAAACTTCTAACCCTGCTGTTCTCTCTAATCCAGTTAGTGGTCAAGAGGAAGCAGAGGAAAGAAGTGGTGTTACAGACAGACTGTGGATGTCCCACGATGAAATCCTGGATCTGGAATATGAAAGGCTGAAAAAGGAAGAGCAGCAGCAGGAGGAAGATTTGCGAGCTCCTGCTGGGACAAGGTTGGTTTCTAACGTGGTTGCCACTGAGAGTGTTGATAAGCCAGAGGTTTTAACTCTTAGGGCTGAGTCAACCAACGTGAAGCCCGCAGCACTCAAGACTGAGACATTCGGTCGTGTGGAGTCCTTGGGACTCAATGTTCATTTAGAGAGCCGTCCAGGGCCCTCTGATTCCCGCCGCCATCATGAACCGGCGTCAGCTGCAGTCAGATCTGTGGCAAGTGCAACCGAAGCAGACGGTTCAGGGCCAATCCAAAGGGAAGGTTATAGGATTAGGCTAAGGATAAGTGAAGACCCGGACGCCGCAGCGTATAGGATAATTACTATACAAGGCGAAAGCGAGGCGCCTCTAAGGGTCCACTGCACCCGTCGCATTCTGGAATGCGTACTGCTAGTTTGGAGGTGCGGTTTCAGGCTTTCTAGGTTAATGAGCCATTTGCCGGGCCATGAGAACCGCCTCATCTCCTTCCCTCCTGTGATGAAGGAACAGTTGAGTCACGTAGTCCCTGGATCAGTGCTCGAAATTGTGTTCGAGCCGGACCCACAGGGGTGCCAAGCGGAGGTGGACTATACTCTGCTGAAATGTCTGCTGGCAGAGTCGCAGTACACTGAGCGTTCGTGCCAGTACTGCGATCCAACACGACCTATGAGGCTTTTTCAAGAAAAGAGGCCCAGCGGTCGAGGTCTGGTATTAACGCCAGACCTTCGCCTTCGGAGTTTTGCAGCTGGGGTGCCGGGCAAGGACGTGCTACGTGAGCTCCACCAAGAAGGCTACCCTCTTAGAGGTCTTTGCCAGACCAAAGGCCATTGGATGACAGTCCCGCTGGAGCTAAGAGTCCAGCCAAGAGGGTTCCTCTTGGTCTGGCCAGCACCGATCCAGGACTGACACAACCCTTTCCTGTAAGCCTGCCAGGCATAAAGGAATAGGCTACAATGTGCGTCAGAACTGTCCGAGTTTTTGCAGTCTATGTTTTTAACGGACAAAGGAAACCACCAGGCATTCCGACTGCCATACCGGTGGTAAAACTGAGGACTCCACAAGGCATTCCGACTGCCATACCAGTGGAGGGGTCGAAAACGTCGTCGGGTATTCCGCCTACCCGTATCATCACCTGTTTTTCTTTTGTGCCTCCCTGTAAGCCTAAGGGCATAAAGGGACCGAAGGATGAAGTTTCTCTGCCGATAGCAGAGTCATCCGTATCACTTTTTGCATATTTGCTTTCGACTTTCTGATTGCCTCCACGAGGGAGATACGCAGGCCATTCCAGGCTGTCGAACTCAAGGCAAGTCAAAGTCCAAAGGTGCCGTTTGTAAAGCTGATAGATCCGTACCTCAAGAATGGCATGAGGCTCGTTAGTACGGCGGATCTTAACAAAAGCCCTATCTCACTCAACCTGCCACTCAAGCTGCGCCGATTCCTTGTGTTTCGTGGGTTAGAACCCCCGAAGGGGGGAGTGTGGATCGGCACATGCAGCATGTATGGAAGAAAGCACCGCAGCTCCTTTGGCCTAAGTGCCTCCTCAGCTATAGGGTTTAGACCCCAGGTGCACCCGTAGGTTGGCCAAGTAAAGATAGGTTGAGTAGAACTTGTATAGCCTTTTTTCAAAACGAAATCCTAGTGTATAGTCAGAAGCGTTAGCCATCTTGTTGCTTTCGCTGTTGTGTGTAGCTGAACCCTCGTGTACGAGGCATGGTCCTGAGAAAAGGAGCGCCGTGAGAGCCCATGGCTTCCAAATAGGGTTTAGGGTTTAGGGTTTAGGGTTTAGGCTGCGGTTTGCCTCGTGCAACCTGACAAAAAGATGAGGAAACGCACTGCCGGAGTGCTGCCACTTATAATTTGTTTGAGGGTACAGAGTCTACCTACTCTTAGCAGGTATGTGGCATACCTGCTACGAGTAGGCAGTCTCTATGCCCTCAAAAAATTATGAGTGGCAGCACTCCGGCAGTACGTTTCCTCATATGTCCACAAATACGTACCCGTGTATACCCTAGAACCCTACAGCCCTGACCAGAAGAAACACCCCAAAAAAGGACATGTCCGACTTTGCGAAGCCATAAACCCTAAACCCTAGCAGAAAAGGACGCCGTGGAGGCCTGCGTTTTGTGGGTTTAAAACAACATAGGTTTTCAGGGTGCGTAAACCCTAAAACCCCAAATCCCTAAACCCTGAACTCCTAAACCCTAAACTCCTAAACCCCAAACTCCTAAAACCCTAAACCTTCGAGTCCTGCTGGCAAGCGAACCAGCCTGGAGCAGCAATCCAAGAGCGCACGGCACTTGCGACCTCTCGGCTGGATGTAGGGTTTCTGTTTAGGGTTTAGGGTTTAGGGTTTTTGGTTTAGGGTTTAGGGTTTCGGGGTTTAGGGTTTAGGGTTTAGGCTTTAGGGTTGAGCAGGTTGCAGGGTTTCTCCCTCGCCCCTGAAACCCTGAACCCTGAAACCCATATTTTTGCCACGCCGCACCGTAACCGATTTGCCGAATCGAACTGCTCGTCTGCGAACCGCCAGCGCTCCCTCCACCCCACTCCTGTAGCCCTAAACCCTAAACCCTAAGCCCTAAACCCTAAGCCCTAAACCCGAAGCCCTAAACCCTAAACCCTAAGCCCTAAGCCCTAAGCCCTAAACCCCAAACCCTAAGCCCTAAACCCTAAACCAGCCCTCGAGCTTGAAGCCCTTGCTTGGAAGTTCAGGGTACTTATAATGCCAGTTATAACTGCACTTATCAGCGCCCTATAAGTCCCCTAAGTCCTCTAAATAAGCTATAAGTAGACTTGGAATTGGGGGTTATAAGTAAAACTGTACGTACAAGCGCCCAAAGTCCCCTAAGTCCTCTAAGTAAGTTAGAAGTAGACTTGGAATGAGGGCTTATAAGTACCCATGAACCTCCAAGTAGGGTTCTGCTGGTCTTCTGCTCAGGGGTTCGGGTGTGGAGCACAGAAGCCTTGCATCCTTCTCGTGGTTCTTTGCAGTTGAGTCCCGCTGGGTGGAGGGTTGGAGGGTTGGAGGCTTATCAGCCCACCAGGCCTAGAATCTACCGTGCCGCATCGTGCCGAAAGCCCGCGCGACCCGCGCAATACATAAAACACACCATGGGAAGCCAGCACCATACCGTATCGAGACAAAGCAGCCGTGCTATACCCCCCCTCCCCCTCCTCCCCCACCCCTCTCAGTTAATTGCCCCCTGAACCCCAGAACCCGCAAAAGCCCAAATCCCCGCCTCTGGAAGAAACATCGGCGCCACTTGCAGCAGCGACAGCTTCTCTGCCGCAGACAAGGTGTGGGCCTGGCTGTTTTTGGGTAAGGATTTTGGGGGTGCAGGGTGCGGGGGGCTTGGGGATTGGGGTTTAGGGGTCTGGGGTTCAATTAAGGGGTTTAGGGCTCGGGCGCGTGTGAGGACCAATAGCGTGCTGTGAGACGGCAAACGCAAGCAATGTGTAGGGACACCGATTTGGGGCAGCAACCGCAGAATTCCTTGGGATGTAAAGTTTCTGGATCCGAAAGATGTTGGTTTAGGGTTCCGGGGTTTCTCCGACACCCCCAAAGGCCCTTTCTTGGTCTTTTTACGGAACTGAAACCCTTAACCCTCAGCCATAAACCCAAAACCCAAAACCCAAAACTAAAAAAAACCCAAACCCTAAACCCAAAACCCAAAACCCTAAACCCTAAACCCTAAACCCTGCCTGCATCATCTGCGCCAGCTCCTGAGGTGTGGCATGCTGGGCAGCCTGGGCCGGGCTCGGGAAGCATGGTTTAGGGTTTAGGGTTTGGGGTTTAGGGTTTGGGGTTTAGGGCTTAGGGTTTGGGGTTTGGGGTTTAGGGTTTGGGGTTTAGGGTTCAGGGTTTGGGGTTTAGGGTTTAGGGTTTACTGTTCGGGTAGTTACATGGTCCCTGCATATGGACCCTTAAGGGGACCCCCCTTATATTATGCCCTTTTTATGCCCTATACAACCCAAGCGCCCATACGTTAGAACCACTCATATACCCCTTATACACCCTATACAACCCAAGCGCCCATACGTTAGAACCCTTTAGAGAAGGTAAGCGACCAGACTAAGGGACCATGTAACTACCTAAAGACAACCCAATCAGCAGAAACCCTCAGGTCTGAAGGCCTAAAGCCCTGTGATTTTGGGGATTTGGGGCATGATCCCAAGAAGAGATCCATGACAGCTGGCAGTTGCTCATGGCGAATCCAGAAACCCCTGTGGGAACCAACCCTAAACCCTACACCCCAAACCCTGGAGCCGGGTGGGGGGGATTCGGAGGGGAAGAGGGTTCCCGCTGAGTCTCCAGGGCATACGACCAGCTGCACATGTTTTTTGTAGTAGAGGGTGCGGGGTCAAACTTCGTGTACAAGAGCACGTAAGAAGCAACTTGGATTCGGGGTTTATACTTGGGACTCTTTCTACCTACAGTTTCATGGGTTCTACCCCCTCATTCAGCCGTAGTTGCTACTAAACTAAACTGTAGGTAAACAGAGTCCCCGGTAGTTAAAACTGAGGCTGCCAGATGCTGGGCTTCCTGTTTTGGGCGGTGGCGCTGTTAGCCTTCGAATTCAAACACCTCTTGTGAGGTGCATGGCCCGCCTTACTGTGAAGGCGTGTCTCCATTCTACCCAAATCGCGCGCCAAAACCGGCGGCGATCCGAAGAACGGAAAAAGGAGGTCTCGCACGGAAATCATCCCTGGGGTTTAAAGGGAAGCTGGTGACAGAAAGCGAATAGTAAACCCTAAACCCTGAACCCTGAACCCTGAACCCTAAACCCTAAACCCTAAACTCTAAACCCTAAACCCTAACCCTAAACCCTAAACCCTATAACCTCCCTCAACGCTAAACTAAAAGCTCCGAACCCCTCCAGACTCCCAGCTGAAGATACCGAAGCCCTGGAAAGCCACCGCAAAGTGTGTTTCGATATCGCCGAACTGTTTGGGTTTAGGGGGTTTAGGGTTTAGGGTTTAGGATTTAGGGTTTTAGGGTTTAGGGTTTAGGGTTCAGGGTTTAGGGTTCAGGGTTTAGGAGTAGAGGGGCTTATTTGGGGTTTTACAGCTTAGTACTTCCCTCACACTACATCACCATCATTGTTCTGACCGATTGACTGAAGATCAACTGCCTACATCCCTGTGCGAGATTGCAAATGCCTGCTCCGGCTATCCTAGAAATATCCATGGCGCCAGCACTGCACTGGACTCAAAATGGAGCTCATGTGCAGGCCAGGGCCATATAAAGGTCGGCACGGACGTTTTGAGCAACCCTAAACCCTAAACCCTAAACCCTAAACCCTAAACCCTGAACCCTAAACCCTAAACCCTAAAGACAGTGATGGAAACATCCGAGGTGGAGGCGAGTATGAGGAGGTTGGGGGCAGTTCTCATCTCAAGTTTCAAGGCTGCGACCTGCCCAAAACTGGAAAAAACACGGCCCAAATGGCCCCAAACCCCAACGCCTGAACCCAAAAAACCCCTTAAAAAAAAAAAAAAAACAAAAACAAACAAAAAACTTATTCGTGAACCCACACTTCAGGTAGGTACTCAAGCTGGGAGCCAGTTTGGGCCTTAAACCTTGTAGCCCCTCGAGCTCGAAAACTGAGTAATGATCTTAGGCTAGAAATGGTAAAGGGTGCCCTTTCTTGGGTTTAGGGTTTAGGGTTTAGGGTTTAGGGTTTAGGGTTTAGGGTTTAGGGTTTAGGGTTTAGGGTTTAGGGTTTAGGGTTTAGGGTTTAGGCTTTAGGGTTTAGGGTTTAGGGTTTAGGGTTTAGGGTTTAGGGTTTAGGGTTTAGGAGAAGCCCTAGGGGGTCTGCTCCACTGCTGTTTCCTGAGCTTGCCAGCCCGAACCCACTGACTCCATGATTTGGGTGTTTAGTGTTTGGTAGTTAGGTTTCAGGGTTTTAGGGGTTAGGGGTGATAAGGGCTCTGTACTTGGGGGATCGAGGATTTTCGTGGGGGGGGGGGGGGGGGGGGGTTAAGGGCAAACTTTGGTTTCAACCTCAGGTGCTTCGTTTTGAGGGGATTTCGAGCTTATAGAGGATTTGGGGTTCTGAACCTTTTAGGCCGTAACCCCTGAAGGCCCCAGTACGTAGGGTTGACGTCCGATGCCGCCTACCATAGGAGGCGCAGGCACTAACTTGAATTTGTGCCCTATCAGGCAGGTTGCATACCGCATCCTTGTGTGCCGCTTGGAGCGGCAAGCTCGGACCCGGGAACTTTACAGCCAGGGTTTAGGGGTTAGGGTTTAGGGTTTAGGAGCACAGGTGCACATGACCTTTGAATTGCAACATGAGGGTCAACTTGCTCATCTGTGTGTATATGGTATGCCTTGGAAGCCTTTGTAAGCAAGAAGCATATTCGAATGACATGCCGCAGCGCATTGTAAGCAACTGTACATTACTTTACATGGCAGGAGATAGAATGTGTGTTGGGATCTAGTCCACGCTTGCTGGGCAAAAGCGGTCCCCCGAACCCTTATGTAAACCCGAAGCCCGTTGTTACCTCCTTGAAGTTTAGGAATTGTAGGAGTTAGGTCGCCTAAACACACCCAAGCACAAGACACCCTAAACCCAAAACACTAAAAGAACATGCATGTTTTAAGCCTTAGGTCCGAAACGTCCTAAACCCCAAACCCTATACCCTACCCAAAAACGCGGAGAGGGACTTGCGGGTTGCGGTTGCGGGGTTGAGGGAGTTTGGGAGTTTAGGGCTTGAGGGTTTAAGGTCCATGGTAAGTAGGTTTTAGGGTTTAGGGCTTGGGGTTTAGGGCTTAGGGTTTAGGGTTTGGGGTTTAGGGTTTAGGGTTTGGGGTTTAGGGTTTCGGGTTTAAAAAGGTGTTACTGTTGCAAAGGTCCCAAGCTAGCACCAGCACACCCTATGTCCGGCTTCTCTGCCGAATGCTCCGAGCCCTTAATGGGGTCTGGGTGTAGGGTTTAGGGTTTAGGGTTTAGGGTTTAGGGTTTCGGGTTTAGGTAACAGGACTTAGGCATCAGGCCATATGACCTGAACGAAACCTGTTGAGAGCTGCAGCACCAACGCGGCAATGAATGGCGGCGGTCACTACACAAATCTTGCTATACTTCAACGCTTGTGTGCCCGCAGCTTGGGCCTTCTATCAGCAGCCCCTGCAACTTCTGAAACTGGAAAAAAATCTACCCAAAATTGGTCTAGCGTTTAGCGTTTGGGTTTAGGTTTAGGGTATAGGGTTCAGAGTTTAGGATTTAGGGTTTCGGGTGAAAAAGGAATCACATGTGGCGGCGTAAGTAAACCCCCCCCCCCCACCAAAAGAAAGAACTGTGCTCACCCTACACCCCAAACCCTACTATTTGCTTAAGAACCCCCCCCCCCCCAAAAAAAAAAAAAAAAAACAAAAACTATTTTCCTTTTAAGGCCCATATAGGGAATATCAATATCCATATATATATATATATTTTTTTTAAAATTTGTTTAGATATTTATTTCTTCATAGCGGGGGGGGCGGGTTCTTAAGAAAATAGTAGAACCCTAAGAAAGTTCTCAATCGGAAAGGAAAGCCCAGCCGCTGGAAGTCCGAAAAACAATCTGCTGACCGCCCGCGCGTCAGAGGGCGGCCTCTCCCAGTCGGTATGGACGCGGGGTGTGCGGTTTAGGGTTTAGGGTTTAGGGTTTAGGATTTAGGGTTTAGGGTTTAGGGAATTACCTACTGTTCTATGGGCTAATCCTACTAATGGCGGGGTAGCTACTACTAAACTGTAGGTAACTAGACTCCCAGGTAGGGCTTGGGGTGCTTGAGGTGTTGAGGGTTCAGGGCTTTTGGGTGTAGGCCTAGGGTTTTTAAATTTGGGGTTAGTAACTATTAGGGTGTTTGGGTGCTGCCTGGGCTTCAGGGGGCGGTGGGGGGGGGGGGGGGGGGGGTGGGGGATGATTTTTTCTGTGTATTATTTTATTTTTAGTTTTTTTGTCTTGTTGGGGTGGGAGGGGGGGTTGTGCTTTCTAACTGGCGAACTTTCTGGGAGTTGGGTGCATTTCGGGGTTTTGTGGAGATTTGCTAGCACTGCGAGGATCCAGGTATGACGCCCCCAAACCCTGAATCTACACCCCACGCCGCATCCCTCCAATTTCTGCCTTGAGACCCCAAACCCCTAAACCTAAACCCTAAGCCCCAAACACAACGAATTCTTGAGGAATGCTCCGATTCAGTCTGGTGGTACCCAGACCCCAATCTGTAGTTCCTGTGTTTTGACCTACTTGTCATGGTTCGAACCGTGCAAGTCAGTAAATTCGGTGACAACCCCCCCGCCCCCCCGCCCCCGCCCATCAAAAAAGGAACTATAACTCAAGGTTCAGGGCTTCTGAAGCTTCGTGCGCCGGAAGGGCTTTCAACTTTAAGACGGTTACGGTTTAAGTGCAAAGCCTAAGAGTTTAGGGTTAGGGTACAAGGTGGGGCGTGAGGGGGTACGTTGGCTTCCGCTTTAGCAGCCCTAGAGAGAGCATGAAGGTGGCACCGGCACGGTGGACTGCAGATCCCTACGCCCTAAACACTAAACCCTAAACCCTAAACCTTGAACCCTGAACCCTGAACCCTAAGCCCTAAACCCTAAAGCGTGACTTTCCGGGCGAAACAGGCACGTTGTCACGTTGCACAGATTTTCGCGCTTGAAGAATTTTTTGTTGCAGACCAAACACAGGGACTTGTGAGTTGCGCGCGTGTGGCAGCTTCATGTTTTCGCTCGTCAAGCCGCTGCGCCCATGCAACCAAGGTTTCCTGCGAAAGCCACCAAATAGTGATTGGATGCTAGGTAAACCCTATTATTTAAAAAAAAACAAATAATAATAAACCCTAAACTTTAGATCCCCAGCGGGCCCGTCGAAGTTCCAGCCCCTCCCCAAACCCTAAACCCTAAACCCTAAACCCTAAACCCTAAACCCTAAACCCTAAACCCAAAACCCTAAACCCAAAACCCTAGACCCTAACCTTCGGGGCGGCCTTGACTTGGTGCTCAAGCTATCTGAGCGAGTGGCCGACCACTTCAATGAGGACCTGGCGGCTTGGCTGCACTCAGGAGGGTAGCTAAAAATTAAACTTTTAGCTGCCTTAATAAGAAACCCAATAAACCCAAAAAAGGTAAGGATCTAAAGTTACAGTAAAGTACCACAAAGGCGGGCTCGGAGTTCTTGGTGAGAGGTTGAACAACATGCAGGGTGCAGATGATGCTAATAGCCAGAATAACAAACATAATCAGAACAAGAATCATCATTCAAACAACACACATCGTAAGCATGTGAAGAATAGTCATTCCAATCACACTAGCTGGTAACAAAACAATGAAACTAGGCGCGACGTACCAGGAATTGCAAACCCTAAGCCCTAAACCCTAAACCCGAAACCCTTAGCCCTGAAAGAAACCGTTACTTGGGGGGGAAGCTGTCCGGTTTCAAGGAGTCCGGGTGGCCTCGAACCGCTTCTGGATGGAATCCACCACCGGCAGCAAGTCCCAATCCTCCAAGTTTCGGGCTTGTTTAGGGTTTAGGGTTAGGGTTGAGGGTTGAGGGTTTAGGGTTTGGTGGGTGAGACCTGGGAGGCTTATAGCGTCTTTGGGGTGTAGGGGTTTGGGGGTTTCGGGCCTCCCAACTTATACCAGCTCAAGGTTTGGGGGCATTTGGAGCTGAAGGGTTCATTTTGATAGGGTCGAGGCCCTAAACCTGTAAACCGGATTCAGAGCTTGAGGACGCCTGGGGAGTCAGGATCGGCTGCATTTATTTTGGGTTGTTAGGGTTCGGGAGGTGTTTCGGGTTGATTGTCAAGCAATCACGCAACTCTTTAGGTCGATAGGTTGGGGAGTCCCTTGCTCAGGGACATCAACCAGGACATTGAACTCAAGACTCAAAACCCGGCAGGAAACACACACCCTCCCCCCCCCCCACACACACAACACAAACCTAAACCCTAAACCCTAAACCCTAAACCCTAAACCCTAAATCCTAAACCCTAAACCCTAAATCCTAAACCCTAAACCCTAAACCCTAAACCCTAAACCCTAAACCCTAAACCCTAACCTAGACTAAATCTTCAGAAAAGAACAAGGCCGGGTGCGCGGCATCTCGGGTTCCTTGCAGCGGACAGCACGGCCTTGAGGGGTCTCAGGAATACGAAAGTTACGAAAGGTAGCAGTAGTGGTTTAGGGTTTGGGATTTAGGGTTTGGGATTTAGGGTTTAGGGTTTAGGGTTTCGGATTTAGGGTTTGGGATTTAGGGTTTAGGGCAGTGGTGGTAGTAGTAGTAGGCGTAGTAGAAGTGGAAGTGGAAGTGGAAGTGGAAGTAGAAGTAGAAGAAGAAGTAGTAGTAGTAGTAGTAGTAGTAGTAGTAGTAGTACGCTGGAGGCCATTGATTCGTGCATCGGCCTGCGTTTGCAAGGCAAATAGCTCCAGGGCATCGATTCGCGCATCGGCCTGCATTTGCAAGGCAATTACCTGGCTCACGACGCGCTCCACGCGAAGGAAGCGCTCCTCCCAAGCCTGCACGAAGCCTGGGCGTGGAGCTGTGTCGAAAGCAGATCGATGGCCAGCTGGTCGCCCCAATGCCTCGGCCATGCTCTGTCCGGATGCCAGGAGCTGTCGTGGTGGAGAACTGAGTAGTAGTGGGTACGAATAGGAATAGGAATAGGAATAGGAATAGGAATAGGAATAGGAATAGGAATAGGAATAGTAGGAAGAAGACTAACCTTGATGAACAGAAACCGCTACAGGACCGCAATTCGCAACAAGAGCCTTGCTTTGCAACAAGGACCTTAACTCAGAATAAAGGCCCCAATGCGGAACGAGGACCGTGATTCATAAGGAGGAGCTTAGGGTTTAGGGTTTAGGGTTTAGGGTTTAGGGTTTAGGGTTTAGGGTTTAGGGTTTAGGGTTTAGGGTTTAGGGTTTAGGGTTTAGGGTTTAGGGTTATAATGAGGACCGTCCCTTCACTAGCGATGAGGACTTTAACTAGAGGAAGGGCCTTAATTCATTCACAAGATGGGCACAGTTCAGGTTAGTGGTAGATTCCTTGAGGCTCTCTGGGTGAAGGATCATACTTGAATACATTGCAGCCCGGCATTTTTGAGGCATCTCGGGAAGGACTCTTGTTTAGAGCCCTAAGCCCGAAACCCTAAACCTGAAATCCTATACCCTACACCCTAAGCTGGCCATGTAGGCTCTTCATGTGCATGTCCTGGAGCGCTTCTGCATCCCTGAGTCTATAGCCCTAAGGGCTGGGAAGGATCTTAGGGTAGTTGGTTCCTCAGTACGGGCCCTTGAAAGGGTAGCAAACCCTCAGCTCCAAACCCCAAACGCCAAACCCTAAACCCCGAACCCTAAGCAAGTCTTAGGGAGGCATTCAGGCGGGGCTCGCCCCCCAGAGAAGCCATGAGGCCTCTTATGGCTGATTCACAGGCAAACAAAAGTAAAGGGGCCTGGGCCTAAAGGCATTAAGAACACTCAGGATGCCCATATATGGGGGGGGGGGAGTTCCCAAAAGTAGGTGCCTAATTTGCTTAGGTTATATATCTATTAGTTTTGTTTTTGTTTTTATTTGTTTTCTTTTTTTTTTTTGGGGGGGGGGGGGGGGGGTCCTATACAGTTTTTTTCTTGTCTTTTAAAGTCTGCTTGGGGTATATATTGGGTGTCCTATTTTGGCATTTTCAGGAAAATGCCCAGAAAGGCTAAGGCTTAAGGTCTACTCCTTATCTAAGGGGTATTGGGCTCGCGAGTTACACCCTCCAAACAAACAAACCCCGAAAGCCCCAAGCCTCCACAATAATTTAGGGGCATGAATAATTAGACTAGGTTTTTTTGTGGTTTATTATAGTATAATCAAGAAGGAGCCCTAAGGGAATGCTATCAGAAATTACTCCGACCCCTATAGTACATTCTTGGGGCCGTGGCTGCTCAGTGAACTGGTGCCATAACGGACCTGTGCGAGCGTCGCGTGGGTTAAGGGCTTAAGGCCCCCAAACCCGCTACCCTAAACCCTAAACCCTAAACCCTAAACCCTGAACCCTGAACCCTGAACCCTGAACCCTAAACCCTAAACCCTAAACCCTAAGTCGAGCGAGGGAGCTGGGGTTTAGGGGCTTCGGGCGCGATATAGAGGGAGTATTTCGCTTGCATTGTGGAGTGTAGGAGTGAGGCTTAGAAAGTTGGGGGTCAAGGTAGGGGGTTGAAGAATGTATACATTCCTGGCCAAAAGGCGCAGCTACGCCTACTCGCCAAAACCTAAGCACCATTCCTGAAGCTCAAGATGCTCCTCCCCCACCAACAAAAACAAACATTATGCAGTATGGTCTGCGGAGCATACTAACCCAAAAATCAGGGCCCTTTGTCCTTTTGAGTGTCACGCTTAGCCTCAGTTTAGCCTTAGGATATGGGTAATTCTCTAGACTAGGGTCCCGTTTTGGGTACCCATTGTAAGGCGGCACCCTTCAAAGAGGGCCCCCAAAAAGGGACCCTAACTCAAAGAACTACCAAAAATGAAGGGGAAGGAAAACCCTAAACCCGAAACCCGAACTCCGGGCGCCTGCGGACGTTTCAGCTGGAGTTCCATGTCCGATCACTGCTCGAAACCCGACTTGGCACATGTCGGCAGGCAACCTCGGTGTATATTATACATATAACATACATAACTACATAAATCCCAATACATACACTATGTGGAGAAACAAAAAACAAATACATATACATATACATATAAATATACATATACATATACATATACATATATACATATATACATATATAAATATATATATATATATATCACTGACTGACCCAAGCACTCATACTAAAGAACCTTATAACCCCAACCCCTAAAACGGGCTAGATCGTAGCTTCTGTGGGTCCTGCTGGCTTCGTGGCGTTTCGGGGCTTTTGAGGCTGTAGAATGGAACTTGCGGCCATATCTGGCTATCTGGCTCGAAGCTGCACCCTAAACCCTACGAACGCAGAAATATCGTTTGAGCCCATGCTGGCCCAGTGCTTTAAAGGGTTTAGGGTTCAGGGCTATAGGGTTTAGGGATTAGGGGATAGGGTATAGGGTCTAGGGTTTAGGGTTCCGAGTCTACGGCTTGGGGCTCCAGAGGTTTCCACACATGTCCAGCCCCCCCACCCCACCCCACCCCCCCCAACATCTTTAAAACCTTTTTGAGCCCTAAACCCTAAACCCTACATCCTAAGCCTTAACCCATAAAGCCTAAGAGCCTAAGGGCTAAACCCTAAACCGAAACCCTCCTCTCAGCTGGAAGAGGCGAGGTGGTGGGTCAAGGGCGTCATACTCGGACCGTGAGGATGTCCCCTTTAGGGTTTAGGGTTTAGGGTTCAGGGTTCAGGGTTTAGGGTTTAGGGCTTAGGGAGGAGTAGGGAGCATTCGGGAACCTTGGTTGCATACGCCCCTTGAACCCCGCCTCCCTTAAGACCCCTATGAATGAGTGGGCAACTGTAGCTTTTGAGCCGAGGAGCGATGATGTCTCGCACTTGATGAACCTCAGGTCTCATGGCGCCGGAATGGAGGGTTGCTCTGGGCATTTAGGGCTTAGCAGGGGTTAGGGTTCAGGGTTTAGGGTTCAGGGTTAGGGTTTAGAGCAGAGCTCGACGAGGAGGGTCCGGCGCCCGATTTCAGCCCTAAGAAGAAGAGAACGTCTCCACGCAACATGAGCCCCTGGGCAGGCTGGATCCCTTGTGATTCTTCGGGTAGCTAGATGGTCCCTCAGTATGGGCCCTTAAAAAAAGGAACCCTTGTTATATACCCCTTCATGTACCCTCTGCAACACAAGGGCTCATACTTCGGAACCCAAGGGCTCATACTTCGGAATCCTTAAAAGCAGGGTAAGGGGCCATAATAAGGGACCATGTAACTTAGGCTTGGCAGCCCAGTAGCCCTATTATGATAAGGGCACCCGTTTTGGGTTGGTTGTCTTGATAAGGGAACCTTGAATCCCAAAAAAAAAAGGGAAAAGGGTACCACTGGGCTGATTGCCAAGATCCGAGCCACTTTGCCTACAGTCCTAGAATCTATCAGGTGAACGGGTCCAAACACATACATGATACATACATGATACGGGTGCACCCCCGTTCCTGGAACGCCCTTGACCCCAAGCCGGAAGAAACACCTGACAAGCCGACTAAGGTGCTAAACAAAATAGAATGCATCCCACCAGTCACTGGAAGCAAGTGTTGGCGAGAAGGGTGAAGCTGCAAAGCCTAACCCTGAATTCACGACATCCTCATTAAACCCGCCAACCGAAATCAGGACGTTCAACTTTCCTAGCCCCTCAACCCGAACATCCCATGTCAGCCCAGGTGCAGACGTCCACGACCACCGGCCTTCACGAATCCCCTGCCGCCTGTAGGGGGATCTTGCAAGTAGAGGCTGCTGCACATGACAAACCCCTAAACCTAAACTGAAAATGTTGAATCCAAAGGCCAAAAACTCCCAAACCCCAAGCCCAAACTCCAAATCCTAACAGTTAATCAAAACCCCCAAGCGCTGCAGTTACCTGAAAAAACTTCTACCAAGGAGGCGCCGAAGGGACGAAGAGCAGAAGAACTTCAACCGTAAGAACCCGCGTAGACCATTTCAAACCCGTCAAAGAATTCTAAAACGACTAAGCCCGGCCCGGCCCTAACCCCTAAGTTCACCCCCCTCCCCCCTGAGCAAAAACACACAGAGTATACGGGTCTGAATAATTTGACTAGGTTTTTTTTTGGGGGGGGGGGGGGGGGGGGCGGGGGGGGGGGGGGCGGGGGAGGGGGGGGCGGGGGGGGGGGGGGGGGGGGGGGGCGGGGGGGGGGGGGCGGGGGGGGGGGGGGGGGGGGCGGGGGGGCCGGGGGGGGGGGGGCGGGGGGGGGGGGGCGGGGAAGGGGGGGGGGCGGGGGGGGGGGGGGGGGGGGGGGGGGGGCGGGGGGGGGGGGGGCGGGGGGGGGGGGCGGGGGGGTATTATAGTATATTTATAAAGGGACCATGTGGGAAAACGATGAGTAATTATTCCGACCCCTATATTAGACACAGTCACACACACACAGAGTCACACACACACACACAGTCACACACACACACACACACACACACATACACACAGAGTCACACACACATACACACCGAGTCACACACACACAAAGAGTCACACACAGTCACACACACACAGGCACACACAATGCACACACAGTCACACACACACACACAGAGGACTTCCTGCCTTTGCCCTTGGTCTCTTTGGCGAGGATCCTCAAGGCCCGCGAAGGCCAAGATGTTCAGGGGTTTAGGGTCTAGGGCCTAGGGTTTAGGGTGTAAGCGTTTAGCATGGATTGTGGTTTGTGGCTAATGGGGGCTTTGCAGATTTATTTTGGGGTTTCAGTGTTCAGGGTGTTCGGGGCGTGCAGCTGCTCAGCCAGGCTGACCCGTGAACACCCTCCCAACAACACATTTCAAAAAAGATCCAACGAGGAAAGTATTGGATATGTCCCCTAAGCCCTACACCCTAAACCCTTATCCTAAATCCTAAAAACCCTAAACTGCAATCACCGAAGAAGTGAACCCTGTTTTGCTTCATGCGGGCTTCTGCTTGTACTTCGTCCGGGGCTGGGGCCCTGAGACGTCCCAGGATGTTAGCGCCAGCGTGGAGGAGTTTCGGGAGTTATATTTCTTGGAGGCTCAGGGAAGTCATAAGCACACTACAGCTGCAATCAGTTTTCTGGCTTCTTAGCCCCGTCTGTAGTATGCCTTTAACTAGTTTACAAGTATACTTGCAACCGGCGCAGGTCCAGGTCCAGAACCGCCACCCGCAACCAAAGCGGGAAAATTCAGAATGGGTAGGAGGGGGGGGCGGGGCTTATGCTCCGCAAAAAAGATGAAGAAATCAGTAATATCTGTACGTATACATACATACATACATACATACATACATACATACATACATACATACATACATACATACATACATACATACATACATACATATATGTACATATATACATATACACACACATATACATATATACACATATGCATATATGCATATACATATATACATATGTACATATATACATTTATACATATATATATATATACATATGCATATTTGCGTGTAATTAATTTCTCTATAGATGTATAGGGTGTTGCAAGTACAGGTTATGAGGGGATCATGTTGGGAACTCTTGTTCAAAACCTAAACCCAAAACCCTAACCCCCCAAAGCCTAAACCCTAAACCCTTTAGGGTTTAGGGTTTAGGGTTTAGGGTTTAGGGTTTAGGGTTTAGGGTTTAGGGCCTAAAGCCCTGAAACCCCTCAGAAGAAGAGGCCGAGGGGCATGACGCGGAAGGGTTTCAGCCCGTGCTGGCCGAGGTTCAGCTCGAACTCCGGAGAGAGGATCCTTGGCGGGTGTAGGGGGTTTAGGGTTTAGGGTTGAGGGTTTCGGGTTTAGGGTTTAGGGTTTTAGGGTTTAGGGCGAAATTAGGGTCTATGGGCAGAGGGGTGACGAATCGCAGCAGTGGGGCAGTCGACTGACAAAGATGCCAGGATGCCGTGTGCACGCTTTTGCTTAACAGTCCAGCAGCCCGGCGGACAAAACCCAGACTGCGTCATCGGTCAGGTACCTGGACAGTCTGGACACCTCCAAAACCATCATTATTAAACACGCGACCACTCTCTCTCCGCCTCTCTGGGAGCGTTCACGTGAGGTCATGTAACCATATGTAACCTGAGTCAGGGCCGCACTAGACAACCTAACCTGTTCACAGGACTATTGCCTTGACGTAACCTAAGAGGGCGCAGGCTCAGCAGTGACAAAGCCAGGCCCACACCTTTACAAAATCTGGCATGCCATCACAAGAATGACCAATATGGCATGCCATCAGGCGACCACACGCACATACAACTTGGCTTGGCGATGTCGCCGAAACTGTTTCGAGTACTGCTGTGATCAGCGGGCTCACCTGGCGCGCAACTCCTTTAAGGCTCTTCGCAGCTTGCTGGCAAGGACGGCCTTCAAACCTGCCTCCTGAGTAATCTGCGCCACTGCATCCGAATCTAACTCCAGCAAATCCTCGAGGCTCCGAGCGCCACTTGATTTAACGATGGCCTCTGCAGCAGATCCCAGGCCTTGATCCTCCAGGAAGCGGTGCAGAGGGATCAGGCTTTGATCGACGGAGCCAGAGAACTGGAAGGTGGGATGCTCGGGGTGCTCAATGCAGCCTTTGCACAAGTTATCCACGGCCTTGCAGAAAGCCATAGCCGCTGCCCCAGTGGTGCCCCCCAAGGAGAGACCTCCACTTAGACCCAAGCCTGCCATGGACATGCTCTGCAAGGAAGCAAACAAGCTCCCTCCCGAAATTGCTGCCATCTTGCTTTGCCACAGGGCGGCCAAGGATCCTCCTGCAATACCCGCGCTTGTGAAGCCCGCTGCTGCCAGCATGGCCGGTGCTGCTGCGACGCTCGCACCCGATGCCACCACCATCGCTGCAGCGCACTTCCAGGGAATGAAAACCTGATCGCACTCCACGCAGTGCCCACTCTGATTGGCCTGGTGCCCGTCTTCACAACAACATCCGTCAAGCCCGTTGGTGTCTGCATCGCACCGGAAGGCGTGAGCACCGCAGCCTTGGACTTGGCGCCACCGAGTAGAACCCGGAATCTCTGTGCCCGATGTGCAGCACCGCCCGAGCTGGAAGGCGGCAAGGAGCGCCAGGGACCGGAGCATGACGCAAGTCAAGATCACGACTCTGCAAAGTTAGACCCCCTTTGTGTGTCACAACAAGGGACTCCTGGTTAGAAGGTTCTTCTAAACCCTAAACCCTAAAAGCAAGACTTCGGTTGGGACTGGCAGCTTCTAAATGCAGAGCTTGCCTAGCTTGCCTACAACGTCTTACTAAAGGCTGCTGGGCCAATGTGTCAAGGCGTGCGATCTGCAGACAGAGCGCGCTTGAATTCAGAGGGTTCCCGGTTTGAGTTCCTCTAGAATCTTGCGAAACCCCAAGCCTAAACCCTCAACCGGTACCATATCCTAAACAGCTATTCCTTCATGAGTTGAACATGTGTTAATCTTAAACGTCTAAACTCTAAACCCACAAACCTAATGAACCCCGAAACCCTTGAACTTAAGGAACCCTCAGCCCCTAAACCTCGTGAACCCCAAGTCCTTAAAAAACCTTGTGAACCCTCAATCCTAAACCCTAAACCCTAAACCCTAAACCCCGATGTAAACTGCTGAGCTGACAATCCCCCTCCAGTGCATGCCAAAGCTCTGCTTCTCCTGCGACTCCAGCTTCCGGGCGTCCACGCTCCAACGAACCAACTCCTAGAGGCTAGGAATTAGGTAGGGTTTAGGGTTTAGGGTTTAGGGTTTAGGGTTTAGGGTTTCGGGTTTCGGGTTTAGGGTTTAGGGTTTCAGGATCTAGGGGTTTAGGGTTTAGGGTTATGGGTTTTAGGGTCTAGGGGTTTCGGGTTTGGGGTTTTAGGGTCTAGGGGTTTGGGGTTTGGGGTTTTAGTGTCGAGGGTTGAGGGCTCCAGGTTGAGTGAGGATTAAGGGTTAAGGCTTTAGAGGGTTTGGGGGTCCATTGGGGGTTTGGGGTTTTAGGGTCTAGGGTTTGGGGTTTGGGGTTTCGGGTGTAAGGTTGAGGGTTAAGGGATCAAGGGTTTAGGGGTTAAGGGTATAAAGGTTCATCAACCCTAAACCCTAAACCCTAAACCCCAAACCCCTAAACCCCAAACCCCAAACCCTAAACCCTGGCCTTGCCATTGGGCAACGTGACGCACTGCAGGGGCGAGGCGGCGGCGTCCATCTTGACCTCCACCTTCATGGGGTTTAGGGTTTAGGGTTTGGGGTTTTGGGGGGTTTGGGGTTTAGGGTTCAGGGGTTTTGGGGGATTTAGGGTTTAGGGTTTGGGGTTTCGGGGTTTCGGGGTTTGGGGGTTGGGGGTTTGGGGTTTAGGGTTTAGGGTTTTGGGGGTTTAGGGGTTTAGGGTTTGGGGTTTTTGGGGCTTGGGTTTGGGGTTTGGGGTTCAGGGTTTAGGGTTTGGGGTTGAGGGGTTTTGCGGGTTTGGGGTTTAGGGTTTAGGGGTTTTGGGGTTTAGGGTTTGGGGGTTTAGGGTTTAGAATTTAGGGGCTTAGGGGCTTAGGGGTTTAGGGTTGAGGGTTTGGGGGTTTAGGGGTTTTGGGGTTTTGGGGTTCAGGGTTTGGCTTGGTGAATCGGAGATGAGGGTCGAAGGGCTCAGGGTCTCATTGGGGAATCGGAGTCGAGATCTTCGTGCAACTCAGAAAAATCGTATTCCCGAGGTCCTGTATTGGTGCAGTTCTCCCCCTCTCAGGCCTACCAAGCTCTAAGCTCCTCTGAGAACCTTACTGCTTCATGACAATAGCAGGCTAAATATTCTTTGAGTTGTCATATACTTCCCTAAGCTCTTACGGTAGCTACATGGTGGATCCGTTATGTACCCCTTTTATACCGCATACAAGCCAAGGGCGCATACTTCAGAACCCTTTCAAGGATACTCTTAGATGAAAAAAAAACAAAAGACCTAAAACCTAAACCCTGGGGCCTATTGAAGTTGGACCCTAAACCCTAAACCCTAAACCCGAGACCCTCCACCCCACCCAGCCTGCCCCTGTGGCAGTGCCGTCTGACCTGTTCTGCCGAGAAGGATCGGCTGCCTCCCAAGCGGTCGGAAGGGGGGAGGCTAGGAATTAGGTAGGGTTTAGGGTTTAGGGTTTAGGGTTTAGGGTTTAGGGTTTAGGGTTTAGGGTTTAGGGTTTGGGGTTTAGGGTTTAGGGTTTAGGGTGTAGGGTGTAGGGTGTAGGGTGTAGGGTTTAGGGTTTAGGGTTTGGTTTTGGGTTTAGGTCGTCCCGCCGCGCAGCGGCAGTAAGTGTGGGGGGGGGGGGGGGGGCGGCATGTCACGCGAAGGCATCTATTGTCAATGTAATCCAATAATTTCATTGGTGCTGGGTCCTTTCTCCCCACCCGCTGTGAGCTTTCACAGGCCACCACCCAAACCACTGCCTTTTAGGGTTTAGGGCTGTCGCCCTCAATTCCCACCTCAAGGGGCCGCAGTTCGAAACGAGCATTTTTGGGCTCTGGAGGGGTACCCCCCAGGGAAACGTCGACCGAAGGATTCCGGCCCAGGCTTTAGGGTATTCTCATCAAGAGGAGCCTAAAAGCAAGGCTCAGCCCTAGGGGCTGTATTCGACCATTCTCCCCATTGTCCATCCAGTAAAGGTGTATCTCGCTGCCGGGTATAATTCTGGGTCCAGGCACCCTAGTATAGGGTGGGTACGGCCTATGCCTATGCAGGCCGGGTGGGAATTTAGGGTTTAGGGTTTCGGGTTTCGGATTTAGGGTTTAGGGCTCAGGGCTTCCGGGTTTAGGAATTTTGGGGCTTATAGGATTCCCAATCTGCAACACCAATTTCGACTTCAGCGTTTTCATGCCCCCAAATGGATGAACTCGTATAAGTCTTCTATCCAGTCAATCGGCCTCTCAGGCCTCGGTGATCCTGACGCACCCATGATTTCAATTCCCGGAGAATGGTCTCTCCAGTAAATTCTTTCGCCTGCCAACGGGTGCTTCTCCATCAGGGCCGAAAATCCTGCCGCGTCCGGGACTCTCCCGAGGTATGGGTGCTCCTTCCTGAAGATGATGTCGTCTCCCTTGAACTTGTGTCCCGGTGTGAAGACGAATAGAACTGCTTTCGGCCAGATTGGGGCTCAGGGTGCAGGTTTCTTTTTGTTAGGGTTGATTAACATTATGGCGCTCTTTGAGGCGTCTCTGCTGTGGTAGACTCCGACAGGAAGGGCCCCCCCTAGTTCTAAGTAGAGTTATACGGACCCTAAATTGGGTTATAAGGATCCTAACTTAGATTATAGGTCCCTTAACTATAATTAGTATAGTAAGGGGGCCCCTCCTTGTACCTCAAGACTCTGATGCAATCCTCTTCAGGGCCCTTCTTGGCTGTTGTTCCGCTAGTTGCGAGCGTCTCGGGTCTAGTACGTTCAGAAGAACTGCTCCCTTAAACACTTTAAACTTTAAACCCTGACCCTAAATTCCAACAATCCCAAAATCCCATGATCCCAAGATCCCAAAATCCCAAAATCCCAAAATCCCCAAAGCCCCAAAATCCCAAAATCCCAAACACCCAAAAGCCCCAAAACCCTAAACTCAGCTTAGAGACTCTGGGCCCTAAGAAGCCCCAAAGCCCTTAGCGGGCTCAGGGCGCAGGGCTTGGCGATTGGTGTTTCGGGCTTTTGGGGTTTAGGGTTTAGGGTTTCGGGCTCCTAGGGTTTAGGGTTTAGGGTTTAGGATTTAGGGTTTAGGGTTTAGGGTTTCGGGTGCTACCCTACTAAGAGTTGCGTCTTGGGGACTTGGGGCTTGCTCGGGTTTAGGGTCCCAAGTTGCAAATCAAAAGCTCGTGGAAGGGACTTCGATCAGGCGTCCAGGTAAGTTAGGGCTCTCGTCCCTAAACCCTAAACCCTCAATCCTAGGGATCGAGGCCCGAACCCTCAGAGCTGGACACAAAGCCTAGGAACCCATAAGCCTAGGAGCCCAGAAAGCCGTTGAACCGCAAAGAACAGAAACCATAAGCCCTGAACGCAGAACCCCCCCCCCCGCCATAGCCCCAGCCTAAACCCTAAACCCTAAAAGCCCGAAACCCCAAACCCGAAACCCTAAAAGCCCTAAACCCTAAAAGCCCTAAAAGCCCTAAGCCCTATAAGCCCTAAGCCCTAAGCCCTAAACCCTAAACCCCCCTCCCCAAGCACCCTAAAGGCACCCCGAAATTCATGGCTGGCCTCGGACTAGTGCTGGGAGAGCTTGGCGTGGGAGCCGTCGCTGGGGCTGGCACGGAGATCAGGCCTAGGTATTGGGTTTAGGGTTTAGGGTTTAGGGTTTAGGGTTTAGGGTTTAGGGTTTAGGGTTTAGGGTTTAGGGTTTAGGGTTTAGGGGCCTTACAAAAACAGGATCAGGTTTTGGGGGAGTGTTGTAGCATAATTGCAAAGGGACCATAAGGGAATGTTCTTTGTACTGATTCCGACCCCTATAGTTGGGTTTGTCGGTTCAGGGTTGTAGTCCGGGTTCGGAGTTTCGGGGGTCTGAACTACTGATGCACTGTTGCGAGGCCTTCCCAGTCCTCTTAAGCCCTAAACCCCCCCCACGTTGCTGACGATTCAAAGCCTCTGCAGTTCATGCATCCTCAACTCGTGTTCGGGATGACTGTAGGGCTTTGATTGTTTGATTGGGACTTCGTACTTCCGGGGTGGGAGGGGGCTTCCAGGCTTGTAGTCTTATTCTGTGGGCTTTAGCAACCAATTCTTGCATGAGGGTGCGTCTTAAGGCATTGGTACCGGGGGGGAAGAGGGGAAGCCGGGGGGGGGGGAAACCATTCCCCTAAAGCATTCTCCTAAACCCTAAACCCAAAACCCTAAACTTCCGGGCCCCCACCCTGACCCATGGCCGCAGGGGCCGGTATCACCGCAGGCACGAGCTGCACCTTGAGGCTTCTTAGGACTCCCTATTGCTGGGCAGGGCCTGGGTCTGTAATGTTTAGGGTTTAGGGTTTAGGGTTTAGGGTTTAGGGTTTAGGGTTTAGGGTTTAGGGTTTAGGGTTTAGGGTTTAGGGCTTGGGGTTAAGGGTTTAGGGCTTCGGGTTTCGGGTTTCGGGTTTAGGGTTTGGGGTCTGGTAGGGTTTGCAGCGGTTGGGTTGAGGGTCGTGTTTTCAATCCCAGGACTGACTGGCTGGCTCTCATGCAACCTCTGTGGCAAGCTATTGGCCTCTGTGGCGCTTCAGGCTTTAGGAACTTGAGGACGTAGGCTTTTGGTTTTAGGGCTCAGGGCTTAGGGCTTAGGGTTTAGTGCTTAGGGTTTAAGGGTTTTAGGGTATAGGTTTCAGGGTTTAGGGTGTGGAGTTTAGGGTTTGCGCCTTTGGGGCTTAGGTTTAGGGCTTGGTTTCGGGTTTAGGGTCTACGCCGTGGGTTCTTCCTTCGTCTCAACTTTGGGCTGCTACAGGGATTTTCAAGGCTTAGGATTCTTAACGCACAGAGGCATCGTAGGAAGCCCGAGAACTCTCAACCTTGAATAGACACCCTAAAGCCCTAACAAAACGAGTAAAAACCAAATTTAAGAACCCTATACCCCAAAAAACACCGAAACCGAGACCCCGTCATGGGGTCGAGAGGTTCTCGGGTGAATCTGCTTCTCTGCTGGGGATCGGCTTGGGTGACCGAGGTGCTGGTATGGCCTGCACGCACATCATCGTGTTTGCTGGCATGGGGTTCTCCTCCATCAGGCTCACTTCGGTTTAGTCTTCAAAATGTAGGATTGGGGTTGAGGTCAGGCTTTCTTTTTTTTTTGGGGGGGGGGGGGGGGGGGGGGCGGGGGGCGGGGGGGCGGGGGGGGGGGGGGGGGGCGGGGGGCGGGGGGCGGGGGGCGGGGGGGGGGGCGGGGGGCGGGGGGCGGGGGGCGGGGCGGGGGGGGCGGGGGGCTGGGGGCGGGGGGCGGGGGCGAAGCGAGGGGCGGGGGGGGGGGGGGGGGGGGGGGGGGGGGGCGGGAGGCGGAAGGGAACCCTAAACCCTACACCTTGATGGTGAATGAGCCTGAACCCTAAACCCTAAACCCTTAATTCATGGTTTAGGGTTTACGGTCTGGGTTTCAGAGTAGCTTTGGGCTTGGGGGCTCTCGTTGGAGCCTAGCCCCGACTCCTCACTAGGGTGCAGGGTTTAGGGCGGTTTAGGGTTTAGGGCTTAGGGTTTAGGGTTTAGAGCTTAGGGTTTAGGGCTTAGGGATTAGAGTTCGGGTAATCCTGCAGGCTAAAACATTGGGATTCATGGCTTAGGGCTTCAGGCTTAGCGGGACCCGGGCTTAGGGTCGACATCAGGGGCTCCAGGTCTAACTCTGTATTCCCAAAGCCCGGAACCCGAAGACCTCAGGTTCTTCAGGACCCTAAACCCTAAACCCTAAACCCTAAACCCTAAGCCCTAAACCCTAAACCCTAAACTCTAAACCTTAAACCCTAAACCCTAAACCCTAAACCCTAAAACCTAAACCCTAAACCCAAACAAAAAATCACACCCTGCCCCACAAAACTACCCCAGGGCCCAGCCCTGCACCCTGCACCTCAAGGCTGCTTTGGCCCCCGTTCGCATAACCCTGCAAAGGGTTTAGGGGTTAGAGTTTAGGGTTTCGGGTTTAGAGTTTAGGGTTTAGGGTTTAGGGTTCAGGGTTTCGGGTTTAAGCTTTACGTGTCTACGATTTTCGATGTAGGGTTTACCGATTTGGAGCCTAGGGTCTCGTATCTGGGGCATAGAGATTTGGGTTCAGGGCATCGGTCCTAGAGTTCTGTATATTTAGGCCTCAACCCTCAACCCTAAACCCTAAACCCTAAACCCTAAACCCTGAACCCTGAACCCTGAACCCTGAACCCTGAACCGTCCTGGCCACGGCAAGGCATTGGCCCTGTCTGTCCGGGGAGGGCTGAGTTGGCCACCAGGCGGCCAGAAGAAAGCGATCCTTCCGCAGGTAGGTTTAGGGTTTAGGGTTTAGGGTTTAGGGTTTAGGGTTTAGGGTTTAGGGTTTAGGGTTTAGGGTTTAGGGTTTAGGGTTTAGGGTTTAGGGTGTAGGGTGTAGGGTTTAGGGTTTAGGGTTTAGGGTTTAGGGTTTAGCTGAACCCTGAACCCTAAACGATGGTTTACGAGCTTCGGGTTCCAGGGGGCGTAGGTTTTAAGAGTGGAAGGCAGTGGAAAGGATATCGGAGTTGCAGTGTTTAGGTGCTCTTAGAGCTGAGGGAGTTTGACAAAGGCAGCCGTGCCCACTACACGGATGGAGAATCTACAACTGCAATTACTCGTGTTTAGCTTACACTGGCAACGGTCAAGCAAAGTAAGTGTCAAATTACAAAACGCGAACGGAAACCGATACTGCCGGGCCAGTATGCTGCTACAATGGGACACGCGCCACTTGATACTACTGACAGCGTTCTTCGGGGCCAGGACTTGCTCGCCCGGCTGGCAAATGAGCTGCTTCGACGTCGGCATGGCAAGCCCCAAGGGGGCAAGTTCCCCGTTCACAGGCTTCAAAATCCGGCAGTATCGGACAGCTCCCGACGACTGACCTGCCAGTCCCATCGCTCGCGTGACGTCCTCGCCTGGCCATGGCATCGAGCTCCTTGCCCCAATGGAATTCCCACAGCAAATGCCAACCAATAACCCAAAATCATCCATTGGAGGCTCATGAAGCCAAGGCAGAGTTTAAAGGTTACCTACCCAGTCCCCACGTCTTTCAACGGAATGCAATGCTCCGAAAGGAACGGTCATCCAGATGGACGGCTTTGGGGCCCCTGAGTGTGGGATCCCCTCAACCCTAAACCCTAAACCCTAAACCCTAAACCCTAAACCGCCCTTGGCACTTCAAACCCGCTCCACCGGGTGGGACATCTTCAGGCGGCACAGGCCAGGCATACTCAGCTCAGGGGGTCGGCACTTTGGGGGGTTTCGGGCTTAGGGGTTTGGGGGTTCAGGGGTTTCGTGGTTTAGGGGGTTAAGGTTTAGTGGTGTAGGGGTTTAGGGGTGTAGGGTTTAGGGCTTAGGGTGGTGCCGAAACCCTTGCTAGGGAACATTATGGGCTGGGAACCCGAGCCAGGAGACCCGCGCAGAGCGCATGAGACCCAAAGGTTGGGAAATGTGAAGCCCCCTCGCCCAAATTTCCTAAACCCTCTTTTTGTGGCTTAGGGTTTGTAGGGTTTACGGGCTTAGGGGGCTAGGAGTTTAAGGGTTTAGGGGTTTGGGGGCTTAGGGGTCTAGACCCAGGAGTAAGCTTGGAATAAAAAGGGTGCCCTTTTGGATCTAAAGGGTGTTCTAAGGGAACCCCAACCCTTAAACAAAGGGAATAAGGGCACTCTCGGTCCTCGTAGCCCTAAACCCTAAACCCTAAACCCTAAACCCTAAACCCTAAACCCTAAACCCTAAACCCTAAACCCTAAACCCTAAACCCTAAACCCTAAACCCTAGGGGTTTAGGGATTAGGGTTTTCGAGTTAAACTCGTGCGGCTCCTGCTCGGTCTGCCTCGAAAGGATCGTTGGTCGACACCTTGTCCACCTCGAAGGGGTCGAAGGTCGACACCTGCCCGGGATGTCGGAAGATAGGGTTTATTGTTTAGGGTTTAGGGTTTAGGGTTTAGGATTAGGGTGTAGGGTCTCCGGGTCTCCTTTCGCTTCTAATCGGGATTCTGTTCGTGTGAATCAGGGGGTATTTATGTTCCTAAAGCCAAAAGAACCCTACACCCTAAACCCTAAACCCTAAACCCTAAGCCCTAAACCCCACTATCGGTATGTTGCCTAACTGAAAAACTCTCTTCTGCGTTCGGGCTCTTGGTGGGCCCAAGACTGCCCGCGATCCTATGCTCAAGCTCAGGACTCAGGTTCAATTGTTTATTTGTTTACTTATTTATGCATTTATTTCTGTTCAGTGTTAGTATATGTCTAGTTCATATTGGGCATAATATGATGAATTACAATTTCTATTCCTTATTGAGTGTAAGTACCCTGAAAAATGTAAAATGTTTCCCCGCTATGACAAAGAGATACCTGTATATGTAGAGTATCATACACACATACACTCATTCCGGGGTGCCTACAATGGTCGCTCTTGAACTCCTTTCTGCGCCGCACCACGTGGCCACTCCCACAGCGTCCAGAACCCTACATCCTAAAGTACCCCTGGTGCTTCGTATGGAATGAGGGAATTCGGGCCGGGTATATACCCTTGGGGTTTAGGGTTTAGGGTTTAGGGTTCCCTCATGCCCTACGACCCGGCGAAGAGCCAGCCAGAAGCACACCAAGCTGGACAGCCAGCCTTCTGAACTGAGGGAGCCCGGTCGAGACCACTCTCCTCATCCTTGGCGGGGTGCGGGCTAGGGCTTAGGGTTTAGGGTTTAGGGTTTAGGGGGTTTAAAGGGTTTAAAGGGTTTAAAGGGGTTAAAGGGTTTAAAGGGTTTAAAGGGTTTAAAGGGTTTAAAGGGTTTAAAGGGTTTAAAGGGTTTAAAGGGTTTAAAGGGTTTAAAGGGTTTAAAGGGTTTACACTCTGTGTCGTCCTGCTCGATGATTTGTCTGGTTTTCCCCGCTTGGATGGTATTTTTTGGGTTTATTTGCCCCTGGCGGGGCTACTACTCCCATCGCTCTTGCTTCCACTCGTAGTGCGAGGACTGCCAGCGGGAGGAAGCGCTCTCTTGCCTTGACCCCCGATGCTGCCCAGATATCCTGTTCCGTGGGCGTCATCGTGTTGGGCATTGGGAAGTCTGTGGAGCGGGGGGGGGGGGGGACTTCTCTGAGTGCTATGCCTTCTGGGTGCAGGTGTTCCCCCACCTGTGTGGTGGTGTACTGTGTTGCGGTTGAGGGTGTCCTGTAGTCCTTCGCCTCCGAACTCCAAAAACCAATTCTGTATACTGACAGTCCAACCCTCGAGAAAATCCTAAACCCTACAAACCCCATAAATCTTACAAACCCTTCAAACTCTGTACCTGTCTGAGCTTATGTTTAGGATTTAGAGGGCCTGTAAACCCTGAAAACGCTGCAAAACCCTGTGTCGTAAGACCCTTGAACTTAAAAGGTCCTTCAGGGATGGAAGTTCACGCGGGTAGGTACCTAGGGCACTTTAGGGAAGCTTAGAGAGCCCTACGGGACAAGTGTTGGGGAACCTTGGGTGAGATACCCCCCCTTGAAACCCATCCCGCCCCTAAGGAATCTTAAGTCCTAAACCTAAAAATTATGAACTCCTCTAAACCCTAAACCCTAAACCCTAAATCCTAAACCCTAAACCCTAAACCCTAAACCCTAAACCCTAAAATTATGAACTCAGCCATGCCACCACATCCTCCTCAAGGTCCTCGGAGACAACAAGCAAGGGCAGTCGGGTCCACTGCTTATTAGTTTTTTGGGGTCGCTACGGAACCTAACAGTCCTTCAGACCCTGTAAGGGGCTGAGGTTGAATGGCTTAACTAGGGTTTCATTAGGGTTCATAGGGCTACAAACCCTTCAAACCCTATAAGGGTAGAATTCGGGTTCAGGGCCTATAAGGCTTAGGACTTCATAGTCTAGCCTGATTAAGGGTTCAGGTCAAGACCCTCAAGAGACGCCAAGGCCTAAAGTAAAGTCACCCCCACCCAGATGAACCCTTAAACCTTATTTCCTTAACCGTTGAGCCTTTCAGAGAATTCCGCCTAAGTTTAGGGTTTTAGGGTTTATGGTTTCGGGTTTAGTTAGGGCTTAGGGAGGTTTAGGGAGGGTTCGGGGCTTCGGGTTACAGGGCATAGGGCTCTTGATTTGGGCGATAGCTTGATTGGGTTTAGGGTTTAGTGGGTTTAGGGTTTAGGGTTGAGGGTTTAGGGTTTAGTGTGTAGGGTTCAAGGTTGTAACTCACTCGGCTGTTCCAGAAAACTCTCTGAAGCCGAGGCGACAAACAAGAAAACCTAAACCCTAAACCCTAAACCCTAAACCCTAAACCCTAAACCCTATAAACCTCAAGTCGCAGGCCCTCGAGATGGTCACTTCCTAAAATATGCGGGCACTTTTGGGGTCCCTATGATAAGGCGGCCCCCAAAAAAATTCGGGGTACAGTACCCAAAAAAGGGACCCTAATTGACAGCAACATCGAGTTTTGGAGTGGGGGGGGGGGGGGGGGGCGCGGAAATTCTTGAAATCAACCCTTCTTAGAAGGGCCCTAGGCGTCATGCGGCTGCGGTTGGCTTAGGGTTTAGGGTCTAGGGTGTAGGGCCCCAAGCTTCTCCAAGGCAATTTCGGGCCCTCCCTTTCGTGAACCTGATTCTTTCATGTCATGCAGGTCTGACACGAAGCAACCACCACGAATCTCTAAACCCTAAACCCCGTATGAGCCCTAAGCCCTGAACCCCAACACCAGGCTAAACCTTCCGTTCCTCCATCACCCTAAAACCCTATAAACCCTAAAGACCCCTAAAGACCCCTAAAGACCCCCAACCCCTAAACCCCTAAACCCCTTCAACCCTAAAAACCCTGAAAAAAAACCTAAAAAACCTCAAAACCCTGGAAGAGTAGGGCTGGCACGAAGCAGGCATCGAAGGAGTCGTAAGTCTTAACGTGAGTCCTCAGCTGGGAGTTGAGATGGCGCGGGGCGGGCTTCAAGGTCTTGAAGGTGTTTGGGGTTTAGGGTTCTTTAGGGTTTAGGGTTTAGGGTTTAGGGTTTAGGGTTTAGTGTTTAGAGCTCAGGGTCTTTTTCCCCTAAGCCCCTAGACCAGAATCCAACCGCAGCGCGATGCTAATCAAGACCCGAGGTTTAGGTTTGGGGTTTGAGGTTTGGGGTTTGGGGCTTAGGGCTACTAGGACCCGGAACCCCAAACTCCAAGCCTCCACAACCGGAACCCGACATGACGCGTCTCTTGGGGGTTTCCGAAAATACGGGGTACCTTTTGGGGGCGGGGGGGGGGGGGGGGGGGTAAAAAAAAAAAATCATAAGAGCACGGGAAAATTTCAAACTTATTTGTGTGCACGTGAAAAAGGAGAAGAGAAAAAAAGACAGGCGCGTGTCACGTTCGTACGTTCTGATACAGCATGATATTATTTGCATTCACTTCGCTCTACACAATCTTAGTTGGGTCCCTTTAAGGGCTTAGGGTTTAGGGATTCTATTCTGTTTGGGGTCTAAAAGGGGTACCCCGATTTTGGGAAATACCCATCTTGGCATAGGCTCATGGCGATGGGGAAGGTGTCGTCATCCTCATCTTCCTCCTTGCTCCGGTGTTTCTCCGGAGAAGTCATGGGGCTTAGAGGGTTTAGGGTTTAGGGTTTAGGGTTTAGGGTTTAGGGTTTAGGGTTTAGGGCTACTACCCCAGAGTAGGCCCCAATTCTCTTTTTGTTTGGGGCTTGGGTTTGCTTTTATGGGTTTGCGGTAAGCTCTTCAACACACTCGCCGCGCTTTCCATCGTTTTTTTTTTCGCTGGTTTTTGAGGAGCTTGGGGCTGACTGTAAGGGTGGTAACTCGGAGTCCGACGCCCTAAACCCTAAACCCTAAACCCTAAACCCTAAACCCTAAACCCTAAACCCTAAACCCTAAACCCTAAACCCTAAACCCTAACTTTTGATAAAGGTACCCCTTGGGGTTGGTTACTTCATTGCAAGAAGGGAACCCAGCAACAAGAAAAAGGTGGCAAAGGCGCACCACTCGGCCACCAAGAAGGGTTTAGGGCTTAGGGTTTAGGGTTTAGGGCTTTAGGAGTCTGGGGTGCGGTGGTTGGGGTGTATCACTGGGCACCCACACTAAACCCAAAACCCAAAACCCTCAATCCTCAACCCTCAACCCGTTTAGAACCCAGAGTTTGGGGGGAAAATATTGGGGATCTCCAAGCCTTAAGGCTTCACCTGGGACTCTATCTACGTACAGTTTAGTAGTATCTCCCCCGTAATTAGTAGGTAGAAACCAGAAAACTGTAGGTAAAGAGAGTCCCAGGCAGGTGTTCAGGGTTTAGGATTGCTCAGACCGGCCTCCTCATTTGGGATCTCGCGGTCATCGCGCTCGGCAGGATAGACCTGCCAAGTTGCAAACGCGCCGTGGAGACGAAATGAGCCATAAACGAATCCTGTAATGAAGCAGGGTATGTATTTCTTGTACCCCCAAAAGGACACCCGGTATATACACTCACCAATATGAAAAAGGAAGCTTATATACACTCACCAACAACAGCAATATAAACCCTGCTTTATACTTAGGGTTTAGGCTCAGGGGCCCCTGGACTTTCATAGGTTGCAGGGCAAGGACCATAAGGGACCCCCTCCAAACCCCATCAGAACCCAAAACTACGGACTTCACATAGGGCTTAGGGTTTATGGTTAATTCCAGGTCACAAGGGATAAGTGTTTATGGCCCCTAAACTCCAAACTCAGAAACCTCGGAACCAGAACTCCGAAACGCCAAGCCAAAAATCCGAGAAGCCGTGTGCACCCCATGAACCCCAACCACAAACCCCAAACCCTAAGCCCAAATCCCTAAACCCTAAACCCTACACCCTAACCCCTAAACCCTAAAAGCCCCAATCCTCACTGGCACGCCCCAATCCTAGAACCCAGACCTCAAAGCCAATGTCCGAAATCTTAAGCTGTAAACCCCAAACCCTAAGCCCCAATCCCTAAACCCTAAACCCTAAGCTGAACCAGTGTGTATAGGTTAAGGGTTTATGGTTTGGGGATGGCATGATGTCAGGCTGGCCCTGTAAATCTCTCTGAGAATGGTTTGGGGCTTAGGCTTTAGGGTTAAGGTCTTAAATTACATGACCCAACCTGCCTAGGATGCTACATACAAGTCAGCCCCAGCAGGTTAAAGCCCGAAAACTCTACATCAACCTAATGAGCCTTAGATCAAACCCTAAACCCTAAACCCTGAAACCTAAACCCTAAACCCTAAACCCTAAATCCTAAACCCTAAACCCCAAACCCTAAACCCCAGTGAGCCCAAAAACCCTAACAAGGCACCTCCGTGCTGTCATCGTCCTGGCAAGCAGAGAAGCTCACGGGTCAGGGCTTGCCGGCTGGGCACGGAAGAAGAAGACAAAAAAGTTGCGGGGTTTGGGGTGCAAACCCTAAACCCTAAACCCTAATCCCAAAGCTCTAAACCCTAAACCCTAGGGTTGAGGATGTAGGGTTCTAGGGTCGCAGTTCGGGGGTTTAGTGTCCTTTGCAGGGCTTTGAGGGTTCTTTCTTGAAGTGGCGAAGCGCGTGGCGACCGGGTCTGCACAGGTCAGCCTTTTCGGGTGCACTGTGTTGAGCTTGGAGCCCTACTTTTCCGCGAAACTGGGGTTTAAAGATTAGGCTTTGGGTGCGTTAGAAGGATTTCTCAGATCATAAGCAAATCTTAGGAGACGTTCGGCCAATCCAGGGAATCCACGCAAAGCCCCAATAAACAAGGTGCCTAGGTTAGAGATAAGATCGTGCTGTTGTACGGCTGGTAGGTTCTTCACCGTCCCAGTTGGGGATTTTTACTATCATACAGTGTCTGATATGTAGGATTGGCGCTCTAAACCCTAAACCTTACAAAATCGAAACCCTAAAAACCCTAAGCCCTAAAAACCCTAAGCCCTAAACCCTAAGCACTAAGCCCTAAACCCCAAACCCTACTCCTCAACATAGGAGTTGATCTGAACCATGCCTTCCAGTTTGGGATACAAGCCCTGAACCCAAAACCTTTTTTTGCTTTTTTGGGGATACCACCAGGGTCGATGGTTTAGATCAACCACCGATTGGCCAAAGCCACACACAGCAGAACCCAAGGCTAGCCGGGTTTGGGGCTTTTGTAGCTGGGTTTAGGGGGCTAGAGTCGGACCGTACAGTGTTTTGGGATTAAGGTTCCTGGGGTAT
The DNA here is from genome assembly GCA_905221605.1 of Symbiodinium natans. Classification (NCBI taxonomy): domain Eukaryota; class Dinophyceae; order Suessiales; family Symbiodiniaceae; genus Symbiodinium; species Symbiodinium natans. The sequence continues at coordinate 28,769 of CAJNDS010002751.1, read as the reverse complement.
CAAATAGGTGTTTCCCTAAAACTCTAAGCCGTGTAACCCTAAACCCTTAACCCTAAACCCTCAACCCTAAACCCTAAACCCTAAAGCAAACAGGGTTTTTCGGGGTTTAAGGCGGAGGATGGCACCTCGATGTTGAGCATGCTGCCGGGGGCTGAGCGGGTGGTCTTCTGTCGCCAGGCCATCCTCTGGCGCGGGCAAACACTGCACAAAACTCTGAACCCTCTGGTAATTCATGTGACCCAGCTATGTTTCATGGGTGTGTTTGGAGGTTTTGGAATTTACGATTTACCAAGGGCATAGGCAGCAGGGTATGCGATCAGGCTGCACTTTGATTCATGCTTTCTCCTTACGCCAACACCGGCGCCCTCGCCAGCACACCCTGACCCTGAACTAACCCCAGAAGCACCAAGCCAGGAAACCTTTTAACGGCACCCTGACAAAATCTGGAGCTCCAACCCTTTCTTTCCCCCCCAAATAAAACCCTTAAACTGCAGACAGAAGCCCAAAACCCTGAACCCCAAACCCGAAAACCCTAAACCTTCCCGAAGCATGACCCCCTGGTTCTTAGTAGGGAATGAGGGAATATATATATATATATATATACATACCCTTTAAGGGATTATATAGGGTACCTCATTCCCTCACTCCCTACTAAGGACCGGCCAGATGAAAGTCGGACCCCGGTCCTCGCTTCCTTGTCCGGCACATGCACGAAGGTGTTCACCACCTCACGGTTAAGGGTTTAGGGTTTAGGGTTTAGGGTTTAGGGTTGAGGATTTAGGGTTTAGGGCAACGTCTGCAGTCGAGTCCAGTGTTTGGAGGGTGGGAGGGAGGGGAGAGGGGATGAGGCTCATCACTTGGAATGTTCCCGTATACTAACAGTCCTTTATCGGGATTATAGTAGGAGGGCACGATGATCCCTAATAAGGACTGCTAGTATAAGGGGGACCATCCCAACTTCTGACAACTAGAAACATTTAGCAGTAACAAGAATATCTGTAAACAAGAATATCTGTAACAGTTCAGTATACAAGTAAAAACTACTTAAGAACAATGCCTAATCCTAAGCCCAGAAAACACCCTCCGTGCTCTTAATACCAACATCCTGTGACATTGCAGTTCGCGCCCATGCGCAAACCCAACAAACGCAACAAACCCAGCAAAACCTTGGGATGTTCCCCCTTATACCAACAGTCCTTCATAGGGATTATGATAGAGGGTACTTTCATCCCTAATCAGGACTGTCAGTATAAGGGGGAACATCCCAACACAAACCGACAATTCCAGACTGCTCCCAAGTAGCAGAAATCTCCTCTGCCTGGTCCTCTTGGAACTTAACACTCCGGGGGGCCTCCAATGAGCAAGCTGAGCCCCGGGTCACAGAGCATTGGGACCATCTAACAATACATCCTAAAGTAGACCTCAAACCCTAAACCCTAAACCCTAAACCCTAAATCCTCATATTTAAACTGGGTGTGGAGGGAATGGCTGAGGGGCTTCCAGGGCTTCTTGCCGCTCACAACCAGTACAGTCTCACACGCAGGCCAAAGGTTCCCAATTGGGGTTTGGTTTAGGGTTTAGGGTTTAGGGCTAGGGTTTAGGTTTTGGGGTTTAGGGTTTAGGGTTTAGGGTTTAGGGTATAGGGTATAGGGTTTTTGGGGCTTAGAGTTTAGGAGTTAAGGTTTAGGGTTTTGAGATTTAAGGTTTAGGGTTATAGGTTCATGGTTTAGGGTTTAGGGCAACTCCAGCCACAAGCTAAGGGTGCAAAGGGCCTGTGGGCTCAGGTCTTAGAATGCAAGGATAGCACAATTGACACATTCGGTTTAGCGTTTAGGGTTTAGGGTTTAGGGTTAAATTAGCTAATGTCACAGCGAGCTGCGCACGACTTCTCCTTTCGTAGAAAAGACTCTTCAACCGAAATGACACTCAAAGCTTAAACCCAAAATCCTAAACCTCAAACCCTAAGCCCAAGACTCTGAACCTAAACCCTAAACCCTAAACCCTAAACCCTAAACCCTAAACCCTAAACCCTAAACCCTAAACCCTAAACCCTAAACCCCACGACTGGAAAAGTGCCAAGCTCCCATGGCGCAAAGCTCCCCAGGAGCTCTTGGAGTTTTTGAGACGAACTTGGGGCTTAAGGGTTCGGGCTCAGGGTTTCCCTTAAGGGAAGCCTAAAGCCTAAAGCCTAAAGCCTAAACCCTAAAGCCTAAACCCTAAACCTTAAACCCTAGACCCTAGACCCTAGACCCTAGACCCTAGACCCTAGACCCTAAACCACCTCTAGGTGTTTTATTAGGGTTCAGTAGCATCATGTTCATGGTACTGAGCAAATGATACCCTGCACCTAATCCGTAAACCCCAAGCCCTAAACCCTAAACCCTAAACCCTAAACCCTAAACACCCAAACCTTCAACCCACGGTCGAGTTGAGGGTGTTTGAGACCCTGGGCCGCGCGCCTGGGCCGCCATTGCTCCGCAAGAAAGCAGCACTTACTAGCTTGGGCAGGTGTTGCTGCGGTTGAGGGTTTAGGGTTTAGGGTTTAGGGTTTAGGTTTAAGGCTTTGGGGTACAATAATCCCTATTAAGGATGCCCACCCCACCCCCCCCCCCCCCCCCCCCAACTCCCCCAACCTGAGCCCGAAACATGTCCCTAAGCTATCAGCGAGCGGATCATGCACTAAAGGCTTGATTTGTTGTAGGGTACCTAAGCCTAAGAATCTTTTCGACAAAGAGGTTCTGCATGAATAGCCCGCCTGGTCAGAAGGAAAAAACGCCACACGTTTTTGGCTCTTGAGCTATAAGGACTTATACAGGGGCCCGCAAAATGCCTGTCACTAAGCCCAGACCCGAACCCTACACCCCGTAGAGCCTATAAACACAAAAAAACCTGCAAAAACTATAAACTCTAAAACCTGTGAACCCTACATACCCTATAAACCCCAAAACCCCAAACCCTAAACTCTGCACCCCGAAACCTACACCCAAAACAAACCTAAACCCAAACCCTAAACCCTAAGCCCTAAACCCTAAACCCCAAACCCCAAACCCCCTCAACCCCAAACCTCCGGCTTGGCTGGGCGCGGGGCCACGGGGCCCAACTCCACGAAGCGGCTTCGCAGGTCGCCGTGTTGATACTCAGGATCCTGTCAGCACCCCCTTTGGGAGGGGGGGGGGGGGGTTTAGGGTTTAGGGCTTAGGGTTTAGGGTTTAGGGTTTAGGGTTTAGGGTTTAGGGCTTAGGGCTTTTTCAGGCTTCAGGGCTTAGGGCTTAAGACCCTAAAACCCCAAACCCCCATCCATCCCCATGAATTAGGGCTTGCGATCATCCCTATTTCCCAAAAAAACCCTAAGCCCTTAACCCAAAATCCCCATAAGGCTTGAGATGGCCCAAGAGCATCCCTGCAACCCCTAATCCCTATAAACAGGGTTTAGGGTTTGGGGTTTAGGGTTTAGGGTTTAGGGTCCTAAGCCCTATAAGCCCACGTCCTCCTGTGGATAGGCAGCCACCAAGGAGGGGTCGGCAAGACACGCGGCGCGGGCATCCGACCAGGGGACGAAGCCGCACCTGCGAGTTCTCATCGCAGAAGGAGTCTCAGCTGTTAGGGCGTTTAGGGCTTTTAGGGCGTTTTAGGGTTTAGGGTTGTTCGGGGTTTTCAGGGTTTCTAGGTCTTTTTTGCGCCATTGAGGGTTCTTAGGGTGTTTAGTAGGATTGATAGGCCTACTTATCTAAGTCCCAGAGTAGCCTATCGCAATGACAAGGGCACCCTCTGTGCCTTGAAACGAACCGAACCACCTAACAAAGAAATAAGGCTTTTAGGGGCGTACCCCTATTCTAGGGTTTAGGGTTCAGGGTTTGGGGTTTAGGGTTTAGGGTTTGGGGTTTAGGGTTTAGGGTCTAGGGTTTGGAGTTTAGGGTTTGAGGATTAAGACCCCTAAGGTTGTACGCCCAAAGGTATCCTTAAACATACTCACAATGCCTTAAGTGTCTTTAGACAGGGTCCCCATACCCAAGGGTACCACCTTAGGCGTCCAAGGTCGAATCCCATGATAAGGGCCTTCGGGGTTTAGGATTGAGGGTTCAGGGTCTGGGGATTCATGCCTGTTTCCCGTCTTCCAAAGTTGCTCCTTCTTCTCATGGCAGCGCAGGAACCGGAAAACCCGCAACCCGACACCCGAAATGTAAGCGGAATCCAGAAATTAAGAGCAGCCTTGTAGCCTAAGATGAGGGATGAGAGGCTCTGGGGGTAGCCTTTCAAGTGTTTGGGGCTTACGGCCCTGGTCGGGCCGAAGACCTTTTTCAGCTGACCTTCCGCAAGGTCAAAGGTACCATTTGTTGCCCCTTATACGAACGAGTCCCTTAATAGGGATGATAACAGGGGGTACTAGAATCCCGATTTTAAGGACTGTTAGTATCAGGGGGAACTTATAGGAACAGTCCCGAATAGGGATGATAACAGGGGGTACTAGAATCCCGATTAAGGACTGTTAGTATCAGGGGGACATCCCGAGGTACCATGGTCTGCATCCAATTGCCATGGGCTTGTTGGCGGCCCCATAGACCCAAGAAACATTGCAAGCCCTGCAAACCCTATGAAGCCCAGAAGCCCCCATACATCCTACCAAGACTTTTGAACCCTAAGAACCCTCTAACTCTATAAACCCTATACCCTGCAAACCCTAGAAACTCTTTCGCCCTTCAAGCCCTTTCAATCCGCGAAAAAGCCTTAAATCCTATAAACCCTGTAGACTTTATAGACCCTGCACACCCTGCACCTGACTTCCCCCCCAGGTCCCCAGCATAGGAGGTTCAAGAACTCCTCGATTTCGGATACCCTAAGCCCTAAACCCTAAACCCTAAACCCTAAACAAACCTTCGAGGCTGCGAAGTTCCGAAAACCAACCTCCTGATGCCCAAAAACCCAAAACCCTCAAGCCCCAAAACCTCCCTCAAACTCTACAAAACGCCAGGGTTTGGGGCACTTACAAACCCCAAACCCCTAACGCCAAAACCTTAAACCCTAGAAGCTCTAAGCCCTAAACCCTGTGAAAAAAACCCTAAACCCTAAACCCTAAACCCTAAACCCTAAAGATCCCTAAAGCCTGTAAGGGCTTTGGTTCTGGGCGCCGGCCTGATGTCTCCCAGCCAAAGGACGAACCTGGGGGGCTCTGCGTCACGTTTGGGGTTTAGGGTTTAGGGTTTAGGGTTTAGGGTTAAGGGTTAAGGGTTTAGGGCTCAGGGTTTAGGGTTGGGAGTGTAGGCTTGTGGCAGTGTCAGGCTGAGTTTTACTATGGTTTCACTACCCCAGAAGGTAAGCCCCTGCGGTCCCAAGACAGTTCCAAGCTCCACAAAAACAGCCTGGTCTCAGCACCTCGTACCAGAGCTCGAGTGCAAACACCCTTGGAGCTGCCATGTCTTGGAAATTGCTCCAAGGGTGTAGGGTTTTGGGCCCCTAAACCCGAAACCCTAAACCTTTAACTGGAAATCCCAAGCTTGTTCTCCGACCACCTTAAGGAACTTAGGTGTATGATCCTTATAAGTACATTCCTGTTTGAAACAAAAGCTGTCAGGTCAGGCTTAAACTCGAACACACCAATACGCCCGGATTGGGTTTGATTGTAAACCGCATTTAAACACCGAATGTGAAAAACAAAACATGCGATAACACCCTGAGACCGAAAACAAGCACAATTTTTGAACCCGTTCCTGCTCCCTTTCATGCCGAACTAAAACCCTTTTGTAAGCAAAATCGCGCTGACTCAAATCAAATCATAAAGTCGCGAAGCCTGAGCCAACCCCTAAACGATCTACCCCTAACCTCCTAGACTCGGCAACCCCCTTGATCCCAAATACCGAAGCACAAAAACACCAAACCCTAAAACCCTTAAACCCCCCATACCCAAACTTCACCCCAAAGCCTAAAACCCCCGCACCCTTGGGGCGTTCCCCCTTATCTAACAGTCCTTCATACGGATCATAATAGGGGTACTAGAATCCCTTTAAGCAAGGACTGCTAGCAAAAAGCGGAACATCCAAACCTAAACCCTTAAATGAGTCCAGGGAGCCCTCCAGCCTCCGGCGAGGCCGACGCATCAGCTCTCAACCCTGCTAAGGCAGCCAGGGCCACGCCGGCCGTGCGCGCGAGGCCTGCGGCTGTGGAGGGTTCGAGTTTCTTTGGGTTTAGGGTTTAGGGTTTAGGATTCAGGGTTTAGGGTTTTGGGGTGTGCCTGGAACTCTGTTTGCCGACAGTCGACTGGGCTCTACCTACTAAGCTAAGGGGTAGTTTGTACTAAACTGTAAGTGAATAGTCTAGGTAGGGTTTAGGGCTCCTGGTTTTTGTGCTCTTTGTGTTAGGGTTGATGTGGCTTATAGGGTTGAAAGGTCTATCTAGGGTTTAGAGAGCCCAGGGTTTAGGTGTGGGGGTGCAGTTTATCCTCTCTATTTGGGAGTTGCGTGAAAGGCTTCAAGGCTATCTTCTATCGCTAGGGAAAGCATTCCTTATCTCATGGGCTTGTAGAATTTGTAAACTACTGAATCGTAGGGGCTGTTGCTGCTGCTTCTTCAGTGCCTTGCTTTGCAGCTTCGGGCATGGACCTTTGGGCGGCGGATTTCAAAGTTTTACGTTTGGCTCCAAAGCCCGGTTGCGCAGTGCAGCTTTTGCTGTCATCTAGGGCAACAAGGTACAACACAGGTGCCGAGACAGTTAGCACAGAAATACCAACATGCAGCCCTTTATTGTTCATCCAAATATCGATCTACTTTTAGTATGTAAAGCTGCCGAACATAGCATTCCTGTTCTGTGAGCGCTGTAGCCAACCGGGCTATCATCTTTTCGGATGCGTTAGGCTTCCAGCAGTTCCATATGGTGACAAAAAACTCATAACTTGGGAGGTTCCCTTTCATACTAACAGTCCTTAATAGGGATTGTAGTGCCCCCGAATATAATCCCCATTAATTAAGGACGGTTAGAATAAGGGGGAACATCCCAACCCAAACCCGAAACCTCCCGCAGCCACCTTTCTGTCCCCAACTCGCCTGGCGCTGCCAGGCGGGGATTCCGCGCGGCCAAGCGCAGAAGTTGGCTCACAGACGCGTCGCCGGGCACAGGAACCTAGTGCATGGAGGAAAAGGTTAACCATAGTCTTAGTACCCCAAGAAGAATTTTCAAAAACACTAGCTGTCCCGCAGCCGTGAGATGTTCATGGGCCGAAGAGAAGGGGGTTCGCCTTAGGAGGCTTAGGAAGCCTTCGGGCATCGCTTATCACCCTACGAAGTAGTTTGGGCGCACCCTTATAACCCTTATGACACGATTAACTATAGGAATGATGTCGTCGGCGACGCCATGCAGCTACAGCCGATCGCCCCAACACGCGCACGCATTTTGCATTGGAGACAGCAACAATGTACAGCAGCACTGCGGTCTTTATATAGGGTTGAGGGTTTGGGGTTTAGGGTTTGGGGTATTGTTGTAGCAAGAGGTCCTCCAGCCAGGGTTTCAGGTTTCAGGTCGGCGCGAAACGCCTGAGAGACAACGCTTTCCGCGTGGGACGAGCGCGTTCAGCTGCACGGACCGCGCGCGATGCGACCGAAGCGCGCAGTTTTGCATCGGGAGGCCCATTTGCTGTCACTGTCCAGGCGGTAAAGGACGGTCTGAACTTTACTCAGCTCCCTGCTTGCCTGCGGCCTTCGTCAATTTCCCGGAAGCCCACGAGCACACTGTCCGTTACCCCGAGAACTGCTCCAAGCACAGCCAGAGCCTTCATGGAGCTCCGGTTTAGTAGGGTCTAGGGTCTAGGGTCTAGGATCTAGGGTTTAGGTCTCGTCGCACAAGCCCCCGGGCGTCTCCCAAACACTCCCTCCGCCCCCCTTCCCCCTCACAGAAAGGAACTTGCGAATTGGAGCCACCAGCTCAGTCTGCACAAGAAGCATGCGCACACGAGCATGCGCGATTGCGAACACCTCTCCATTCACTCAACACATTCGTGCGTAATACAAAAAAATCACATCTTCACCGGCAGAAGTACAAGAAGGGCCGCGCAAGCAGCTCTCCAACATTTCACGAGTCTGCGTCCGTTTATCTGACATGATCCCAGTCAGGAATGTTTAAGCACAACAAAGCGCCCGCAGCACCTAAGCCAAACACCCCAAACTCTAAACCTGCCAACGCCCTACAATGAGGCGCCCCCTTACTATACTAACTGCAGTTAAGGGGCTTATGACCTAATTTCCCCTAAACCCTAAACCCTAAACCCTAAACCCTAAACCCCAAACCCTAAACCCAAGTTAGGGTCCTTATAACTCTACTTATAACTAGGGGAGGCCCCTCCTTGTAACGAGCCCCCCAGGCTTGAGCAGCTCTGGATGCTCCTAGGATTTGTAGGGTTTAGGGTTTAGGGTTTAGGGTTTAGGGTTTAGGGTTTAGGGTTTAGGGTTTAGGGGTAGGGCTTATATGGGCCGGGCTTCGAAGGTCTGAAGGTCTGCAGGGCCACGTGGTTCACTTTTGCAGGTTTGCACGCTGCTAGAATTGCAGGGCTTATGATCTGATGCATAAAAACTTGCGATCCTAAAACCCTAAGCCCTTGCAACTTGCAACTTGCAAACCCTAAACCCTGCACCCTAAACCCTAAACCCGAAAACCCTAAACCCTAAACCCCTAAACCCCTAAACCCTAAACCCTAAACCCCTAAACCCTAAACCCTAAACCCTAAACCCGAAGGCCTCAAGGCCGCAGCAGCAAAGCTCGAGGGCCATCGCGCTGGGCATCTCGGCCTCGGGTTTGCTGCAGCCCATTAACGGGGTTTAGGGTTTAGGGTTTAGGGTTTAGGGTTTAGGGTTTAGGGTTTAGGGTTTAGGGTTTAGGGAACGCCCTCAGGGTCCATGTACCTCTTCTGGGAGGTTCAGGGTAGTTACTCGAAACCCAACGATAAGTGTAGTTCTAACCCACTCATAAGCCCCTGAAGTACCCTAGTGGGGTTTTAAGTGGGTTAGAAGTGCAGTTACTAGTGGGTTCCTGAGTGCCATGAACCTCCAAGTAGAGCATTATTGTATATACGGGGCCCCTAAAGCTGCGATAGAGGAACCCCGTTTTAAGGCCCAAGTATGCGGTTTATGGTTTATAAGGGTTTAGGGTTTAGGGTTTAGGGTTTAGGGTCTATAGGTATGCGTGTTGCTTGCAAACACAACCAGCTGGCAACAGGACAACACAGTCGCCAAAAGCATCTCAATGCAAGATGCCCATCATTGGGCAATCATGCTCGTTCACGACCTGCCCATTAACAACTTCTTGTCACCGCTTCCGCTGATTTCCGCTCGAATCTGGAAAGAATGCTTGTTTGCCTGTAATTATAAGAAACCTTGTTCACAGAAGATACTGAAGTTGAGTCACAGTCTACCAGGAAGCGACCTAGAACCCTACCCCCCCCCCCCCCCCCCTAAACCACAAGCACTGAACCCTAAACTCGTAATAAACTGAGGGTTGTTCTGAAGATGTTGAGACAGAGAGGGGTCTCGGGAGGGTTGCTCTAACGGCTCCGCTCGCACAAGTGTAGCTAGTGCACGCTTGCCAATACCTTACATATGGCTTCTGCATAATGTTCCCTATACAAGACATCATATCGCAGCAGCTGAAAGATTAAGGATTGGCAGCCATGCTGAATTGTGGAGGGCCTTTAGAGGTCCCAAAGCCTCTTGAACACAGGCGTGGTGTCCCAGCCCTGCGATCTCCTCACTTTTCGCTGCACTTTGCTTCTTCTGAGCAATCCTAGTCAGAGACTTGCCTGTAAGAGCCGCTGGTAGGACAGACTCAACACATCCCCCCAGCAGCAACTGCGGCACCCTGGTCATTCCAAAGTAACAGTGGACCGTAAGCCAGAGATGGGCCAACTTGGTCCCTGACCCACACAGTTTAGGGTTTAGGGTTTAGGGTTTAGGGTTTAGGGTTCAGGGTTTAGGGACCACAAACAAAGGAGAGCAATACTTGAGCATCTCATCCAGAGAGGCTGCCTACACTTCAGCATATTCGGCTGGCATGACCTGGGTCTGCTGACTCGCCTCTTGCTGAGTCAAGTGCATCGATCGAGCCACGTCGTCCAGGTGCTCTCGCCACCGCTTCACAACATCGTCTTGATGTTCCTCCTTCCAAGCCACGTCGAGCATGAAGGGAAACTGATCCACGAAGAGTAGTTGTAGTGGGGAGCTGTAAGAGATACCTTTTGCATCTGGCCTGCTGTGACCCTAAACCCCTAAACCCCTGAACCCCTAGAGGAAATCACGACATGCTGGATGAGGGGGTCGAAATCAGGACGACAACAGCAACTTCATCAATCCGAGGATCCTATGGACAGATGATCCGGCGGTCCTGATAGAAAGCAGGAATCGCACGCATAGAGAACCCTATCTCGGGATGTTGCGAAACGGTGGTGCTCTGCCTCGGTTGCGGAGATGTACAATGGGAAGTTGCACCCACATGACATGACCATTGCGCGATCACGGTCAATGCGCGCCAGATGTCCTTGCTGTGGCCCCAAGATGTAGGCGATGAGCTTCTGTAGGGCCATGAAATCTTCAGCTTCGCTACAATTCTCGGCTTCTCCTGGTAGTCCCTGAGCATCTGAAGGCAACGAGGCATGATGAGGCTTTCAGTCACATTCATACTTGATCTCTCTTGAAAGGCTCGACCTTCTTGCCTCCTCCCTCGTCCTCCCGATCTCCTCAAGGCAATCCGCCACATCGAGGACCCACTCCCAAAGTTCGCCGGCTTCCTTCTTCGCTTTGCACCCACCATCAAGGTCCACCCCCTCAAGTTCCCTCAGCAACTCCCAGGATCTGGGAGTTGCTGAGGGTTTAGGGTTTAGGGTTTAGGGTTTAGGGTTTAGGGTTTAGGGTTTAGGAGCTGTCCAACTTCGGCGCGAAGTCCACATCCCGCGCGACATCGTGAAGACACTCTTGGCGAGCCTTGGCTGCATCCTCCTTGAAGAGGCTCAGGGTTTCGGATTTCCATGTAAGGTCTCCGGTTTGAGCACGTTTCCGGTTTAGGGTCGGGTGTAGGTTCTAGGGTGTGGAGTTCAGGGTTCAGGGCTGGCATAGGTGCCGAGGGATTCTCTGATGATTCAAGCAAAGCGTCGGTCATATCGACGAAGCTCTCCGCCGCAGATGCTAGGCAAGCTGCCGTGCTCTTGATCCCCTCAAGTCGGTGGCGTTTTGAACCGGAAGATCGGTACGATCTGCTGAATGCTGTTGCTAGAACAACTTGCATGTCAAGGGTTTTGGGTTTAGGGTTTAGGGTTTAGGGTTTAGGGGTACAGGCAGCATGCTGGAAGCAAACTACCCCACCAACCTCCCCTCTGCCGTCAACATCACCATTGCCGCTACATCTAGAGCATTCCAGAGTAGCACTACGTCCTTGTGCTGAGGCCCCAGCTCGCGGTTGTCCTTCCTGTTGCTTAGGGATTGGGGTCTAGGTTTAAGGGATTGGGTCTACAAGAGGGTTTCGTGCACCATTTGGGTTTGGTATGCAAGGCTGAGTAAACGTTAGATGGCTCTACGGTGATGCGTAGGATTGCGGTTGAGCATTGGGGGTACTCCCAGAGCTTATGAGAGGTTCAGAAGCGATTTTCAGGGAGTTCTAGGTTTGAGGATTCAGAGGTTAAGGACATGCTTAGGGCTTGTTTGTGGCTGTGGTCTTCGACGTGTCTCCTATCACCCAAGAATCGCTTCTTGAAGCTACTGTACTCCCCAGTTATTAGATTTGACTCGAATTGACAATCGCTCTGAGTGACAGCACACCCACAAAAACACAACGCCCCCAAACCCGAAAAATCTTGATTGCACCCAAACCCGAAGCCCCCAAACGCAGAACCTCAAGCGGACCCCTACAGCAAGCAACAAAGCACCCTTAACCCTCGAGCTCATTCGCTAAGCCCCTAACCGTTTTAGTTGAATCGTAAGCCTAAACGAAGCCTAACCCCCTAACCCCAAAACCCCAAACGAACCCTCACCCCTAACCTCCAGAACCCTTAAGCCCAAACCCCTGCATCTTCAATCCCAGGCTGCCCTAAACCCTAAACCCTAAACCCTAAACCCTGGACCCTAAACTCTAAACCCTAAACCCTGCTTCGGACAAGTCACTGCTGAGAAGTGTTCGCGAAGGAGCTCGGCCACTGGCCTTACGCGCGCAGATCTCCAGTCTCAATCAGCGAAAACCAGAGGCGGATCGTATAAGCCCCTTGAACCACCATGAGACCCATCAAAAAAAAAAAATCGCCAGCACCAATCCTTGAACATGTCCCGAGCTCCACAAGCAATCGTGGCGCCCTAAACCCTAAACCCTAAAACCCTAAAACCCTAAAACCCTAAAACCCTAAAACCCTAAAACCCTAAAACCCTAAAACCCTAAAACCCTAAAACCCTGAAAGCCTAAAATCTCTGTCTAATCCACCGGCAACGCTGCCGGTATTCTCAAGCTGGGGCATGGCCTCAACGCGCAAGGGGCTAATATTGGGGCCTGAATGATTAGAGTCTTCTTCTTCTTTTTGTTTCGTTTTTTTTTTTTTTTTTTGGGGGGGGGGGGGGGTTCTTATAGTATGTTGATTAAGGCAATACTACTAGCAATTATTCCGACCCCTATAGTCACCTGATCAGAGTGCTACTTGCGGGTTGATCTTGGTTGCAGCGACAGTTTTCCTGGCCACTGATGCTCGAGATCACCTCCGCAAGCAGTTGGCATCATGAACCATGCATCGGCTTACGAATGCCTACCCCACACGAAAACCAACACACAATGAAACCCTAAACCCTAAACCCTAAACCCCAAACCCGAAACCCGAAACCCCGAAAGCCGAAGTCGCACCCCTTCCGAACTCGCACCCCCTGAATGCACAAGCAAGTGCATCAGGGCGACAAGGCCAACGAAGGAAGCGCCAAGTGCAGCTTCCGCAGAACCGCCGCTGCCTACGATGGTCTCTCGGATTTCGGGGCCCGGCGGGGAGTGTCGGGGAGGCTCTGAAACCCCAAACCCTTTAGGGTTTGGGGTTTGGGGTTTAGGGTAACTCCTAAACCCTAAACCCTCAACCCCGGCAAAGGGCCACGCTTTGAAACCACGACCACCTTGCAAATTCAGTTAGAGATGCCCCCCGGTGTACAGTCCAGAATGAAAGGTTCCCTACATTCAAGCAACTATGGTGGTAGTACATGTTGAACTTCGGAAGGTATGTACAAAGAGTCGTACCAGCTGGGCTAGGATGTGCTGTTTAAAAGGTATCACCAAAGCAGCTACTTGCAGGTTCATGGCACTGACTAACCAATTATAACTGAACTTGTATAGCTGTACTTATAAGTGGGTTGTAAGTACAGCTATACCTGGTTAACAAGTACCATGAACCTCCAAGTAAACCCCAACTCCTAAACCCTAGAAGCTCCAATCTTGGCCTCCACGCCCTTCATTTTGCTTTAAATTGTTGCCCTAAACCCTAAACCCTAAACCCTAAACTCTAAACCCTAATCCGCACATTTGCAGCGAGCCGGCCTTGTCCCAGGCGCCCGCATCGCCCACGGGGAAGCGCTCCATTTGGTCATGGGGCGCCTCAAGCCAGGCCTGTGTGAGGTGTAGGTAGGGTTTAGGGTTTAGGGTTTAGGGTTTAGGGTTTAGGGTTTAGGGTTTAGGGTTTAGGGTTTAGGGCTTAGGGTTTAGGGTTTAGGGTTTAGGGTTTAGGGTGGTTTAGGGTTGTTTAGGGTTCAGGGTCTAGGGTTTAGGGTTTGGGGTGTAGGGTTTGGGGATTGTGGCTTGAGGGAAGCCCAGAGCCCCAACACCCTAAACCCTAAACCCCTAAAACCCTAAACCCCTAAACCCCTAAACCCCTAAACCCCTAAACCCCTGAACCCTAAACCCTAAACCCTAAACCCTAAACCCTAAACCCTTTCTCATGGTTGGAGCATGGGTTTCGGGCTAAGGGACTGGGGGCTGCCAAGCGGGTGGGGAGGATGGGTTTGTTGGCGGACCTCGATAGGGTTTAGGGCTTAGGGCTTAGGGCTTAGGGCTTGGGGTTTGGGGTTTGGGGTTTGGGGTTTGGGGTTTAAGGTTTGGGGTTTGGGGTTTGGGGTTTAGGTCACTAGCACCCTAAACATGGTGCCAGAACAACGGCTTCGAACCAGGGTGGCCGGTCTCGCCCTGGACACACTCAGCGCCGCCCGAGCCGCTCAGCTCAGCCCTTCGTGGCCATGTTTTAACCATTTACCTGATTGGTCCGTTATACAGTGAAGCAACTAAATTCAGAAACCAAACTCAAGCATACCTTCAAGCCTCAAACCCGGAACCCTGAAGCCTCCGAGACCCCTTCACGGTAGTTCCTTCTTCCGGGCACTTCGAATAGTGACCAGCAACTGAAAAAACCAATTCGAAAGACCATGCGGCACCTGAACAAGGAACTCCAGCCCAATTCCGAAGCCTTTCAGTTTCAAAACCGAGGCACGCTGATCAGGCGTGCCAGCACCTCGGTGTCTTTCCAGGGACCGGCGGTCAGCAGCGCCTTGCAAGGACGCCACGAACTTCTTGGGCGTTTGGAGTTTAATGGGAACCGAGACTCCAACAAACACCGCCCCCCCTCGAACAGAACAGAACTGCAAACTCAACCCCCACAGGCCTGGGTCAAGAATCCTAAAGTAAGTTACCATAATGAGGCCGTTCTACTATTTTCTATATAGGCCCATATACTAAGGCCCTCTTATGGCAGTCATTAAGAAGTTTAGGGTTGTGTGTATTGGGTTTAGGGGCGAAACTGATACCCATTCTCGAAAGAAGATGTACCGGAGCCTGGCGTGGCCTATTCGGATCTGGGCTTTGACTAAGGCAGTCAGTTGGTTTAGGGTTTAGGGGTTTAGGGGTTTAGGGGTTTAGGGGTTTAGGGGTTTAGGGGTTTAGGGGTTTAGGGGTTTAGGGGTTTAGGGGTTTAGGGGTTAGGGTTTAGGGTTTAAGGTTTAATTAGGGTTTAGGGTTTAGGGGGTGTGGGCTGCTTGGGCCGTTTGGGCACGGCTCGGAACTGCGGTTGTTAGTGCCGATCGGGGCCGGGGTTCGCACCCCTCAACCCTATAAACCCTATAAACACTACAAACCCTATAAACCCAAAAAAACCTTCTCAGGCCCTATAAACCCTTTCAAGCCCTATAAACCCTTTTTAAACCCTATAAACCCCTTGTCGCCCTGTACCCCTTCCCTACTAACCTCGGCTCACCCAGCTCATGGCCTCCAGATCTGCGAAGCTCCACTTGGCGATTGCCGCCTACAAGCTGCAAAGGTTCAGGGTTTAGGGTTTAGGGTCTAGGTCCTCTAGGGCTTTTAGGGTCTGGGGGCTGAGGGTTTAGGGTTTAGGCTTAAGGTCTAGGGTTCAGGGCTTATATGTTTGTGTTTAGGGCTTAGGGTTCAGGCTCGGGGGGGAGAGCCCCACATTAGAACCTCAAGCAACATCAGAAAGCTCAAGGGGTGGTCCCCTTCTTGTGAATTCAGATCTCTTCGATCGCTGCGCTCCCTGGTCTGCAGGCGATAGCTCGAAGGGCTCCTATAACTCTACTTTGTAGTAGATAACTAGCTACAAATAGGAACCCAGAACCAAAAAAGCAACTAAAGTGTAGTACTCCAAAACAAGTATACAACACAAGTATGGGATCTTATGCCACCCCACCTTAACTTCACCCTACCCCAAAAGAAGACCCAAACAAGGCTTCGGCACCTTCAGCCCTGTTATTGTTGGGCCTTGCTCTCGGGTTGGAGTGAAAATGCCGTAGGACCGTGTTCGGAAAACCCTGAGACCCACACAGAAAACTCAACGCCTCACAAGTAAGGCATATCCATTCGATCATGAACCCCCTTACAATTTCAGGTATGTATTGAGGAACATACCCTGGTTCAGCAACAAGACCCCTAAATAGGCGAGGCGGTAGCCCTTGGAACCTTATAAATAAGGCACGTTCCTTGATGAAATGTTGTTGGGCACACTAACATTAGTTCCCTGCATCAAGACACTTAAGCCCGGATCTAAGCCCCCTAAAGGTATACTTTTCTTGAACCCTAACAAGAAATAGTATGTGTAATCTGCAAATAAAACAAGTAACATAATTCCTCAGGAAACTATGGTACAGGAAGCCCTCAGCCCGAAACCCCAAGCCCATTAAACCCCTCAAGCCCACCCCAGCTAACATCCTAAAGCAGCCGAACGTAGGGCCCTTAATGATTAGAATAGGGTTTCGGGGGTTATGATAGAAAAACTATATTGGCACCATAACGGAAAGACCCTTAGCAATTATCCCGACCCGTATATTTAACCCGATAGCCCTGCACCCCCCCCCCCCCCCCGCATGATCTCAAAACCCTTAGAACCCTCAACCTTCTGCTACTTCCAAACCCGAAACCCTAAGCGCCCCCGTCTCCTGCCTGCGCCTTGGACTCCCACCAGCCCTGCGTCCAAGCCTCCAGGGCTGCGGCGGCCGAGAGCACCTGTGGTTTGGTTAGGGTTTAGGGTTTAATTAGGGTTTAGGGTTGGGGTTTGGGGTTTTTATAGGGTTCTTGAGGGAGGGGGGTTGAAAGGACCCTAAATCCTGTACCCCTTGAGAACCTGCAAACGTTTGCTTTGCTACTTGTTGCTGGCCTTGGGCGCTGGTCTGGCTCGTGGTGACAAGTCTTCGGGGGCGGTTTTGGAGTACCCTAAACCCTAAACCCTAAACCCTGAACCCTGAACCCTGAACCCGAAACCCTAGCCCCCCCCCCCCGCCCCGCCCCCCACCACCCCTGTGCTACCTCGGGCAGCAGGGCGCAGGCGCAGTCCAGCAGTGGCAACACCAAGGAAGGAACTCGGCAGTCCTTCGCAGGAAGCCCAAAGCTTGAGGGTTTACAGGTTTCGGGCTCTGGGGTTTAGGGGTTTGGGGTTCAGGGTTTAGGGTTTATAAGTTTATAGGGTTCAGGACTTAGAGTTGAGGATTTAGAGTTTCGGTTTTCGGGTTTTGGGGTTCAGGGGGGGCTCAGGGACCTCTGAGCTGTCGAAAAATATTGCTCAGCAAGGTCCTCGTACACCCAATGAACTTCAAGCATGAAATCTCCAAACGTGCTACCAGGTACCAGTGCTGAATTGGGGGGGGGAGATCCAATTCCTGATGTAGGGCCCTAAACCCTAAACCCTAAACCCTAAACCCTAAACCCCTAAACCCCTAAACCCCTAAACCCCTAAACCCTAAACCCTAAACCCATGTCCTTATTTAAGAGGTCTGGGCCTGTCGCGGAAGCACGCGAGTTAGGACTTCATGATTGGCTGGAGAAACTCTCTCTGCTCTCGCAGCTATCTAAACCTACCCATACTACTGTCACTTCCTGGAGAGAGGCAACCCTAAACCCTAAACCCTAAACCCTAAACCCTAAATTCTGACAAAAACAGGACCCCAATTTTCTGAGAACTGACCAAAGGGTCGGTCGATCTGAATCTTGAGCACACTTGGATGTACATGTGCCGTATATTTCCATGGAGACCTCCAAAATGCCCAAAAAAATTGATCATGAACCATATGCGACACATAAAATGTTCGCCCATGAGGGCTGATCTAATTTCTGATTTATGCGCTCAGAACCTCCTCACAAGCAATTACTTCGGCAAGCTGCATGATTTTGATGGCGCCGGTAAACGGACCTTATGTACATACATGTGGGTTGCGTGTATACTGTCATGGGGACCCCTTAGCGCCTTAACCTCTCAACTCAACCCTAGGCCCCTAAATCCCAACACCTCATAATCTACGTATGTTTCTAGGTTGTTACTAGGGTTTAGGGTTTAGGGTTTAGAGATTCAAAAGGGTGCCTTTTTGTTGCCGAAAGGGGTTTACAAGGGAACCGAAACCCCCCCCCCCCCCCCCCCCCCACCCAAAAAAAAAAAAAGAAAAGGAATAAGGGTGCCACCCTAAACCCTAAACCCTAACCCTAAACCCTGAACCCTAAACCCTAGACCCTAAACCCCAAACCCTAAACACTAAACCCTAAACCCTAAACCCTTGGGGTGTCCCCATAGCGGACGGCAAGCAGGGCTGCGGCCTGGCAGGCACAGAGGGCTCTCGGAAAGAAGGACACGCTTAGGGTTCAGGGTTCAGGGTTCAGGGTTTAGGGTTCAGGGTTCAGGGTTCAGGGTTCAGGGTTCAGGGTTTAGGGTTTAGGGTTTAGGGTTTAGGCTTTAGGGTTTAGGGCCTCGGGTTTATAGGGTTTAGGGTATGGGCATGGTCAGAACAGTCAAGGCTTTGGGGCTTTTGGGGACTTGGGGGTGGAAGTTTAGGGGTCTTGAAGTTTGGGAATTTTGGGGCTTGAAGGGGGGTTAGAGTTTAGGGTTTAGGGTTTAGGGCTTAGGGTTTAGGGTTTAGGGCTTAGGGTTTAAGGCTTATAGGGTTTAGGGTTTAGGGTTCACCGTAATGTATCCCTAAAGCTGAGGGCTACGGGGTTGTCTAAAGAAGGGGTTTGCCTGAACCCTCCGTGAACCCCATGTCCGCCCCGGAGCAACGGTAAGTTCAGAGGTTAAAGAGCCTAGGGCCCTCCAAAAGTAGGGCTTAGGGTTTTGGTTGGGGTTTAGGACATATACATACATCAACATAGAACACCCAGAAAATCAAACGTAAAGTACTTCCTAGAGTGGTTAGGGCTTTAGCAGCTCTTGGCTGGGTTGGCAAGCACAAGATTTCCAAGGATTTCGAGCCACATGTAGACCCTAAACCATAAACCCGAATAACCCTCAACCCTCAACCCTCAACCCTAAACCCTAAACCCAAAACCCTAAACCCAAGAGGGATTTTCAGAGCTTCAGAAGGCGCCTGTTCCAGATTTGAGTCCGTTGCACGTTTAAGGCCAGTGTCTATGGTTCTTTGGGGCGCTGCTAAGGCCTGAGTTCCCCCTTCACACTGTAGGATTCTTATAAGAATATCCCCTAAACCCTGGACCGTTGACCCTAAACCCTAAACCCTAAACCCTAAACCCTAAACCCTAAACCCTAAACCCTAAACCCTGAACTACACCCTAAACCTCGCAAGCCTATAGACCCTACGGCACCAAAGGCCGGCCCTGCCCAGATGCCTCGTGCAGCTGCGATTCAGGAGCTGGCAAGCCGTCCTGTTTAGGGTTCTAGGGTTCAGGGTTTAGGGTTTTAGGGCTTAGAGGTTAGGGTTTAGGGTTCTAGACTGCCTACATTTCGTAGGGACTTGAAGTGGGGTTTAGGGTTTAGGGATTAGGGATTAGGGTTATAGGGGGAGGGGGTGTAAGGGCAAGCTTCATTTAGGGTTGAGGGACTAGGGCTTTAGGGTTAGAAGGTTGTTTGCCTTGTCGCGTTTCGGGTTTAGGGTGTGTAAGGTTGGGCCAGTTTGTTGGTCGATCTGATCCAGGATGATATTGGCAGTTTTCACTGCGAACGTCTGTGCAGATGGGGCCTCACGCCAGCGCTGCATGATCGACTCACGTGTCGTCAGGTTCCCAGCGATGCAGATAGCCAACTGCTCCCGGTTCGTCGTCTTGATTGGCTCTGGGTCAATTGGGCTTCTGCCCAGGAAGCCGCACGAAGCAGAATACGCGCCGTAATTCTTGCGAATCATCTCGGCCAGTGCTCGTGCCTTGCTGATGGCTGCGCGGAGCTTGTCGACACCAGGGACAGGAAGGTCTCGATTTGCCGCTCTCTGCATGGGCCACGACTGCGCAAGTGGCCGGGACGCTGAGGAGGTCCTGCTCACGTGGACCAGCTATTGGTGAAGCTATAGGGTTCCAGGCCTAGGGCTCATGGTTAGAAGAATGGGCTTTGGGCACCGAATATAAGGCTCCATAACATAATCTAGGAACCCCAAATGGAACCGTGATTCGAGAGCCACCCATAGAAACTCCCGAAATGCTTGAGAAGCAGGGTGCTTGGTTCCTTGGAGGGTCTCTGGATTTAGGGGCCACATAAGGTACTCTATTTAGGCTGAGTGGGCCCGTGCCAACTTGAAAAGTCGAACTTTCGAACCTTCACACAGGTTTGAAGGCCTAAAGGTTCGCTGATACTCCCCACTACTCCCTATGGCTCCCGAAGCTTCCCTAAAGTTTCCTAGGTATGTAACCCCCCATGAAAACCCCTCCCTTAAGGACCCCACAACATAAGACTTTCAAGGTCAGGGATTTTTGTTATCCGACCTTCGCAATCACTTGACGTGCATCCGAAGCCCGGAAGGTCAGGGGTGCTAAGCCGTCCCAGTGCTTGGTGAGGTTCAGGATTAGGGTGGGGGCACGCGGCGGAGGCAAAAACCCAGACCCCAAAACCCAACACCCAAAACCCCCAAACCGTAAACCCCAGAACCACTACTCCAGGAATGCTATGAAGCAAAAACCCACAACCACAAAACGCGACCCCTAAACCCGAAAACCCCAAACCCCAAAACCCTAAACTCAAAAACACGAAACCCTAAAACCCTGACTGAACCCCTAAACCACAAAACCCTAAACCCAGAAATCCCAAAACCACAAAACCCTGCACCCATAAAACCCAATCCCTAAACCCCTAAACCCTGGAACCTACAACCCTGAACCCCAAATCCCCAAAACCCTGAGCCCCTAAAAACCCTAAACCCCTAAACCACAAAACCACAAAACCCTAAGCGCCTAAAGACCTCAAACCCCAAGACCCTAAACCCCTAAACCCTGAACCCCCAACCCTGCTCCAGGAGATGCAAAGGCTGCCCAAAACCCCTAAACCCCCAAAACCCTGACCTCCTAAAACCAAAAAACCCTAACCCCTAAACCCCAAAACCCTAACCTCCTTAAAACCATAAAACCCTCAAACCCCAAAACTCCAAAACCCTAACCCTGAAGCCCCAAAACCTTAAACCCTGATGCTCCAGGAGATGCAAAGGCTGCCGCGCGCTCAGGGCTGCGAGGAGTTTGCCGGCCGGCGCCCCGCGAAGGCTTTCGAGGATGGCGCATGCGGCCCGGGCCTTGACCCCCCAAAAAAGGGGTCTAGGTTTTGGGGTTTGTAGGGCTTAGGGTTTCGGATTTGTAGGGTTTAGGGTTTAGGGTCTGTTGGGTTGAGGGTTTAGGGTTTGTAGGGTTTAGGGTTTAGGGTTTAGGGTTTGTAGGGTTTAGGGTTTGTAGGGTTTAGGGTTTAGGGCTTAGGGTTTAGGGTTTAGGGTTTAGGGTTGTTTGGGGTTTAGGGTGTTTAGGGTTTATGGGGTTTTTAGGGTGTCCAGGGTTTAGGGTTTAGGGGAGCATGCTCGGGAAGTACCCCGAACCCCCTGAGCACCTCTTCATACGGGCCCTGCGAACCTTAAGCCCACAAAAGGCGCAGAAGCTCTATAAATCTAAACCCTACCTTAAGAACGCAAAAGCCTACTTTTTCGTAAGTTTCCTAAGAATCCTATGAGGGATAATATGATTATTATGTCCGACAAGAATGTAGGCTTTTGGATGCTAAGGTTACATGCTAAACCCCAAACCCTAACCCTAAACCCCACACCGCAAACCCTCTAAACTCCACAGACGCCGGTCGACAAGCCCCCACGGTCACGGGCGGGGCCTCTGACTGGGAGCCGTTTCTCAGGACCGCATCCGCCAGAAGGGTGACCTGCTCAGGGAGCGCCTTAGGGGGTTGAGGGTTTGGGGTTTAGGGTTTAGGGATTAGTAGGGTCTAGGGCCGGGCTTAGAAATTTTTAGGGTCGTAGGGTTTTGTTTGGGTTTTAGGGATTGGGGTGTAGGGGGCTGCTTTCAAGGTTTAGAGTGGCTTGGGGGCTTATCGCGGAGTCCCCCTAAAGCCCTGGGTCCTAAACCCTCGAACCGAAAGCCCCGCCCAAGCCTCCAACAGTTTAGGGTTTAGGGTTTAAGGTTTAGGGTTTAGGGTTTAGGGTTTAGGGTAAGGTTTAGGACAACCCTAAACCCTGAACCCTGAACCCTAAACCCTACACCCTAAACCATAAACCCTCAGTCCAAAACACCAAGGACCAAGAAGTTCGAGGCCCTAAACCCGAACCCCTACTTCATAAACCCAAGACTAACCTAGGAAGAAAAAGGTCGTAAACCCAAGAGTAACCCAGGAAGAAAAGGGTACCCTTTTTGGTTTGAAGGGGCTGCAAGAGGGAACCTGAACCTTACAAAAAGGGAATCTGGGTCCGAGTTAAAGTGTAAGCCTACTAAAACCCAAACACTAAACCCTAAACCCTAAACCCTGAACGCGAAAGGCAAAAGCCTAAAGCCTAAAGCCTAAACCCTAAACACTGTGGAGGTGGCCTCCTCGGAATCTCCGCAGCCGTGCGGAGATGCGTCGAGCAAGGCGCCCGCGGCCAGGACCGCGCGGCGTGCGAGCAGCTGAGGCCAGAGCCTGGCGCTTTGGGTTTAGGGTTTGGGGTTTGGGGTTTAGGGTTTAGGGTTTAGGGCTTTTTTCCGGGGGGAACAAACCTTGAGCTTCTACTACATACTGTAGACTGCAACAAGTTGGAACATCCGTAAGGCCTGTATCCCGAAAAAAGTGTACTAAAGGGCATCCTAGCTCTAATCATCCTTAACATATAAAGGCCGGTGGCCTCTTGATGAATCTGTTGCCCTTCCACCTTAACATAGCCCCTAGATACCCTAATAATTAAGAACCCCTGCAAAACAGAAACCCTGCTTAAAGAGACCACCAACACACATCATCCTTCAACCATGTTCCCACCTTCTGGAGTTTACAGTAGGGCCCCCCTATCATGAATGGAAGGCTCGTTCCTCAATTGATTGGTCTTGGCCTCGTCGGAGTCTTGCACTATTAGGGTTTAGGGTTTAGGGGATTTTAGGGGGATTTGATCCCAGTTAGGCTCCTTTCTGTTAGGGAGCCTTTGCGTAAATGCGATCAACATCTACTGGGCATTTCAACTTGGAGGCCATTTGTTCTTCAACACCGCATGCTATTGTCATACGCAAGTGGCTTTGCAGATGCAAGGGTGAAGCAACAGCAAAAACAAGTAGTGCTACAAAATCACATTGCCTGAACAACCACCTGTGCTCTCAAGCTTTTCGTGACTTGTTGAGTCTTGCGAAATATCTCGAGGTTGGCTCTACTACAAACCCCCCCACAGTACTGCTTCTCCTCGCACAAGTATTCCAAAGGCCTACCTACGTCTTAAAAACAAACTCACAATGACCCCGCAGGCATGGGAACTTGTAAGGATCCTAAGTTTGGTTATAAGTCCCTTAACTATAGTTAGTATAGTCAGGGGGCCCCTCCTGGTATACTATACCCTCCATGCCGTTACTGAACCCGAGCTATGGAGCCTGCTAGACCCAGGCAGTCACGTAGGAATGAAAACAGGGTGTGCCCCGCTATCTGTGGGGGTCTTGGGGCATCCAGCAACCTTTTTTGGTTTCAAGGGCCCTTAAAAAGGGGAATAAGGGCCTACTCTAAGTCCCAGTATACTCTACCCTCTATACCCCCTACTGAACCCTATCTATGGAACCCGAAACCTTTGCCCTAAACCCTAAACCCTAAACCCTAAACCCTAAACCCTAAACCCTAAACCCTAAACCCTAAACCCTAAACCCTAAACCCTGAAAGGAAAGGGGAAGGAGGGCCTACTCTGGGTCCTAGTCCAACCTGATCTCTGGGGCCTCGGAGCATCCAGCAAGCATAGAGCTTCTGGTGGCAGCTGCTCCCCTGTAGGGTTTAGGGTTTAGGGTTTAGGGTTTAGGGTTTAGGGTTTAGGGATGGGAGCTGGTTAGGGCTCAAAAGCTCTTCAGGCTTCGGGTTTAGGGACCCTACAGAATCGCATAGAGGGTTATGTAGGGGGCTACAAAAAATATCATTCCCTCATTCTCTGCTGAGAACTAGAATACCAGGATGGCGAATGGCCATGATTTGTATTGCTTGTACCCTAAAACCTAAACCCTAAACCCCAAACCCTTAAGGGTTCACTTCTTAGACCTAAAGCACGTGGGAGGACGTATGGCTTGGGCTTGGGATGAACCGGGAATTGGGCCCGACTGTAAACCCTAAACCCTAAACCCAAAACCCTGAACCCTAAACCCTAAATTAGGGGCTAGGGTTTTCGGGTTTAGTGCTCAGGGTGCCCACAACCTAGATCCATCCTCCCGGTTGGAAGACCGAAGACTCCCAATGGGGGTTTAGGGTTTAGGGTTCAGGGTTTAGGGTTTAGGGTTTAGGGTTTAAGGAAACTACTACGCCCACCCCCCCCCCCCCCCCCCCCCCCTCGATTAGAGTGTGTGTTTTCCTTTCAGAGATAACCCTAAAACCTCCCAGCAACAACCCAAGAAGCCTATCCCGGACGCACAAATTCTACAGACCAAGGGCCTGTTTAACTTGAACTTGAACCCGCTTCAAGCTTGCAGGGGTGAATTATGCAATCAGATTGAGAATCTTGCCTAGATTTCATGAAAAAAGGTTAGACGCAAACCCCGTAAAACCGATGGCCCGACCTAGAGGCCTAATTACAAAGAGCCTGTCAAATCTGATACCCCACATTCCTCCGACTCTCGTTTTTCACCCATAGGTACCATACGCTCGCAACCCTAAACCCTTAACCCTAATCCCTAAACCCTAAACCCTAAACCCCTGGTGCCGTTAAAGTCGATGTGGACCATCCACCCGGCCTTGCATCTAGCCCTCGCGATACGAAGAAGAAGAAGACCCTAAACCCTAAACCCTAAACCCTAAACCCTAAACCCTAAACCTTAAACCCCCTGATTGACCCCGTCTGGGACTCTCTTTACTTGCAGTTTAATGGATTCTGCCTACTAGTTATTAAGGGGAAGTTACTACTAAACTGTAGGCACCTAGAGTCTCAAATGAATCTTGAACCCTCAACCCTAAATCGCAACGCCAAACCATAAAGCCCTCCCCACTGAACCACAGACCTTACCTGGGACCCTTACCTGGGACTCTACTCACCTACAGTTTCGTAACTGCCGCTTACTTGGTAGGTAAAGCCGCTAAACTGGAGGTAAAGAGAGTCCCAGGTAAACCCCCTAAACCCTAAACCCTAAACCCTAAACCCTAAACCACACATCGACGTGGGGCCTTTGAGTAGGGCAGCCTCCGCAGAAAGCTGTAGCGACTGCCAAGTCGGCGAAGACGTCTGCGTTGTGGGAGTTTAGGGTCGGGTTTAGGGGATTTTAGGGTTTAGGGTTTAGGGGATTTAGTGTTTAGTAGGTAAGTTCACAGGGTTTATGAAGTTTAGGGTTTACGGTATAGGGTTGAGGGTTTAGGGCTTCGGGCTTGGGGCGCATAGTCCTTGCAGGACTGAGCAGCAACTGCTGCGTGTGATTGATGCGTGTGTTTACGGCTTACTGTAAACTCCAGAAAGTTGGAACATCATTATCCCCATACCCCAAACGGTATACTAAAGGGAATCCCAGCTCTAATCATCCTTCAACCATGTTCCAACTTTCTGGAGTTTACTGTAGGTAGTCGCAATGGTTGGAGTAGGGGCCTGTAGGGTTTAGGATTTTTTGGGGCAACCTGGGACTCTATTTACCGGCAGCTTAGTTAAGTAGTAACTGCCGCTGAAGTAGTAAATGGGAGTCCCAGGACCTCTAAACCCGAAACCCAATGAAGGCTTAGGGTTTATAAGGTTTAGGGTTTAGGGTTTAGCACAATCGGGGTTTAGGGTTTAGGGATGCAAGCACCTCCGCATAGCGGGCGTAGATCCGCAGGCGGAAGCCTGCAGGAAGAGAAGGCTTGCGGCTGCAGTCCTCCCGGTCGGCCCACGTTTAGGGTTTAGGGTTTAGGGTTTAGGGTTTAGGATTTAGGGTTTAGGGTTTAGGGTTTAGGGCTTGAGCGGTTCAGGGTTTGGGGCTTTGGTTTGGGGTTCTCTTTTTTGGGGGGCTGGGGGTTTCTCAATTGTTTGTCAGAGCTGTCAAGAAAGCCCAGTACTTCTTGTCATGAGAATTACCTTGGGAGCCCCTAAAAAATTGGGACCATATACCCTATACTACTAGAATCCTTATGGGGGTATATGAACCATAAACCCTTTTAGGGTTCATTTGGTTCTCAAGGTACAGGGGAGGTGTAGGGCCGGGCGCCGTACTCCCCAGACAAGACCTTCGCGGGCCGGAGAAAGCCATGAGAATATGGGCCCCACATGCCCACCCTCCTAAAGCCAGACCCCTCAACCCTAAACCCTAAACCCTAAACCCTAAACCCTAAACCCTAAACCCTAAACCCTAAACCCTGAACCCTAAACCCTAAACCTCTCCTCGGCCCAGTCACGCAGGCTCGCGTCTTCGCCTAGCTCGGTGATCACGGCGATGGCCGCTTCCTGCCCAAAGCCTTAAGGACTAAGTAAGGGTTTAGGGTTCAGGGTTCAGGGTTTAGGGTTTAGGCAATAAATCAAGCAAAGAACATTTCCTTTTAGCATCGTTCATGTTGTCGTTTTGTTCTTCAGGGGATTCACTTTTTGGGGTTCAGGCTCAGGGCTTCTGAGGACTCAGCCCCCAGCAAACACCTGAAAGCAGAAGACTCCCGCTGCCCTAGCTACCCTACCTGGGGGACGGCTCCAAAACATCAAAAGAGATGATGGGGAGTTTGGGGGAGCTTGGAGTTCACGAAGGGACAAACCCACAAACCCTAAACCCAAAACCCTATAAACCCTAAACCCGAACCCACCCACACCTCCGAACCCCCCCCCGCCTCTCCTCCCAAAAAAGAAGAAGGCCCCAAGCCCAACCAAGCCCCAAAACACAAGGAGGGCTTCTCCTGGCATTCGGCAGCATCGCAACACGCCTCGGACGCTGAACCCCCAAACCTGATCCCAAACACTGAAGCCTCAACACCCAAAGTTAATCTAGGAGTAAGCACTTCGGGTTGAAGGCCTCAAGGCGAATTAGGAGGACATGTTTGCTTGAGGCTTTAGGGTTGAGGTTTGGGGTTGAAAACCCTAAACCCTTAGGCCCTGAACATGTAGGTCTGGGGTTTGGCGTGTAGGGGCAAAAAGTTTGAGGTTAAGGGTGTTGGGTTTAAGGATTTTTGGGGTCTAGGTTTCCAAGGTCGAACCCTAAACCCTAAACCCTGAACCCTGAACCCTAAACCCTAACAGGGTTTGTGGCTCAGGTTATCCATCTGACACCCCTCCGGCACGTAATGCGGGGCACGTGGGGGTCTGGACTAGTGCATAGGGGTTCAACCCGTTTACCACATGGTTTAGGGCTTAGGGTTTAGGGTTTTAAGGCCCGTGGGCTGTGTTGCCTGGAACGCGGTATCGTGCGCACTCTGAGTACAGACATACAGACAAACGACTACGGTACGTGGCTATATCAGCCCCATCAAAAGCCACTTCGGGATCTGAGGCTGAAAATCCCACAGACCCCTAAAGCCAAGCCCTACTACCGTAACCTTCAAGACACAAGGCCCTCTGAACAAGAACTCCAGCTACTCCAAAACCCAGGTTCTCCCCACCCCCCTCCCTAACCCGAAAACAAAACACCAAACAGCCGCTCATCGCCGTTACCCTCAACCCTGAACCCTGAACCCTAAACCCTAAACCCCTAAACCCTAAACCCTACACCTCTACACCCCCTAAACCCCTAAACCCCTAAACCCCTAAGCCCCTAAGCCCCTAAGCCCCTAAACCCCTAAACCCCTAAACCCTTAAACCCCTAAACCCCTAAACCCCTAAACCCCTAAACCCCTAAACCCCTAAACCCCTAAACCCTAAACCCTAAACCCTAAACCCTAAACCCTAAACCCTAAGCATGCTCTCCGAGCTGCGGTGAGTACCAGCGGCCAGGAGCTCGTTGGGATGGCGCGGACGGCGAGGCAATGCCGGACCTCTGTGGGCGGATGCGAGTAGTCTGTAGGGTTTAGGGTTTAGGGTTTAGGGTTTAGGGTTTAGGGTTTAGGGTTTAGGGTATAGGGTTAGGGTTTAGGGTTTAGGGTTTAGGGTTTAGGGTTTAGGGTTTAGGCTGAAACCCTTTTAGGGCTTTTATGTAGGGTCTGGGTTTAGGGGTCAGGGGCTTACGGTTTGGGGTTCCAATAAAAGCGTTCCCTTAAATTTGAAGCTCCTCTCTCGCAATATGCAAAGAAGATGTCTTCAAAAAGGAGCGACAGTAAAGGGGCCAAGGTTTTGGATAGAGAGCAAGCAGGGCAATGTGACCACCCCTGAAACTTAAACCCTAAGCCCTAAACCCTAAATCTTAAACCCTGAACCCTAAACCCTAAACCCTAAACCTTAAACCCTAACCTTAAACCTAGCTCCTGATCCCTAAAACTTTGCAAGAACGTAGGGAAGGGAATTAGGGCTTATAAGGACTATACTAGGTTGCCCAGTAACCTAGGATCAAAAAGGGTGCCCTTTTTGTTGCTTAAAGGGGGCTTATGAGGGAACCTAGACCCCCAAAAAAGGGAATAAGGGTGCCACCCTAAACCCTAAACCCTAAACCCTAAACCCTAAACCCTAAACCCTAAACAAAAGGCACTACTGGGCATCCTAGTATACTTACGGTCCCACATCCCACTACCCCCCAGGTGTGATCCTACACAACCTTTACCATCTTGGGGTTGAGGGTTTAGGGTTTAGGGTTTAGGGTTTAGGGTTTAGGGTTTAGGGTTTAGGGATCTTGACTACCCAGTACAAGGAGAGGCCCCTTACTATACTAACTGTAGTGAAGGGGCTTATGTGAAAAATTAGGATCCTGCAGCCCAATTTAGGGCCCTTTTTTACTCTACTTATAGCTAGGGGGCCCCCTCCTTGTAGGGTTATGGCTCAGGTTTCAGGGATGAGTTTCGCTCCCCCCCCCCCCCCCCCCCCCCCCCCCCCCCCCCC
>CAJNDS010002750.1:244360-294549 GCA_905221605.1 Symbiodinium natans | reverse complement strand
TGTGTGTGTGTGTGTGTGTGTGGCACACCGCTGTACATGCGGGTTCGTGAACAAGCAGGAGCATGTTGTGATGATGATGAAGTTCGTGATTTTGAGTACATCAACATGTTTTCGTTCGGAAATCAGCAGGGGGCCGAGGAGAGTGTGGACTGGGGTGTGGGGGTCCTCGGCCAACGAAGACGCCCCCACACCCCACCCACACTCTGTGTAAACGTACCTGCGCTTCAACATTTCTTTTTTCGTTTTGCATGATGCATGGCTGAACACTTGGTGAAAACGCAGATTTTGCATGAAGCATGGATGAATTCTTTGAGTTTGACGTTTGACACGGAGTTCTGCCAGAACTTGGAGGCAATCCGACTGCTCAACACCTTGCAGACGTTAACGTTCAGCGCAGAGTTCCATCAGAGCTTGGAAGGGGTCCAGCTGCCCAGCAACCTGCAGACGTGGACGTTTGGCGTGCGGTTTTGCGTCTTTCCAACCAGAGCTTGGAGGAGATTTAGCTGCCCAACGCCCTGCCGATGCTGAAGTTCGGTGCAAAGTGCTTGGCGGAGATCCAGCTGCCCAACACCTCGCAGACCTGGAGCATGTGAAGCATAAGCGTGTGGAGCAGGAAGTGGTGCATGAGCATGTTGGAGTGGTTGAGCACGCACAGTGTGTGAGCATGTGGACGGGATGAACAGACATGAGTGATCGAGCATGACTAGCGTTTGAACATGTGGAAGAGCTGAGCAGACATGAGTGATTGAGCATGTTCGGTGTTTGAGCATGTGGTGGAGATGAGCAGCTTTGAGTGAATGAGCATGCGCAGTGTGAGAGCGTGTGAATGGCGTGATTCACGTGCAAGTGTGGGAAGTTTTACTTACTCACATAAAGCTCCATTCGTGAAGTTCTTTGCCATCTCCATGGATGATCGCCTCGGTGGCTTGCTAGAGCATCTCTACCTTCGGAGCATCTCCATCTACCAGTTTATGTGGAAACACTAAAACAAAAAGTGTGTTATACAGCCAGCCCGCCCTCGCCTTGGGCCGCGGGTGTAGGTGGAGCCTCGCTCCTACGCGTTCATGCTGCCTATGTTAGTCTTCACTTCGGTGCGGACGCATAGGATAATCCAAAAATGTGAGCTCACCTGGCGAGTGAGAATGAAACGTCCTATCGTTTTTCGTGCACTAGTAACATGCCGGGCCCATTAATGTGGGTGCCAACGATGCTCTGCAAGACGGCCGGTGTGCCGTATGTTCCTCGATTGTTACTCGTGAACCAGCCCCCGGCATGATTGGCAACATTCTCTTTTTGTTTGGTTTCGCTACCACAATGGTTTACATAGGACAAAGTAGTTGATCTTGCTTTGCCCTGACGAACCGCGCGCGACTCATGGACGGCTACCAGAGACCACGACAGGGATGGCAATGGCAACCTCCACCTCCTCCGGCCAGAGTCTGACGTTTGCCTGGAAGCTTGCAGTCCTTGAGCTTCGGGTACGCTTGCAACCAGAGCTTGGAGAATGTGACGTTCGCCTGGCAACTTGCAGTTCTTGAGGTTCGTGACGTTGGCCTGGCAGCTTGCAGTCCTTGAGCTTCGGGTGCGCTTACAACCAGAGCTTAGAGAGTCTTACGTTGCCTGGCAGCTTGCAATCCTTGAGCTTCGGGTACGCTTACAACCAGATCTTGGAGAATGTGACGTTTGCCCGGCAGTTTGCAGTCCTTGCGATTCGTGACGTTTGCCTGGCAGCTTGCAGTGCTTGAGCTTCGGGTACGCATGCAACTAGAGCTCGGAAAGTGTGACGTTTGCCTGGCAGCTTGCAGCCCCTGAGCTACGGGTACGCTTGCAACCAATTCTTGGAGAATGTGACGTTTGCCCGGCAGGTTGCGGTCCTTGAGCTTCGTGACGTGTGCCAGGCAGCCTGCAGTCCTTGAGCTTCGGGTACGCTTACAACCAGAGCTTGGAGAATGTGACGTTTGCCTGGCAGCTTGCAGTCCTTGAGGCAACCAGAGCTTGGAGAGTGTGACGTTTGCCTGGCAGCTTGCAGTCCTTGAGATTCGTGACGTTTGCCTGGCAGCTTGCAGTCCTTGAGCTTCGGGTACGCTTACAACCAAAGCTTGGAGAGTATGGCGCTTGCCCGGCAGCTTGCAGTCCTTGAGTTCCGGGTGCGCTTACAATCAGGGCTTACGTTTGCCTGGCAGCTTGGCGGAGACCCAGTTGCCCAACACCTTGGACCTGAATGTGACGTTTGCCTGGCAGCTTGCAGTCCCTGAGTTGCGTGACGTTTGCCTGGCAGCTTGCAGTCCTTGAGCTTCGGGCACGCTTACAACCGGCACGCTTGCAACCACACCTACCCCACACCCTTTCCCCCCACCACGTCACAGGAACATGCCCGTCAATTTCTGAGACCCTATCCCACCCCCTTTCCCCCACCACGTCCGCTTTTCAAAACAACTTGCAGTCCTTGAGCTTCGGGTACACTTACAACCAAAGCTTGGATGATGTGACGTTTGCCTGACAGCCTGCAGTCCTTGAGCTTCGTGACGTTTGCCTGGCAGCTTGCAATCCTTGAGCTTCGGGCACGCTTACAACCAGAGCTTGGAGAATGTGACGTTTGCCTGGCAGCTTGCAGTCCTTGAACTTCGTGACGTTTGCCTGGCAGCTTGCAATCCTTGAGCTTCGGGCACGCTTACAACCAGAGCTGGGAGTTTGTGACGTTTGCCTGGCAGCTTGCAGTCCTTGAGCTTCTGGTACGCTTGCAACCAGAGCTTGGAGAATGTGACGTTTGCCTGGCAGCTTGCGGTCCTTGAGCATCTAGTACGCTTACAACCAGAGCTTGGAGAATATGACGTTTGCCTGGCAGCTTGCAGTCCTTGTGTGACGTTTACCTGGCAGTTTGCAGTCCGTGAATTTCGGGTATGCCTACAACCAGAATTTGGACAATGTGACGTTTGCCTGGCAACTTGCAGTCCTTGAGCTTCGTAACGTTTGCCTGGCGGCTCGTAGTCCTTGAGATTAGGGTACACCTACAACCAGAGCTTGGACAGTGCGATGCTTGCCTGGCAGCTTGCCGCTTCGGGCACGCTTACAACCAGAGCTTGGAGAACGTGACGTTTGCCCGGCAGCTTGCAGTCCTTGAGCTTCGTTTTCGCTTACAACCAGAGCTTCGACAATGTGCTTGCAATCCTTGAGCTTCAGGTACGCTTACAACCAGAGCTTGGAGAATGTGACGTTTGCCTGGCAGCTTGCAGTCCTTGAGCTTCGTCACGTTTGCCTGGTAGCTTGCAGTCCTTGAGCTTCGGGTACGCTTACAACCAGAACTTGGATTGGAGAGTGTGACGTTGGCCTGGCAGCTTGCAGTCATTGAGATTCGGGTGCGCTCACAACCGGAGCTTGGACAATGTGACGTTCGCCTGGCAGCTTGCAGTCCTTGAGCTTCGTGACGTTTGACGCAGACGGCAATCAACAAGGCGGTGCAGGCCGACCGTGCCCCACACCCTTTCCCCTCCAACCTCTTCGCAAGAACACGCCAGCCAATTTCAGAAATGGTATCCGAATCGACAAGTACCACCACAGGACTACGCCACCGGCATGACCATGGACCACGCGGGCGTAGTCAGCACGTGCCTATGTTGAGCAGTGACGATCCCCACCCCCTCCCTCCCTAAACTCAGCGTCATGCAGTGAAGTGCGATTTTGATCATGCATATCACGCGTTCATGCGCAGCTTGTCCCTACCCCAGTCCCTCACCTACCCAGAGCGCTTTTCACCAGTGGCTGACGTAGTGGCAGCCTGGCAGCTTGCAGTCCTTGAGCTTCGGGTACGCTTACAACCAGAGCTTGAACTGGAGAGTGTGACGTGGGCCTGGCAGCTTACAGTCCTTGGGATTCGGGTACGCTTACAACCAGAGCTTGGAGCATGTGACGTTTGCCTGACAGTTTGCAGTCCTTGAGCTTCGGGTACGCTTATACCCAGAACTCGAAGAATGTGACGTTTGCTAGACAACTTGCAGCCCTTGAGCTTCGTGACGTTTGCCTGGCCACTTACAATCCTTGAGCTCCGGGCACGCTTACAACCAGAGCATGGAAAGTGTGACGTTTGCCTGGCAACTTGCAGTCCTTGAACTTCGGGTGCGCTTGCAACCAGAGCTTCGAGAATGTGACGTTTGCCTGATTAGGGTACGCCTACAACCAGAGCTTAGACAGTGCGATGTTTTGCCTGGCAGCTTGCCGCTTCGGGCACGCTTACAACCACAGCTTGGAGAACGTGACGTTTGCCTGGCAGCTTGCAGTCCTTGAGCTCCGTTTACGCTTACAACCAGAGCTTCGACAATGTGCTTGCAAGCCTTGAGCTTCGGGTACGCTTACAACCAGAGCTCGGAGAATGTGACGTTTGCCTGGCAGCTTGCAGTCCTTGAGTTTCGTCACGTTTGCCTGGTAGCTTGCAGTCCTTGAGCTTCGGGTACGCTTACAACCGGCACGCTTGCAACCACACCTACCCCACACCCTTTCCCCCCACCACGTCACAGGAACATGCCCGTCAATTTCTGAGACCCTACCCCACCCCCTTTCCCCCACCACGTCCGCTTTTCAAAACAGCTTGCAGTCCTTGAGCTTCGGGTGCACCTACAACCAGAACTTGGAGAATGTGACGTTCGCCTGGCAACTTGCAGTCCTTGAGCTTCGTGATGTTCGCATGGCGGCTTGCAATCCTCGAGCTTCGGATACGTTTGCGACCAGAGCTCGGAGAGTGTGACGTTTGCCTGGCACCTTGCAGTCCTTGAGCTTCGGGTACACTTACAACCAAAGCTTGGATGATGTGACGTTTGCCTGACAGCCTGCAGTCCTTGAGCTTCGTGACGTTTGCCTGGCAGCTTGCAATCCTTGAGCTTCGGGCACGCTTACAACCAGAGCTTGGATGATGTGACGTTTGCATGACAGCTTGCAGTCCTTGAACTTCGTGACGTTTGCCTGGCAGCTTGCAATCCTTGAGCTTCGGGCACGCTTACAACCAGAGCTGGGAGTTTGTGACGTTTGCCTGGCAGCTTGCAGTCCTTGAGCTTCTGGTACGCTTGCAACCAGAGCTTGGAGAATGTGACGTTTGCCTGGCAGCTTGCGGTCCTTGAGCATCTAGTACGCTTACAACCAGAGCTTGGAGAATATGACGTTTGCCTGGCAGCTTGCAGTCCTTGTGTGACGTTTACCTGGCAGTTTGCAGTCCGTGAATTTCGGGTATGCCTACAACCAGAATTTGGACAATGTGACGTTTGCCTGGCAACTTGCAGTCCTTGAGCTTCGTGACGTTTGCCTGGCGGCTCGTAGTCCTTGAGATTAGGGTACACCTACAACCAGAGCTTGGACAGTGCGATGCTTGCCTGGCAGCTTGCCGCTTCGGGCACGCTTACAACCAGAGCTTGGAGAACGTGACGTTTGCCCGGCAGCTTGCAGTCCTTGAGCTTCGTTTTCGCTTACAACCAGAGCTTCGACAATGTGCTTGCAATCCTTGAGCTTCAGGTACGCTTACAACCAGAGCTTGGAGAATGTGACGTTTGCCTGGCAGCTTGCAGTCCTTGAGCTTCGTCACGTTTGCCTGGTAGCTTGCAGTCCTTGAGCTTCGGGTACGCTTACAACCAGAACTTGGATTGGAGAGTGTGACGTTGGCCTGGCAGCTTGCAGTCATTGAGATTCGGGTGCGCTCACAACCGGAGCTTGGACAATGTGACGTTCGCCTGGCAGCTTGCAGTCCTTGAGCTTCGTGACGTTTGACGCAGACGGCGTTCAACAAGGCGGTGCAGGCCGACCGTGCCCCACACCCTTTCCCCTCCAACCTCTTCGCAAGAACACGCCAGCCAATTTCAGAAATGGTATCCGAATCGACAAGTACCACCACAGGACTACGCCACCGGCATGACCATGGACCACGCGGGCGTAGTCAGCACGTGCCTATGTTGAGCAGTGACGATCCCCACCCCCTTCCTCCCTAAACTCAGCGTCATGCAGTGAAGTGCGATTTTGATCATGCATATCACGCAGCTTGTCCCTACCCCAGTCCCTCACCTACCCAGAGCGCTTTTCACCAGTGGCTGACGTAGTGGCAGCCTGGCAGCTTGCAGTCCTTGAGCTTCGGGTACGCTTACAACCAGAGCTTGAACTGGAGAGTGTGACGTTGGCCTGGCAGCTTACAGTCCTTGGGATTCGGGTACGCTTACAACCAGAGCTTGGAGCATGTGACGTTTGCCTGACAGTTTGCAGTCCTTGAGCTTCGGGTACGCTTATACCCAGAACTCGAAGAATGTGACGTTTGCTAGACAACTTGCAGCCCTTGAGCTTCGTGACGTTTGCCTGGCCACTTACAATCCTTGAGCTCCGGGCACGCTTACAACCAGAGCATGGAAAGTGTGACGTTTGCCTGGCAACTTGCAGTCCTTGAACTTCGGGTGCGCTTGCAACCAGAGCTTCGAGAATGTGACGTTTGCCTGATTAGGGTACGCCTACAACCAGAGCTTAGACAGTGCGATGTTTTGCCTGGCAGCTTGCCGCTTCGGGCACGCTTACAACCACAGCTTGGAGAACGTGACGTTTGCCTGGCAGCTTGCAGTCCTTGAGCTCCGTTTACGCTTACAACCAGAGCTTCGACAATGTGCTTGCAATCCTTGAGCTTCGGGTACGCTTACAACCAGAGCTCGGAGAATGTGACGTTTGCTTGGCAGCTTGCAGTCCTTGAGTTTCGTCACGTTTGCCTGGTAGCTTGCAGTCCTTGAGCTTCGGGTACGCTTACAACCGGCACGCTTGCAACCACACCTACCCCACACCCTTTCCCCCCACCACGTCACAGGAACATGCCCGTCAATTTCTGAGACCCTATCCCACCCCCTTTCCCCCACCACGTCCGCTTTTCAAAACAGCTTGCAGTCCTTGAGCTTCGGGTGCACCTACAAGAACTTGGAGAATGTGACGTTCGCCTGGCAACTTGCAGTCCTTGAGCTTCGTGATGTTCGCATGGCGGCTTGCAATCCTCGAGCTTCGGATACGTTTGCGACCAGAGCTTGGAGAGTGTGACGTTTGCCTGGCACCTTGCAGTCCTTGAGCTTCGGGTACACTTACAACCAGAGCTTGGATGATGTGACGTTTGCCTGACAGCCTGCAGTCCTTGAGCTTCGTGACGTTTGCCTGGCAGCTTGCAATCCTTGAGCTTCGGGCACGCTTACAACCAGAGCTTGGATGATGTGACGTTTGCATGACAGCTTGCAGTCCTTGAACTTCGTGACGTTTGCCTGGCAGCTTGCAATCCTTGAGCTTCGGGCACGCTTACAACCAGAGCTGGGAGTTTGTGACGTTTGCCTGGCAGCTTGCAGTCCTTGAGCTTCTGGTACGCTTTCAACCAGAGCTTGGAGAATGTGACGTTTGCCTGGCAGCTTGCGGTCCTTGAGCATCTAGTACGCTTACAACCAGAGCTTGGAGAAAATGACGTTTGCCTGGCAGCTTACAGTCCTTGTGTGACGTTTACCTGGCAATTTGCAGTCCGTGAATTTCGGGTATGCCTACAACCAGAATTTGGACAACGTGACGTTTGCCTGGCAACTTGCAGTCCTTGAGCTTCGTGACGTTTGCCTGGCGGCTCGTAGTCCTTGAGATTAGGGTACGCCTACAACCAGAGCTTGGACAGTGCGATGCTTGCCTGGCAGCTTGCCGCTTCGGGCACGCTTACGACCAGAGCTTGGAGAACGTGACGTTTGCCTGGCAGCTTGCAGACCTTGAGCTTCGTTTTCGCTTACAACCAGAGCTTCGACAATGTGCTTGCAATCCTTGAGCTTCAGGTACGCTTACAACCAGAGCTTGGAGAATGTGACGTTTGCCTGGCAGCTTGCAGTCCTTGAGCTTCGTCACGTTTGCCTGGTATCTTGCAGTCTTTGCGCTTCGGGTACGCTTACAACCAGAACTTGGATTGGAGAGTGTGACGTTGGCCTGGCAGCTTGCAGTCATTGAGATTCGGGCGCGCTCACAACCGGAGCTTGGACAATGTGACGTTCGCCTGGCAGCTTGCAGTCCTTGAGCTTCGTGACGTTTGACGCAGACGGCGTTCAACAAGGCGGTGCAGGCCGACCGTGCCCCACACCCTTTCCCCTCCAACCTCTGCGCAAGAACACGCCAGCCAATCTCAGAGATGGTATCCGAATCGACAAGTACCACCACAGGACTACGCCACCGACCACGCGGGCGTAGTCAGCACGTGCCTATGTTGAGCAGTGACGATCCCCACCCCCTTCCTCCCTAAACCCAGCGTCATGAAGTGAAGTGCGATTTTGATCATGCATATCACGCGTTCATGCGCAGCTTGTCCCTACCCCAGTCCCTCACCTACCCAGAGCGCTTTTCACCAGTGGCTGACGTAGTGGCAGCCTGGCAGCTTGCAGTCCTTGAGCTTCGGGTACGCTTTCATCCAGAGCTTGAACTGGAGAGTGTGACCTTGGCCTGGCAGCTTACAGTCCTTGGGATTCGGGTACGCTTACAACCAGAGCTTGGAGCATGTGACGTTTGCCTGACAGTTTGCAGTCCTTGAGCTTCGGGTACGCTTGTACCCAGAACTCGAAGAATGTGACGTTTGCTAGACAACTTGCAGCCCTTGAGCTTCGTGACGTTTGCCTGGCAGCTTGACAGCTTGTAGTCCTTGAGCTTCGGCTACGCTTGCAACCAGAGCTTAGAATTCAAGCCAACAGCACCACGCCAAGATGACCACGCAGATCGGCACCACACACGCAAGCAGTACCGGTTTCCTCTTTGGTCATTTTGTTTTCAATTTCACCAAAAACGAGTCCTGTTCTATCTCACCTACCTCTGACGCTTGGCTTGGAGCGAGCAAAAGAATTGAGACCAACTGCGAGTCGACTTCCTTCATCCATCATGTTAACATTTCATTATTTGAAACATGCATGTCTGAGCTCGTTTGCATGTCATCATGTTTCACATGTGGTCCACTTCCAACAGAGTTTCTTCTTCCTAACATACCTCATGATGACGTTGCGCTACTACGCCAACAAAAGGTTGATGGTCTGCTTCGGGTACGCTTACAACCAGAGCTTGGAGGATGTGAAGTTTGCCTGGCAGCTTGCAGTCCTTGAGGCAACCAGAGCTTGACGTTTGCCTGGCAGCTTGCAGTCCTTGAGATTCGTGACGTTTGCCTGGCAGCTTGCAGTCCTTGAGCTTCGGGTACGCTTACAACCAAAGCTTGGAGAGTATGGCGCTTGCCCGGCAGCTTGCAGTCCTTGAGTTCCGGGTGCGCTTACAATCAGAGCTTACGTTTGCCTGGCAGCTTGGCGGAGACCCAGTTGCCCAACACCTTGGACCTGAATGTGACGTTTGCCTGGCAGCTTGCAGTCCCTGAGTTGCGTGACGTTTGCCTGGCAGATTTCAGTCCGTGAGCTTCGGGCACGCTTACAACCAGAGCTTGGAGAATGTGGCGTTTGCCTGGCAGGAACATTTGAAGCATGAATGCGCACATGCCCGGCAGCTTGCAGTCCTTGAGTTCCGGGTGCGCTTACAATCAGAGCTTACGTTTGCCTGGCAGCTTGGCGGAGATCCAGTTGCCCAACACCTTGGACCTGAATGTGACGTTTGCCTGGCAGCTTGCAGCCCCTGAGTTGCGTGACGTTTGCCTGGCAGCTTGCAGTACTTGAGCTTCGGGCATGCTTACAACCAGAGCTTGGAGAATGTGACGTTTGCCTGCCAGGAACATTTGAAGCATGAATGAGCACATGACTCATGACATGGGGCATGCGAGGTTGACATTTGATGTCTCATGTTGCACTCCATTCAGTTGCGTTTTCTAACCCTAGACCCTAAGTCATCTTCTACCACATCGCCACGGTGTTCGACTTTGGTGTCTTGCTGGAGCATGACATTCCCCGGAAGAGCATCAATGTGATGCCCATATGGCTTGTGTGACGTTTGCCTGCAGTCCGTGAGCTTCGGGTACGCTTGCAACCAGAGTTTGGACAATGTGACGTTTGCCTGGCAGCTTGCAGTCCTTGAGCTTCGTGACGTTTGCCTGGCAGCTTGCAGTCCTTGAGGCAACCAGAGCTTGAAGAGTGTGACGTTTGCCTGGCAGCTTGCAGTCCTTGAGATTCGTGACGTTTGCCTGGCAGCTTGCAGTCCTTGAGCTTCGGGTACGCTTACAACCAAAGCTTGGAGAGTATGGCGCTTGCCCGGCAGCTTGCAGTCCTTGAGTTCCGGGTGCACTTACAATCAGAGCTTACGTTTGCCTGGCAGCTTGGCGGAGATCCAGTTGCCCAACACCTTGGACCTGAATGTGACGTTTGCATGGCAGCTTGCAGTCCCTGAGTTGCGTGACGTTTGCCTGGCAGCTTGCAGTACTTGAGCTTCGGGCATGCTTACAACCAGAGCTTGGAGAATGTGACGTTTGCCTGGCAAGAACATTTGAAGCATGAATGCGCACATGACTCATGACATGGGGCATGTGAGGTTGACATTTGATGTCTCACGTTGCACTCCATTCAGTTGCGTTTTCTAACCCTAAACCCTAAGTCATCTTCTACCACATCGCCACGGTGTTCGACTTTGGTGTCTTGCTGGAGCATGACATTCCCCGGAAGAGCATCAATGTGATGCCCATATGGCTTGTGTGACGTTTGCCTGCAGTCCGTGAGCTTCGGGTACGCTTGCAACCAGAGTTTGGGCAATGTGACGTTTGCCTGGCAGCTTGCAGTCCTTGAGCTTCGTGACGTTTGCCTGGCAGCTTGCAGTCCTTGAGGCAACCAGAGCTTGAAGAGTGTGACGTTTGCCTGGCAGCTTGCAGTCCTTGAGATTCGTGACGTTTGCCTGGCAGCTTGCAGTCCTTGAGCTTCGGGTACGCTTACAACCAAAGCTTGGTGCACGTTTCTTTCATGTTGATCTCTTCCACCAGAAAGCTGCCTGCGGAGGTCGTGGTTCTCAGGTTTCCGCTGTGAGCGCTTGTCTGTGGGCCCCGAGTGGAAAGCGCGAGATGAGATGAGCCTAAAAATAGAAGAATTCGCGGCCCCAAAATTGGGGCCGCCGCCAGGTGGCCCCAATTTTGGGGTCGCGGTTTCACAACTTTAATTTCAAATTGTGTTACAGGAACTGGGTCCATTTCGTGGGGCCGCGAGACGGCCCCGTTTTTTGGCCCGAATTTTGCGCCTGTGCAACCGGATCTCGTTGGCTGCGCCCCTGCCCGTTCCAGTAACTTTGGACAGCGTCATCCTAAGCGCACGGGGCTTGTCCGAAGCAGCTGCGTGCGCGTCTTTGTAAATCTTGCAGTGAGGCAGAACTGCAACTTACAACTTCAGCGCAGGGTGGTCATGCCTGTATTTGACGCTAGGAGCAGCCTTCCGGCCACCACAGGTGGACCGAGAGCCCGACCCAAACAGGCTCGCGCAACTCATGATGCCCACTACTCCCTCATTGGGGGCATCATTCACATAGGCGACCTAGCACATACTGGGCATTACAGAGCCTTTGAGATCATCCCCATGACAGGCATTCAGGATGAAACTAACGCAGCCATTAGCGCAACTGACATCATCATTCATGATGACAACAGTAGCCCAACTGTGGCCACAAGAGCCCAACTGAATCAGATACACAACAACGCCTACGTCATTGCTCTTAGGAAGTCCTGGGTTTGTTGACGGCGTTTCGATGCTCAACATTTTTTTCCGTAGTATGCAGCACCTAGGTGCCATACTACTCCCGGCGGGGCTAATGCAGCCCAAGGGTCTCAATGACCTCGCCCGCTAGACTCGAGACTCTCGTGCAGCGTGTGAAATGAAAAACGATTTGCCCTCCCGGGAAAATCTCAGTACTTGTGTGTGAACGGTTCGGCGATCCCTGCGTCGGACACCTCACACGCAATGAACAACTGCCTCGAAGTTCTTACTGCGGAATCCAATGAAAACCCTTGGTTCGGTCAAGAGGGGGTGGTGGGACGGTTTAGAGGTTTAGGTGGTTGCGTGCAGCGGATGTGAGAGCCTTCTCACTTGCAACTACTTTGCCCCGTGTGCCGGCCCTCACAACAGGGTCGTAAAGAAATATTCTCCAGTGCCCATTGCCAGAGTGCGTTCCTTGCGCCCAAT
Organism: Symbiodinium natans; assembly: GCA_905221605.1. Classification (NCBI taxonomy): domain Eukaryota; class Dinophyceae; order Suessiales; family Symbiodiniaceae; genus Symbiodinium; species Symbiodinium natans. Next base: position 282,460 of record CAJNDS010002750.1, on the reverse strand, counting down.
GCTTCAGCATTCTTGACACTCCACTCCGCCCGGAGTGTGAGCCGTAGGATGTTGCGTCCCTATGTCACCGTATGGAAAAAGAAGTACGTCCGAGTTTGCGAGCATCCCTAAGCCTTGAGGGTTCTCCTTTAGGGTTGGGTCCCTGCCTCCCCCTTAAGGGTTTGAAACTGGACGTTTGGCTCGAGGTGGCAAACTTGCGCAAGCTTTGAGCGTGTCGGCAGGCATGGCTGCTAACGCTTTAAAGTTTGAGAAATGTTTTGAAATTTGTGAGAACAGAATTTTCATGCCACCTCGAGCGTCTGACTTTCACCTAAAACCTTCAGAGTGATTTCTTGGATGCAAAGCTTTTGAACTGCGTCATCTGCGTTGCCAGGTGCTCAAGCAGCTGTCACACAAGCAACAGCATGTGTTATCAATGCTCTTGAACAGCTGCGACTTCATATGCAATAAACATGCACGTTCCTTGGTAGCAAAAAATTTTCTGTCCCGCCCAGCCCGCCCCGGACACGCAGTGTCTTGCACTCTTGAGTTCGGTGGTGGGACGGTTTAGAGGTTTAGGTGGTTGCGTGCAGCGGATGTGAGAGCTTTCTCACTTGCTACTTTGTGCCCCGTGTGCCGGCCCTCACAACAGGGTCGTAAAGAAATATTCTCCAGTGCCCATTGCCAGAGTGCGTTCCTTGCGCCCAATGCTTCAGCATTCTCACCGCATGGAAAAAGAAGTACGTCCGAGTTTGCGAGCATCCCTAAGCCTTGAGGGTTCTCCTTTAGGGTTGGGTCCCTGCCTCCCCCTTAAGGGTTTGAAACTGGACGTTTGGCTCGAGGTGGCAAACTTGCTCAAGCCAGAGTCTACTGATTTGCAGAGTCTCATAGGCTACTGGCATATGCACCAACACGCCATCCATGCCCTTCAGCAGCCGCCGCAAGTTCTCATGTTGAGACTTATGCGCTTCAGTCAGCATACTACTCATGCATCGATCCATAAAAACAGCAGGCCTTTAACCATTAACCCGACTGTTCTCCTTCCAGTCTTTCATGCACAGGGTATCACCTGCGACAATGTTATCTACTACACGAGTGCTCTCCTCTTGCATTGTGGAGCTACTCCACATTCAGGGCACACACGACTCGACTGATCCGCAGACGATCAGAGGCACAGAGAGGTCATGTCAAGCAATGGGCCACTGATGATTCCAAACTTGCCAAGAGCATCAGTGCACATATCAGCCTGGATGCTGCACTATCGCAACAATGCTATGCTGTCCTTCTGTGCGCCGGCTGTACGCTAAGCTGTGGACTCGGACTGCGGCTGCGATTGGAATGGAATAGTAGTAGTAGTAGTAGTAGTAGTAGTAGTAGTAGTAGTAGTAGTAGTAGTAGTAGTAGTAGTAGTAGTAGTAGTAGTAGTAGTAGTAGCAGTAGTAGCAGTAGTAGTAGTAGTAGTAGTCATAGTAGTCATAGTAGTAGTAGTAGTAGTAGTAGTAAGTAAGTAAGTAAGTAAGTAAGTAAGTAAGTAAGTAAGTAAGTAAGTAAGTAAGTAAGTAAGTAAGTAAGTAAGTAAGTAAGTAAGTAAGTAAGGTAGTAGTAGTAGTAGTAGTAGTAGTAGTAGTAGTAGTAGTAGTAGTAGTAGTCGTCGTCGTAGTAGTAGTAGTCGTAGTCGTAGTCGTAGTCGTAGTCGTCGTCGTCGTAGTCGTAGTCGTAGTAGTAGTAGTAGCAGTAGTAGTAGTAGTAGTAGTAGTAGTAGTAGTAGTAGTAGTAGTAGTAGTAGTAGTAGTAGTAGTAGTAGTAGTAGTAGTAGTCGTCGTCGCCGTAGTAGTCGTCGTCGTCGTCGTCGTCGTAGTAGTAGTAGTAGTAGTCGTCGTAGTCGTAGTAGTAGTCGTAGCAGTAGCAGTAGCAGTAGCAGTAGCAGTAGCAGTAGCAGTAGCAGTAGCAGTAGCAGTAGCAGTAGCAGTAGCAGTAGCAGTTGCTTATATCGCGGAAATTTTTTTGAGTGCAAAACTGTTTTTGATTTGGTTTGCGTTGTTTTTGTATGTTTTTTCCTGACCTCTTTTCTGGCGCTTTGTTTGTCTCTGATTTTGCTTTTGTATGTTTTCTGAATATTTGTTGTTCTATAGTGTTGTGAATCGTTTCACCCTTGCGGCTTCTATATATTTGTGAATCGTTTGACGCTTGACGCTGGCGGCTTCTAGAGACTAGAGGTTTTGGTTTACTTTGTTAGACTGCAGCTGAGACGTCGAGTTTCATGGATTTTGCAACTGATGGATTCTGCAACTGTAAGGTCTCTGTTCTGCTTCTTGCGCAATTTTTTCTCGGAGGCCACAGACATAGCGGGAGAGTGCTTCGCACCCCCATTTAGCCGTTAGGCAAAAAATCCAAGTTGTTTGTTGTGGTTGTTCTGGTTGTTTTCGCTCTAGCAGTTGGCAGTGACAGTGCGGTTGATGAAAGGATGTTTGCAAAGAAGCAACCGCCAGCGCAGAAAGTTGCACCAACACCAGCAAACGTGAATCCAAAAGCCAAAAAAGACGACCGCACTCACTCTCAGCACTCGAAGCACAGGAGGAAGTCTTAGGTCCCTGTTACGGAGATCTTCCAACACTTATCAAAGCAGAGGGAAAGTGTCAAACGATTCGTTCGTGGAAGTGGTGATCTGCTCGTCAAGAACTAAACTCAAGGCAGTTTGCGTTACCGACCTGTGTTGCGAATAGTGGTTTTGGCCTTCGCTGGTATGCAGCGCGCAAGTGGCTATCTGGGGCCCAGAAACCGATTGCAGAGCTGTCAGAAGCTGGTCCAGGTGTGAGTGCAAGCAACCAACACCCGCTCACCTGGCCTGTTTGTCGGTGTTGGTGTCCATTGTTTTTGGCTCTCCAAGCAGCAACGGTAGAAGGCAGGCTTGGTTCGTGGGTATGCAGCGATGTCACTGTTTCGCCATTTAAAACATCCAGACTCCAGTTCAGTGGGCTTGCTGCGTATGCTGCGTAACCTAGTCATGCGTGTGAAGCCATCGCATTGCGTGCCACGATAGAAGGAGCGGCGTGCCATCCACCCCTACTGGAGTTGCCCTCATCATGGGCGATGACTGCTTTGGGTGGAGTGCCAAAGCTCTGCTTAATCACATGCCTCGAGATTCCGCATCCATGAAGAGAGAATTAATGACGTAGCCTCTTCGGCATATTATATGGATCTGCTTCTCGATCTATGTCCTTCCTTCTGCTTGCTCTTGGCTTCAACACCAACAGCACTAACATCCTCTTTTTAGAGGCACTTTGGTGATCACCGTTGCACTCAGGTGTTTCAAAGCACAAGGAGGAGCTCTTGGTCCTCATGCTTGTTTCGTTCTTGCAGCTGGGATCCGTGGGAACTCTGTTCAGCTTTGGGAGGTTCTTTGGAAAGTTCTTCCTTTGGGCTTCCTTTTATGAAGAGGGAGTTTAAAGGGGGGGAGCTTAGGGGGGTGCTTAGAAGGGGGCTTAAGGGTAGGGCTTAAGAGGGGCGTCGGCGGAGGTGCGCGATTCTTGCGGACGCTTGCAAACGTTGGTCACCTTCCAACCTTCCGACCCCCAGACCCCCAACTTTACAACGAGAACCCTTCTGCCGAACATTCAGGAAAATGAAAGCTTCAAACTTTGAGTCTTTAAATAGACTGATAGTGAAACCAAAGGGGAAGTATACAGAGCGAGGGGAAGTACCGGGTCTAGTTAGAATGCCCAGTTTATGCGGCGCTTGCGCGAAATCCCCATTACAGGGGTATGTAAAGATCGCAATGCGATGGGGCCGTGTGTTTTTCGTTGGTTTGATGTGGCCCGGGGCACGCAAGTTTGACGTTTATGTAGTAAAAATGCTGTGTGAGCAATCCCAACTCCAAATTTTTACCTTTTGGCTATAAGAGGAATGCCACTGCACACTTGTGGTATTTATTGGAATCCTCACTAGTGGAAGCCCACTACCCATTAGTCGAAACTCACTACCGTGTGGAAAACCACTAATAAACATCAATTACGCACTAGTGGAAACCACTAGAAGGTGCTGCAGAGGCATTTTAGAGAACATATTGTTTCAGACATGTTTTGGCTTGAAATTTGTAGGCGTTCAGAGGTGCGTGTATGTTGTTTGTGTTCGAAGACGGATGGCAAGCCTTCACGGGTCGACGTCATACCAAATTTGACTGTCGTCAAAGCATGCCAAAAAAAGTCAATGGTTGTTGTTTGTGTAGTGTTTTCGCGGCAGTGTGGCCTGCTTGTGCAGTGTGAGTTGCATGAATTATATCATCAAATTGGCTCAAGACCCTGCAAGGCGGGGTTGTGGCCAGCCACAGCCATGGCTTCAATGGTCAGCCCCTTCAAGACATGATGATTGCTTGATGCGTGTAAACTGTCCATGATCCCCGCCAACTGTTCAAATTGCGTCACTGTTGTGATCCGGCTGGGAGACTGACACCAATTTTTGCTGCGGTTGCACGGTGCGGAAAGGAGCGTTGGCCTTGTTTTGGTTAGTTGCGGGATCGTTGCGTAAGGCTGATCCAGCCAGACGCCCGCCGCGGCTGATTCGTCGAGCTGACTGTTTGGTTTCAGTTCTCTTACCCCTTGCATCGGTACAGCAGAACCTGAAAGTGTTGTTAGTTTGAAGCTTTGTGAGCAATCATGTTACCTGTGTATGTACTGGTGGCACCGAAGTAGAGAACGTTTCGCCGGCAATCATCGGGCTGGCCATTTGCGGGTCGTAACTTCCGAGCGCATCCAGTACCAAGAAAAACAACTTGCAAACATTGCCAGCCAGGTCCAGAAGCTAGTCTTCCCGCTCTCACTCACGAGAAGGCGCATCCACATCATGCTTTGATTCCGGTTATTGCGTTTGGATTACTTGGTGAAATTTCAGAAACATTCGTTAAACCTCTGTAGTTGCGAGAAGAGAGTGGCTTGTGTTCACCTGCCAGGTGGATCGGTACCTCGCCTTGCTCAACTGTGAGAATGCGGAGGCCGGCTCGGATTCGCTTGACAGCTTGTTTTGGTGTATTGACTTACTACGGGTGATATATGCTACGAGTTTTGAGAGCTGACGCTGAGGACTTGAGGAGCTCAGATTTTCCGGCCGCTGCAGCCAGCGTGTTCACCTCCAAGAGTCAACGAGCCCAGCAGGGTTGTGGGGTGTGCCACGGGATTTCTGCAAATTTCTGCATGCAGAGGTCGTGAGGCTGAGCCGTCCGGCAATGAACAGTTGAGGCATTTATTGTCGCACACGGTGTCCAAGCAGACAAGATGATGACGTCTAAGGTGTCTCGCACTCACAGGACGATTTAGTTGCAGGGGCTAGGCTCCAAGTTTGTCCATGTTTGCTGGTGGAGAATTTGCATTGCGTGGGTGGTACAGTGCTTACATGTTTTATGCTTCCGTTGAGGTCTTGCAAGCATTGGCGAGGATACCATCACAAATGGAGGCTTGAAAGAAATGTCGTGCAACTAATGCAGCTACAGCTTGGATTAGTCTTGGCGGTGCACATTTGAGCGCGTTCCATTGAGTCTTGCGAGCCTTGCGAATCTTGCGGGTCTTGCGGCTCCTGTACCTTGCCTTTCGATAGCTAGGCCATCTACATCCAAAACGCAATGGCAAACGGAAGAGTTGGCGTTCGAGTGTGGTTGAATCATGATGAGTCATGCTCAGAGCCATGCTAGGCTTTTCAAGAGGAGTCCCGGGCTCAGGTTTATGTGCCGGTTCTTGTGTGCCTTCATTGAGACTCTTGTTTACCTGCCGTTTCGGAACGTTTCAGGGCTGTATTGCATGTCGACAAGCTCCCGCTGGCCGACTTGTGCTGCAAGCATGCTGTGTGTCATTGTATGTGGCTGCAGGATAGGTTCCGATCGATGGGAAGCACGTGTGCAATGCGCAGTCCACTGGGTATGTAGATTGATGCCGAAGTATGCATCGGCTTTTGTACATGGCATGCAGAAGCAAGTCCGAGTATGCACCCTCTACTGCTTAAATTGCGGATAAGCCGTATGTCTATCGCAGGGTGTGACAAAGCCAGGGCGTGGTTTGTTTGGAGAGGGTGGATGCTGATATTGGATCATGCTGCGCCTGGCTCGCTTCGCCTCACGCACTCTGCTGCCGGCCTGACGGTCTTGCGTTTGCTGCTCAGATACAGTCTGCGATTTCTTCGCGGGCTACCAGCTTCAATATCGCGATCGACCGTTCCGGCTGTGATGTTGTGTTGACAGGCTGTACGCATGGGAGAGCCTGATGTGGATGAGTTGCAAGGGTTTGGCACTGAGGAATTTGCGGACTCTTCCTTGCGCACTCCAGGTACCTATAGTTTCACTGTTGCACTGGCCGTGGCCTCCCGACACAGTGTTTTTAGGCATAGCTTGCAATATGCCAAGCGCGATGTAGAGAAACTTAGAGTGGGCTCTTGAGCCAGTGATCGCATGTTGACACCCCCCATTGAGCAGTCTGCAGCTTCGGTACGCCAAGGCGACGTCATTCTGGAGAGAAGCTTGCGTCTTACGCCGTCTCGATCCGTCTTACATATCACTTGCCATGTCTTCGCGAAGCAAAACCTTAAAGCTGCGCGGTTCTGGAACTCAGGCGCCGATTTTCACTTGCTTCCGACGTGAGCGACATCTTTCTGCATGCTGCAGAGCAACACGGTTGCACACATCACCAATCACCGCTTCTGTGAGTTGAGGGTTCGTTGAAATCTGGGGGGGCATGTCTAGTTTGCTCCGGGGCCTAATTCGACTTCGAAGTTTTGGTAGCCTTTCACTTGCAGGGGTTTCCCTTTGCATGACAGTTGTGCAGACATTTGGTCATGATGGGTATGCCTTTGTTGAGCTGGCAGTTGAACCATGTCATGCAAGCGTTTCCTTGGCCTGGGACAGGAAGGTGGAGTCAGAGGGCAAGGCCACTGGATATCCAAGCTTTGAACAAAGATGCTGTTGGACTGTTGAAGTTGTTTTTGTACATGAGTCACATGATGCGGTTGTGTGATGCAGCGCCAATGCAGCGCTTTTGGATGCCATCTGACCTTCAGGGTAGGTGCTCGATGGTGCTCGCTTCTGTTGTCGGGCTCACGTGTGTTGTCTCTTGTCAGGTGCAGCCGCAAGTTTCTTCGAGTGTACAGGTTCGGGCAATTTTGAGAAGCTGGATGGCTTGGAGGGCCTGCGTGTCAACCAGTACGTTCAACCGACTGCCACTGTCAGGCGTTGCTGGACTCGCTCGAGTCTTTGGCCGAAGAACGGCGCTGAGAAGCCACACAACATGTTCACAACAGTCACTCTAGGATTTCGAGAGTTGAGCAGCAACATACACATTGGAATCTGCCCAAGGCCGCTTCGAGGCTCATCCTGGCGAACGAAGTTGAGGAGGCTTTCTTGCATAAACCCGACGCCCCAATATTCTCGCAGCACCTGGGACGCGGCCTAGATCTGCCCCATTCAGAATTCTGCATTCCGCAGTTCAGAAACTGGACGGGAGGCTTGGGCCAGGAGTTGGGGATATGACGATAGAACAGAAGCACGTTGGAGGATGCCCAATAGCAAACACCAAGTCAAGACACAAAAGATAACATATAATCAACAACGATGAGACTACAGTCAGAAAGAGTTGGGTCGCTTCATTTTTGGGCTCTAGGGCTTTTCGGCACTGGCCGCTTGGCCTTTAGGCCTTTCGGTCCTGCCCGCCTCGGGTTCCTGGCTTTCGGGCTTCTGAGCATTCCTGAGCTACTTGGTTTTCTGGTCTCTTGGCTTGCTGGGCTTTTCGTTACTCGGTGGCTAGGCTGTTGAACTTGCCGGCCATCTCTTTGTGCTTTTGTGCTTCGAAGTTCCCCAAACAGCTCACGGCCCCGCTTGCCTGCGCTCACCCTGCTCCCACTCGTGGCTCCGGAGCTGGATCCCAGGCTCGTTAGTTTGGCTCCTGCTCGTGGAATCCTTGCAAATACCAGAATGTGCTCGCATCCGGTTGCGGATCCCTCGCACATGCCATGGTGCTCAAGTTTGCCAGTTACGAAACCCTTCACAAGGAGGTCTGGAAATCTTATCTTTTTTTTCCTCCTTCTGTCCTTATCTCTTCTTCTCCTGTTCTTTGACGTTCATAAGCCAGAGCTAGGGCGACCTTCCAAAGTGTTGCATCGGGAGCTATCGAAAAACCTGTTTTCCGGAAGTTGCACGTGCGGCCTTGTTCGGCATGTCATCGAAAGATTGGAACTCAATTGGAATGCTTCAAGGCCGTCCAGCTGCTGGAGCAAGCCTTTTCGAAGGTCGAAGCAGATGACCAATTAGATGAGGTGCGAGAGCGAAAGTTGGTACTGTGAGCTGGTAGTTTTTGTGCCATGTCTCTGCAGGTTGCTCTGGCCAGAGTGGGAGTGCAAGTGCTGCTGTGTGCAGGCCTTTCGCAGGCCGTGCCATGACACTGTTGGAACTTTAGGCTTTCGATCTAAGCCTTGGACCGCATCATACTGCATCTGATTGGCAAGCGGCCAAGCGGCAAAAAGCGGAAAAAAGCACAGGACAAAATTAGCCAAATGATGTGAGACGATGTCAAGTGCCAAGTTTCAACATCAAAAAGGGCTGCGTAGCCACCTGGCTGTCCTTCGACTACCGCTGGGCAGGCTGCTCGGCATGCCGAAGCACTGGATGTGGCACAGTGTGCGTCGGAGGCTGGGCACAGTATGTCGTGGCTGTGTCTCCTTTGTATTCAGTTGGTCTCGGACTCAGAACTTGTCCCCGTGACTTGACCACACCGGTCACGAAACCGAGTGTGAACCACTTTCCACCTCTTCCAGCCACTCCCATCATCACAGAAACACGCCGGGGTGAGCATGCTGCTCATACTGTACATGACCGATAGCTACTGTGAATGGACGAAATCTTGCATGACCCCCCCTACGTTACACGTGTGCGACGGTTGGTAATTGAGCTCCCCGCTCCCCTCGAATTTCAATGTTGCGTGCGCATATGGATGATGCAGGATTTCGGTCATTCGCGGCATGCCCTTTCGAAGCATTGCAAGGACAGCAATGTCAAAATTCAGGGTTGGAGAAAAAGTGATGCAGGATTTCGTCCATCAACTGTCTGGAGACTGGCAAGCTTTCGGAAACTCTGGTCTCTAGTCACGGCTGATCAAAGTCAACTTCCCGTGCGTGAGGGCCGTATGCGAGGGCCGGGAATATGGTATTTTCAAATTTCAAATTCGTTTCCATAGTTTCAAATTGGTTTCCAATCAGTTCCTAACCAGTTTCAAAATCCAGCTGCAAATCGCTGTTAAGGGAAACTGCAATTTCTGTCCGCGCTTCTTGAAAGCTTGGAACCTCTAAGATTCCTGTAGTTTTTGGAATTGCGCGTAGAAATAGCAGTTCCCCCTTGACAGCGATTTTGAAATTATTTTGAAACTAATTTGAAACTACTGAAACTTTGAAACTTGAAAACGCTGCATCTCTGCTCTCTGGCGCTTGACCACGTCCAAGCAAGAGGAGAGCTTAGGCTCGAAGCTGCAAAAAGTACGCCTCCGACTTCTTCTTCCAAAAGCCATTCCAACAACAACTCTTGCCAAGGCAGCCACGCAGTCACAAGTCAGTAAATTATCTTGTCCGAGACTGTGTGTCGCTTTAAACCTGATCATGGATGAAATCTGACGGTGCAAGAAGCAAAGCACTGGTGGCAAAGAGGCATCAAGAGAGCAAAACAAATCACACCTAACCTTTGCATTTCCGACCTGCATTCATCTGACCCTTGTTTGCTTCTTCGGCTTGCAACAGATGCTTTGCAGTGCTTTGCACGCTAATATGTTGTGCAATACGGCGCTTGTTCAGATATGCCCGAGCTATGGCAAGTCTTGACTTTGTATCTAAGCACAGACACCGTCAAGTATGGGATTGCTGTTCTGAACTCTGGTCCTCTTGTTGAAACTTGATCTGCACATGATCCAGGCAGCCGATTTCGTGGTGTCTGAGCTTTATGAGAAGGCACTTGGCAGCACATTTGAGATGCTGATTGAGCTCGTAGGCTGTGTCTGTCAGCCTGCTGTGGGCGTTTTTGGAAGCGGCAGGCTCGGAGGCCTTCCAGCGACTCGGACAAGGTGCAATTCAAAAATATGGTTGCAGGATTATCTTAGTTTCTGCAGCTGTTGTGTAGAAAAGCTTTTGGTTGAGCTCAAGACAGCAAGTTTGAGAGCAGGTGCAACATGCCTCGTTCCCTGACAGTTCTCATATCATGGTGCTATCACTAGTGCACTTGCTGCCCCTTTCTGAGAACTGCTTGTTACATCTTGCCTGATTCCACACCAGGCTATTTTTCGTAAGTGAGATCATGTTGAAGCCACTCATTTGCTCCTCAATGTACTAGAATACTAGAAACCCTGACGCTTCCCAGAGGACCCTGTTTAAAGTGGATGGAGGGCCCACAGATCGGCGACCGTATGTAGAAAGAGATAAACTTGCAAAGCGTCTCCACAATGCATCTTTACAGTCTATAAAAGCTTTACAAGATTGGACATAGCAAGCCACTTCCAGACATCATTGCTCCATGTGATCCAACAGTGAACTGACTTGCGGTTGTCCCACTTGTTGCCAGGGTGGCTGCGTTTCACGTGCATTGCTGCAGCGGGCAGTTGAGATCTCCGTTTGTGCCTAATCGTTTGCACCAGATACGATCGTTCGCATATTTTGGGGGGACCAGACACGCATTCGTGGCCTTTCGTTATGCAGTGCAAAGGTCCAAGCAAGGCAGTGCCAGGCATTGGAGCTCGAATTCATGGGGCCAGGGCCTCAGGACCAAGCGTTTTGATGTTGGTTCATGAGCTTGCCAAAGGCAGGCTTTGGCAATGTTTGGGGTGTGCTCAGGCCCAGGGATATTGACATGATGGAGTTCTGGGACAGCTTGCGGCGACTTCATCAACAAAGTCTGTCCTTGGTTCTTGGCTAAGTTGCATGATGCGCCCAGTGAAAAGGACGACATCGATGTGATGTAAGCTTTAAAATCCCAAAATGAGTTTGGCCAGTTCCAAGCCCAAGGCTGAAGCATTGCCTCACCACAGCGTCGTCCGACTACGAGCTGCTCAGGCAAAACGGGAGTGGCAGGCCACCGTGCCCAATCTATAGATGCGGCTTGCACATTGTTCGCTGCATCAGCTGCCCTGCGCAGATCCGAGCTGCAGAAGCAACTCTGCCGAAAGCCCCGCCGCAGGCTGAGAGACCATGTGCATGCGGTGGAGGGAGCATAGGGAGCTGAAGAGAACATCTATGGCTCATTCAAGGAACCTCTGCATAGTTCTTTGCTCAACTTCAGCGGCTGAGCGGCTGAGGCTGGCATCCTCCAGCTTGGGCCAGAACAGTTCTTTGCAGGCACAGCAGCTGCTCTTCACAGAGCGCGGTGCAGCTCACACTGCGCAGCAAACATTGCAAACATTGCAGCCCCTCGTGCATCTTCACTGCGATGCTTCGTTTTTTCTTAGGATCAGGTGCACGTTCACGGAAGACCAAGTGCACCTGCCTTGGCAGGTCTGGCGGTCTCTTCTGGGGCCGCCGCCGAAATGTGCGGTACGCAGGCAGATGTTGTTTAGAGGTGTTTGCCATTTTCTTGGGGGGTTGCTGAGACAACCGAATGTAGCGAGTTCGGCACTTCAATGGTCTGTGCAGGTCTGACGCGGGAGCTGGGTTGCCCAAGCACCAGCGTATGCACCTAGGAGCACTCATGAACACTCTTGAGTGAGACTTGAGCAAGGGACTCTGTGTGCGTGTGTGCTTTGAGTTTGTGCTGATCGGAAGCCAGTGAGAGTTTCAATCCGATTTGAAGGAATACCGCCTCCAGTTGACATGGATTTCGAGCGGCGGAGGTGGGATTTCAGTCAAGTTTAGTCTCCCATTTTGCAAACATAGTAGTATGAAGCGGTCAACAGGGAAAGGCTCGTGGTGAGGACTCGGGGTTACACCCTTCATGCAAAAACTGGGGAGGGCCAAGATTCACAGCTGTTGCTGTGATTTTTTTCCGCTGACCGCTGACGGGTTTCCGTACGTGTACAAGGTCTGCATGCAGCTTTCTTTTTACCACGTTGACCTGAAACCGCACAGACCTCTTTGGCTGTGCAGATGTGTGCAGAGTTCTGAATTGCTGCGCGATGCTTATGTGGATGGCTTGCCGGAAGCAGCTTGGATGCAGTGTTGATGTTTGAAGTCGTATATATATCAAAGGCTTCATGAAAGTTGTGGATGCCCTCTGACGTGCTGCTGGCAGGCGTGCGAACGCTGCTGAGCGACGACCTGGCAGCATGGAGACGTTGAGGTCAGCCGGCCTCGTAAACTCAAGTATTCCAATTGATTTTGCATAGGAGCAGGGGGGAGAGAGGAAGTACTGATCAAGAGCAAGACATTGCAGAGGGGTTTGCAATAGTGCTCGGTTGGTTGTGTCTCTGGGTGGGGTTCTTGGTATATCGTCTGTGCACCTTGGGCTTGACAACTGCTGACCCCGCAGCACTGTCTTGACACGTCAACCTTCAAAGCTCAGGTGCCCGGAGCAATGTGCAAGGGCAGGGCACAGATGGCATGCGCGGAAGGGGGTGTCACACAACAGGGTGGTGGCAGATGACCCAGAAGGTTTTGGGTTTTGTCCACTCTCTACTGAAGCGAGGCTGCGAATGAAGGCAAAGCATTGCGAATTCTCATACAGTCAATATCTGGACATGAAGATCTTTAGAAATGGCACGGTTCACAGCTCGGTTGCTCGCCATTTCCACCATTTGGGGGCATTCTTCGCCCAAGAGCACTGTTTTTCGCAAACCGCCGCGAAGCCACGGTCACGGAATCGCGCAAGCCCTAGGGCTTTGAAGTTCGGGTGCAAGCAGAACGGTGTTGTTCTGCCCCAGCCTGTTGAATTTAAGAGCAGATGGAAGGGCAGTCTCAGTCAGTCTCAGTCAGTCTCAGTCAGTCTCAGTTTCAGGTTCAAGCCAGGCATGAAAGCATGCATTACGGGAGGAGCAGGGAAGCCGCCGCGACACTCTTGATATCTTTTGGTGTTGCAATTGGAAGCTACGTGGCTAGCTGTCATGCTTGTTGGCATGGCACAGCATCTCTAGTGACCTGGGCTAGATTTCAAGCAGACCTCTGCACTGCCAGCCCTGTGTCAGCTCTACTTCGTTGTCCTCGTTCGCATCAGTGAACAAGGCCGCTACTTGCACAACAGTTGGTCTTACATGGTGCGAACACAACTTACTGGGCAAGAACTGCAAGCACTCTGATTTCCCGTTTGTGTACCAACTGAGCCCAAGAACTGCCCCAAGCGCGAAGAAGAATCACTTGCTGTTGAAATTCTGGGTCTCTCTAATTTCTGGTCGAACACCACAGCATGCCAGGGCCTCGACGAATCTTCCTCAGTGGTTCTCTCGGTCAATCAGTTTGCTTTGCACACGTGACAAGCGGATCTATCCATAGGGCCGGCGTATGTGTCTCAGTACTGGAGAGGCACCGCAGCTTGGTGGCTGGCGCGGTCCGTAGATTTTTCTCTGCCGGAGCGTAGTGGCCGTTGCCGTGCTGTCGACTGTCTCTGGGACGACCAGTTTGGCACATCGGTTCGGCAGGAGCCTCGTTTAGCGGATGCCCAGGTCACCTTCTGACACAGGCAGCAGCCTCGGCCCCACACTCGGAAGTGCGTGAGGGTGCACTCTTGAGCCAGCGATGCGGGAATTGCTGATGGCGATTGCTGATGGCGATTGCTGATGGCGATTGCTGGTGTCCACGTGGTGAGGTGTGAAGCCTTGGAGCAGGCACCCTGCGCCAGACTCAGCTTTTCGAGTTTGAAGCTTCAGACAGCAGCTCCATACAGCTCCGCTTTCGCCAAGTTACCTGCTGGAGACCTTTATGTATGTACATCACCCCGGCGAACACAGCTGCCACGGACCCCAAACTGGGCATCGACCAGGCCTGGAATGGACAGTTTGCCGATGTTTGGGTTGATCCGTTGTCACACCGTTATCGACGTATGTTTCATACAGACCACTCAGCCTCGATGATGATGAAGGGCGACACTTGCCTTAGAGAGCAAGCTGTACAGAGTGGATTCAAAGGTTCCTTTTCGGCTTCTATGCGCGTTGCACTTCAATGCTTTCCCACACGATTGTGTCTAACATCTCAGAGTAATCGGCGGCCTACGTCAACGCTCGAAGTGTGCTGCAGTTTGACGCAGTTTCTTTGAGCTGTCCATCTTGTTCCCCAAAGAAAGATGTTAAAATGCAGCTGCTGACCCTAACACCTGGAATTGCCAGGCGGGTCCCAGTGCTCTTCTCCGTGCAGGGTACTAAGGGCAAGGCGTCCTGGGCCTTGAGGAGCACTGTCGAATGCAGTCGAAGGCAGTTGAACGCAGTCGAGATTGATTGTTGTTCAATGTTTGTCAGGGCTGATAAAGAACCCTCTGTGAACCCCGTTGGCAAACAATGTTGATCACGTAGAGTTTGGAAAAAGGTCGAGTAGAATTGCCTGTTTTGGCACAGATTTTTCGATGTGAATGTCGTCGTTGTTCAGCGTGGTTTTCAGAAAGCCGAAAATAATTTTGACCAGCTCAGTCAGATAGCCAGTAAATGCCAGTCTCCAAGATACGTAGATCGTTGGGGGCAAAGTGGGTCACCTTTTCGCAAAGCTCTTTGCCATAGGACGCCAGTCGCATAGGAGCTCCAAAAAGAAGAATCGGGACGTCAATGACGACAAGCGCATGAATGCCTTCGAGGACGCTGCTGCAGCAGAAGGTGGAGCGCAAACGGGAGGGCAGTTGGCTTGTCTGAGGACTGGCGCAAGAATGGCTCTGGTCCGAAAATGCGGCTCATAGATCAGGCAGCACAAGTATCGCACATGTTGCCTGGTGGTGCCAGCAGTTTGGGAAGCAGAGCATACTGCATTCTGCCAGGTGTTGCAGACGGAGAATGGAATCCAGCATTTTCAAGAGAATCTCAAGACTCAGCCACAGCCTTGGCAATCCCAAGCTTTGCGCTTGTGTCGGAGTGAGCGCGCCTTGTGCCAAGGAGCTACAGATTCAAGAACTTTTGGCTAAAGGATATGGCCTGGGCTCTCAGAAGCGCAAGGGGACATGGCTCGCCTCTGTTTTCGAGAGCTCGCAGCCGAGGTTACAGAAGATGATCTGTACAGTGATCGAACGTTTTTCTGTTCGGAGGCCGGGCTGTCGCAGCGGTTAAAGCTGATTAACCTCTGCCTTGTTTGTGACCAGCTCTTGACGCAGGGTCTTCGAGTCTTGAAGAGAAATCCGTTGGCGTCCAAGTCTTTTGGAGTGAGGGAATCAGAGCTTTGCGTAGGCTGGCCCCTTTGCAAGACTGCCAAGCTTGCAGGATGATAGAACTTGGCTGCGCCTTTTTCCGAGGCAGAGACAACCAAGAGCCATGTCACCAATCAAACCCAAGGCTGGAATCCTTTATTCAAAAGGTTTGTTTTCTTTCTTGTCGTAGCGAGGTATGTCCTAACGGCCAAAAGGATACTCAGAACCAAGTACACAGCATGCTAAGAGACCTAGTAGTAAAGAACATCGTCGCAGCAAAGTCTGAAAATGTAAGTACAGTAATAAGAACTTCAGTCGGCGAAACCTAAAGCTTGTGCGCTGGAATGATGGGTTCGGTTGCAGTCTTTCGCCGGGCCAGATGTATTCTCAGAATCTTCATTTTTGACAGCGTCCGACCCGGATTGCGGTATTCCGGCTTTTGCAGTCGAAATACGTGTTGTGTCCACAGTCCACTCCCAATGCAGTTGCCGCGTTGAAGTACTGCCCGAATCCACAGCGGATGCGTTTTTGGGATCCTGCCCAGATGTCTTCTAAAAGAGTGCACTGGTGCTGTAAAGTCTCACAAAAGTGCACTTTGCCATGCTGCATGGAGAGGCCAAGCAGCTCTTCCAGCATTACGATGTGCAGTGTGATGACCTGAGGACGTCAAGCATTGTAGTTGTTACTTGTGGAACGACGATGCAACTGTGATCCTGCAAAGAATGGTGGCACGTTGAGCAACTGCGTGCAGATGTTATGCTTGTTCTTTTTGAGTTTCAAGGCCCTAGCATAAGCGACTTGTCCGGGCTCCACAGTGAAGTGTCGCACGCTCAGACAAGCCTTTTCCCCTGCAAGCATGCCTGCAAGCACGAGCTGCCTCACCACGGACAGGAAGGGCTATTCGGAATTGCTGGAAAAATCTCAGGCAACGTCGGAATAGCAGATCAAGTGTGCTAGACCCTGCCGTGATCTCGAAGTTGAGCACACATGGCAGGAGACTGCAACTAGCTTGGGCAGCTTGCCATACTTCAAAAGGGGTCCGATGCTCATTCGTGCGCTTGTGCAGTGCCACATTGAGTTGCCGGCTCATGCTGCCAAAACGAGAGACATGGCAGTCTTCTCCTGTGAGCACAGTCTGTCTGGCTATTCACAGCTCACCGTGTGAAATGCGCGGCTTGCCAAGGAGGACGCAGAATGAGCTTCGGCCAGTTCGACGCCCTCAAGGAAATCTTGACAAAGCATCGGCGGATGGGGGTAGCTGGAATTTCCTCGAATTCCCCGGGCAACTTCCGCTGAGACTTTGTGAAGCGAGGGCAGAGCCAAGCAATGATCCGCAACGTGTCACGTGCATTCATGGGTCAGCCTATGGTAGAACCAGGTGCTGTAAGGAACGGAAGTATGAGAAAGCCAGAGAAACTAGACAGACTAATTGGGATGCAAATGCTTAAGGCAAAAATGGAAGAGGAGGGAGAGACACAGCAAGCAATTGAGAGCTGACACTGCTCCAAAGGAGCACTGTCTTTTGCAGCGCATCCTCCATATGGATGCATGCGCTGCAGCATGACATCCGAACATAAGAAATGGCAGAACATTGCATTGCTTCACTGCTGCTGCTGCTGCTGCTGCTGCTGCTGCTGCTGCTGCTGATTGAAGCAACTTCGCAGGACTTGTGCCCATCATGGCAACTTATTCCCGGCTTCATCCATAAACCATGTTGTTATTTCTATCTGTGCACTGCTGATGCGAAGTGTCGCTCAAGGTTTCGAGAAGCCCCCTCGTCTGTGATTGGGGTGATCCTGGCCGCCTTTAGCCAGCTGACGGGTAAGCACACATCTCAGATACTGGCACATGCTCAGTGTCGATCGTGCTCGCGCGTTCATGTCTTCTACGGATTTCTGGTCTCCGCATGTCTACTTCTCGATAAGTTTCGCTCACGCTTGGACACAGTAGATCACAGTAGCCTGGCCACGACCCCTGAGTTCCTTCTAGACAGGTGGCAAGCATACCCAAACAAAGGTTCTGCAGCACGAAAGGTCATCGCACTGCGCTATCTGCATCATTGTCAAAACTCTAGACCGCATGCCATCACCCGGTTTCCTCCTTCGACTCCTCACACAGAGGTCCTTGCCTGTAACAGTTATAGCATCATAACCCCGCTCAAGCGGATCAACTTGTACTAGTTCCTCCACTAGCCAAGCCGATGCATCGTCTTTTCGGTGAGTATGACACTTAAAACTTGGGTCTCCTGGTTTAAGCTTTCAGTTTTTTTGATCATCTCTGGACTCGGGGAGGTCTAGTGAGACGGTGGCGCCGGCTGATGCTGCAGAATTTGTGCGCTTCTGCGCCTCTGCCTGAGGTGAGGTGGCGCTGCATGGCAATGCGTGGGCACTGTTGTACACCCCTGCTTTGTGTTAAGTGAAGAACCGTGCAGTTCGGCTTTGGACGTTGTTGCAACGTAAAGCATGTGACAGCTGAAGGTGGCGTTTTGGAATTCACGGCCAGAACCAAACCGGTCACATCATATCAGCATTTGGTTCATCGAGCGGAGTTTTGAAGAGCATTGAAGACATATCTGGACACAAGTCACGAAAGCTAGCCCCTGAGGAGCGGAGTACCTTACCTAAGCGAAGCTTACAACCTGAAGGGTATACAGGGCCCCCGGAGGCTCCGCCACGAAACGCAGCAAACCCGGTCGATTTCCGGGTGGCGAACACAGTTTTTGGGGAAACGGGCTGGCGTTCATTTCTTTCGTATATTGGGTGCAAATGAACGCTGTTTTCTGTGGATCCCAGGCCCTAGAAAAGCCCCCCAAGTCCCCCAAGAAAAGACTCAGAAGCCTTGATGTTGATTTGAGTCTGGCCTCCCTCAAAGCTGGATTGGACAGACTTCAGACTTCGCCTGGTGAGTGCAACATCTGTTGTGGTGTCATGCGCTTCAAAAAAGAGCCCTCCGGAAGATGCTAACAGAAAAGCCCCCTAAGAAAAGACTCAGAAGCCTTGATGTTGACTTGAGTCCGGCGTCCCTCAAAGCTGGATTGGACAGGTTCCCCTGGTGAGTGCAACATCTGTTGTGGCGTCATGCGTTTCAAAAAAGAGCCCTCCGGAAGATGCTAAAACACCGCAGAGCAAAGCAACACACCAACACATTGCCAGAAGGAATGCCACGTCAATATTGGCACCTGCGCCAGAAAAAAGGTGACACGACCTGCTGCCTTTGCGTGTGCTTGTCCTTCTGCGTAGTTGATGCCATGTTGACGGAAGCTCTTCCGTGGGGGTACCTTAACTAGCTTTCGTCCCAGGCCCTCACCCCCAAGTTTTGTTGTTTGTTGCACTGTGACAATTTTTGCAAAAGTATTCTCTGCACTGCTTGCTACGCATTGAACAGTCTTACAGGCATTGCGGTATCGACCCCATGCCCAACCATGCGCCAATAGGCACACGATAATTACAAAATAAGACACGGTCTCTAACAAGACGTCCCTACATATTGGGGCCAAGAGTTGTGTCCGCACGCGCGCAGTGTCTGGCATGTCTTGTCTACTTCTTTCTGTTCATGAATATTGTCCCAGCAAGCAGAGAGCTGTGGCCCAAGGTCGCCTTCCGAATCCACTGTTACTTCGAACTCAGCCTGCTGCCGGACCCTTCAAGCCCTGCCAAGCTGGAGACCTTGCTTTTGCTCAATGACTGGACAGTGTATGAGTCTGTGAGTGTGATCTGGCATCAACTGTGGCAGAGCCAGCAGAGCATGTTCAAAGCAGTCGGTACCCGCCGTTTTTTTCTCCTCGCAAGCGAGCATGTGGGACAAAAAAAAGGCCCTCGGTCGTTTTCGTCCTCGGCGGGCCAGGAGCAGGCTCGGCACTTCGGAATGTCTGCGATGCTCCGCACATCTCCACACATCTCCGTACATCTCCGTACTTCTCTCGTATTGACGCCCTTCACGAGGCAAAGGCACTCAGTGTGCGCGGATAAGCGAGGCACAGCGAGCCAAGTCACCTGACGTTTGAACATGGTTGCTTGCGAAAGGCAGCGGGCAGTAAGGGAAAGCAGATAATTACGGGTTCCCCCGCTTATGGACTCAGAAATACATGTTCTTGCCTTCCATTGTTCAGACCTTCGGCTACCGCCACTTGAGTGCCGGAGACCTGCTCCGGGAGGAGACTTGGCAGTGGCCAAAGGGAGGGATTAGGGTCACTTGTGTGCTTGAATTGCTTCAAACGTGGTGCAGGAGCGAAGTCGACCCGGCTCAGAGTACGGCGAGCTCATAGAAAATTACATCAAGGACCTGCATTGATTGCGGTATGATGCGATGATGAGCACCTGCAGCTTGGTTTTGACTCCGCTCGGAAATGTGTAGCTTTCGCCCAGGAAGGGCAGCTCGTGCCCGTGGAGATAACCGTTCAACTTATCAAGCAGGCGATGGAAAGACATGGATGGGCAAAGGTGCGGCACCGTGTCATGGGTGTGTCACCATGTCTGTCTCTGTCTGGATCTTTTGAGACATCGAGTCTAGCGCCGGCTCACGAAAGTACTGTAACCAGCATCTTTTGTCGTCAACAAGTCAACAGACTGCTGCAGGGCAAGTTCCTCATTGATGGCTTCCCACGCAGCTTCGATAACATGGCCGGCTGGGAGAAAGTCTTGGGAGGCGGGCTCTGTGCGGTCATCCACTCGGGCCAAGGTGTGACATGTGGTGACAGCTTGGCGTACATTCTGCCAGTTTTGCCAGCACTTTTGCCAGCAATTTTGCCAGCAATTTTGCCAGCATTTTGCCAGCATGTTGCCTTGTGTCCATTGCTGTTCACTTTGGACAGATGCCGTTGACGTCCAGTTTGCCCTTTTCTTCGACTGCTCGGAAGCCGTCATGGAGGCTTGAATCTTGAAATTTTGAGGGGAGCCGAGGGGAGCCTGCCCAGACAGCTGCTGAGCAGAGGCACGCATCCTGGAGCGTGGAAAGACGAGCGGCAGGCTGGGCGTGCCAGTCAAAGCCCAGCCAACAGCAAGAGCAGCAAGAGGGCGATGAGGGAACGCAGTCATGGTTAGAAGCGGGACATGTTTCTGCCAGTGATTGCCAGTGTGTCAGGGCGGATGACAATGCTGAGGCGATGCGAAAGAGGTTCAGGACGTTTAAGCAGGACGCAGTCGCGAACGATTTTGGGCCATGTTTGTATTCGAGAAGAGGATGTCTTGAGTTTGGGTTTTGGGTGCACCTTGCGGGGAGTCCTTTTCCATGGAAGCTTCCCCTTGCGTGTATGTTTTTTGTGGCAAACATATGACATGTAAAGCATTGTGAAGCCGACGCGGCCCGAGAGGGGGGGGAAGGCGAAGCCTCGAAGCCTCTCACTTCACTGTGTAGAGAGAGCGCCCTCGGTGTGCTTTCATCTCCGCCGGTCGTGGGCTGAGTTTAATCTGCTCTCCGAGTTCTGTTCTTCTGTTCTCTGAGTTAAGTTCTCCGCGCAGAAGCTGAGGGTTGCTTGCTTGTGCTTATGCATGGTTCCTCCTTGGTTCCTCCTTTGTCAAGCTGTGGTGATGCCCTCCATGTTCACGTGAGTGTGAGTGTCTGCTTGGTGCAAGAGTCAGCAATTGTCTGGGCCGGTTGTGGCTTTGCCTGAGAAGTATTGACAATGGCAAAGAGGGATCGTAAGACGCGTCGAGGTGGGTGCATGTGCGTGCAATGATTTCTTATCTACGCAACCCATTTGTTCTTCGATCGAAGCAAAACACCTCCGCCTTTTGAGTTTCCCTTGCACCCTCGATTGCATAGTCAAATGCGAGTGCCTTATAATTTTGTTTTTCCC
This sequence comes from Symbiodinium natans, assembly GCA_905221605.1. Lineage (NCBI taxonomy): Eukaryota > Dinophyceae > Suessiales > Symbiodiniaceae > Symbiodinium > Symbiodinium natans. The sequence continues at coordinate 261,437 of CAJNDS010002750.1, read as the reverse complement.
ACGCTTCCTGAAGAATACAGATTCGTCCCACAATTTCTTCGTCCAGAGGTTTTCTCACACTTCGAGGGGCAACGGCTACAGCTTCCGCCTGTCTCCTTAGAAGTTTTGCGTTTGCCATGGCCGAGTACGATTGGAGCTGCAATCCTTTCTGCAGCTGTCGGCTGCTGGGTCTCAGTTCAGCGTCACAGCATGACGCCGCGACGCCGCGACGCTGCACCCCTGTGCCGCTGCGCTGCAGCGCCACTGCGCTGCGGGGGGCCGGGAGGAGGTTTTTCCACCTTTCCGCATGGAGAGTCGGGGTTTCAGTCGCGAGCAACAAGCGGATAAGCTGCGCTGACGCAGAGCCCCGCGAATTTCAACGAGAGAGTTGGGGTTGAGTTCCCGTGCAGAAGCAACTTTTCAGATCATAAGCGACGTGGCCCGCCGCGGCACGGGGTGCGCTCGAACACTTCCGCGGCGCCTCCGGCACATGTCCGGAGTTTTCCGGTTGCGAAAGCTGCTTCTTGTATCGCAGGTGCTCCTGCAAACTTCCTTTAGAGAAGTGTAGCGCGCGATGCCGCGTTTTATCGCAGCGGATGCAAACGTGCTTAAGCCGCCTAGTAGCCGCCTCGTAGCCGCCTCTAGCCCTGGCCATTGGACTGGATCGTGCATCGTGCCAAGCTTTTCGGAAGTTCGGAGGTGACAGCAAGTTTCAGACCCGCATAGAAACAAGACTGCGTAGCTACCTAGTCTGAAAGTTTTTGAAGTTTATGTGATTTTATGATTTTATGTGATTTTATATACTGCTGTCCATGCTTTTAAGCCTGCTGTTGGTTCTGTCATGTTCTGTGATCAAATTCTTTGCTGTTCTGAGGCGGGTGATCCTTGAGGGCCCCTGCCGCAGGGGCCCAGTGTGGTCATGGGGAGTTGCTGCTGCAGCCGCGATGATGACCGTGGCCTCAGTCGAGCATCAGTCACACACGCTATGTTTGTCTCAAGCCAGAACTGATCTGAGTTGCACAGCAAATATTGCACGTGCTTGCCGAGGAAGCCAAAGCTGAGCAAAAGTTCGACAAGGCGACGTGTTTGCAGTACTCTGAACGCACAGACGAAACGTCGTGGAACATCATGAACACATCGTGGGACGAGATTGTGCCTAGATCGTGCCTTGAGATGCGAGTAAAAACAGATAATTGCCCCGGGTGGTTATGCTATTGATTGGAAGCGCCCCTCTGCAGGCCCCTCTACGTCTTTGAGCTGCAATAGGCCTAAACGGTTTGACTTTTCTAAACTTTGCATAAGCGCTCGTTGGTTGATAACAGCTATTTTGCATTGCACGTGGGAGCGGATCAATGTGTGAGTTGATTTGCATGAAGACCAAGTGTCAGGCTTTACACTGCCACGGTATTTCGGTGCGTTGTTGCGCACTCGTTCTGATCTGTTTGCAGCTTTGTAGCACACGCAAGCGGCACGGTGTGTAGCCAGTTTATGCATAGCAAAAAAAACAACAGCTGTAGCTTCGCGATGGTTCGGAGTCATCAATGGCCTCGTGTTGCAGGACTGGTGTGGTTCTGCATGGCTGGGCTGTTTCTGGCATCCTACAAGGGTTCCATTCCAGACCAGAGCTTTGCAATGGGTTCGAGCAGATGTGGTTTGCGACGGCAACGGACGCCTTGTCGCGCGGCTTCCTGGGTGTCAGTGCAAGACATCAAAGATATCTACACAACAGAAGAGTTCGAGAAACAAGTGTACGCAGCCCTCGACGGGGGAGATGACCTCCTGCGGCTGCCGTTCTACGAAATCCGAGCTACGGAAGATGATGTTCAGAAGGCAAAGAGTGCTTTCGAGAGCGGCTTCGTTACCCAACCTGGGTTCAATTGGAACACGGGCAGGAAAGGAAAAGGCCGGAAAAGGGGCGACCGTGGTGCTGCCCAAGCATCAAATCCCCAATGCGACCTTTACTTGAAGAAAGAGGGCCCTCAAATGCACCTTGCAACCCTTTTCAGACACACGTGCTTCAAAAATGCTAGCCTCTCTCGTGTCGCAAGCCATTGGGGAAACCTAGACACCTGCGAGTTTGCGAAACAAGCTATGGCAGCTTGAAAGAGCAATGCGCTTTGGTCCGAAGGAAATCCAACGGCCAGGGTGCTGCGCAGTGTGCATCAATGGAGAAGGTGCAGAGTTCGAGTTAGCAGCTCAGCTTGCAGCAGCGGGGCTGCGCGGACTGGGTCGCCGCGCAAAACTGAATTCTGTTCCGGTATTTGCCATATGGACTCCTTATAGAAACATCTACGCATCGATCTACGAGCTGAAGACTGAGACCGCAAAGATTGATGCCAAGATCACAGAGCTCGATGCCAAGATCGATGCCAAGATCGAAGAGACAAAGACAGAGCTCAAGACAGACATTGAAGACATGAAGCAAGCCATCATGGCTGCCCTTGCTGATCTCAAAAAATAGGCAAGGCGCAACTGTCCTCTCGACACTGGGGCTTCTTTGTGCGAAAAAAATTGCAATCGGTCGTCAGGTGTTATAGTGTTTAGCTACATCGACTCCATGAAGCCTGATTGCGCAATTCAATCATATTGCAATGTCGCGAGCTTGCTGTTCTGGGGTAACAACCTGGACCCCAATCCCTATGCCAAATTCTACAAGACCCCCCTTGCCCCTTTTGAGTAATAATGCCACCTTAGAGAAAATAGATGGGGGTAATGTTTATTCCTAGAATTGTATTGATAATGGGGAAGTAGTAGTGTATATCGGTGAAGTGCAGGGGGGAGTATAGGAATAATCATCTAATGGGTTGGCGGTGGCATTATTACCCAAAAGGGGCGAAGGGGTCTCTGACTGAGTTCACCCCTCCTATGTCCCCCCTTCCCGCGCTCTTGCAAGGAACGAAGTGATGAGTGACCGCGCGAAGTGAGTGAGCGATTGAACGAAACGAACAAAGAAATGAATGTGCGCACCAAACAAAGATTATATTACGTGCGCTATAATACTATAATACTCATATTACGAAGAGAACATTATATTAATTGTAAACTTTGTAAACGCTTGCGCGCGCCGCCTCGGCAGCCGGGCCGGCCCCAGGACAGGAAAGGAGGAAAGAGGGTTTCGCAAAGAGGAAGGGCAGAGGGGTCAAAGGGGGGGGGGTTGGGAGGGGTGGGGGGGGGTGGGGGGGGGGCGGGGTGGGGGGGGGGGGGGTGGGGCGTTGGGGGGGTTGGGGGGTTGGGGGGGCCTCACGGCATCGGTTTGCAGCTCCTCCAAGCGATTGGGGGGGGGTCCCACAGGGCGGGGGGGGGGTGGCGTCAGAAAATTTTGCATGGGGGGAAGAGATGGGTTAGGGGGAAGGAGGCCCGATCCGGGTCTGCTTGTTGCAGGAAGCCGAGGCGAATATTGGTAATGAAATGCAATGAAGCACGCAATATTAATAGAATGTGAACGAAGTGCGTTCTCTTTTCCCCCTTTAATACTGCGGTCGTGAATTTCATTTAGAGTATTTGCATGGATATGTGGCGGAAAAGATGTTTTATCCACGCACCAAGTCTAGCACACAGCTAACCTGCCAAGCTTTTTGCTGCATTTGACCAGGGTGGCGACAAGGACGTCTCAGGAGGTCCAGTGAAGAATCGCCACTGCACGGATGTTCTTTGCTGCATCATCTTCGTGCTGCCATGGCCTTACCAAAGTTCGAGCAACTTCAAGTGCTTGACTAGTTCTGGAGAGGCCGAGGGCATTCTTTTCACCACTGGCCGGGTGTGTGGCGTCTCCAGTATCTCCTCTTGGCAAGTGAACTCTGAGGCATTGGTTTGGCTTTGCAGCGATCGTATTTGCTGGATATGCGGATGGGAATCCTTCGAAACTATATTTGCCGCAGCTCGTCCCATCGGAGTGCACTGCATCGCAGCTTGGACAATGGGTGGTTTGTACATGTGTTCAAGGCGCGATTTCAAGGGCGACTACTGCGATCTTGATGAGTACCAGGGAGTGAAGAAGCTCCTTCGGACAGGGTTTGATGCTGAACGCGTTGAACGCATGTTAGACAGCAAAGCAGGTTGAGCTGTGAAGACACAAGTTTGCAGTCTTTGATGGAGTACTGGCTTGAGCGTTTGCGTGCGAATTCCAAGATGCGTCCAAACAGCTCGGATTGGTCAGAACACAAACTGTCCGTGAATTTTTGCAGGACACTCAACGTGTCTGCGACCGTGGATGAGGTTGCGAAACAGCTGATCTGTTCCACGGCAGTGTGGACCCCAGTCCAACTTCACGTTAAGCCTTAAAGAGCCTTACCACTTGCAACATGTTCAGATTAGGATCCTTGAGTGCATGACCCGTTTAGGTTCTTGGGTGAACGACCATTCAGAACTCCTGGAACTTGCACCTGCCTTGAGAGGCAGAAGACGCACTGACCGCTATTCTTTCGAGCGTACCTGGGCTGAATGGGTTGGTTCATGTTGGTACAAGTTGCTGCGCAGGCCAGTCCTGCTGAGTGGTGCAGGCTTGTGTATCGCCCAGGCGGATTTGAATGACTATCGATGTGCTTGCTGCAAGCTCCCGTGTGCCAGCTGTGAAGCCAGCCTGGGCCTAGAAGATCTTCAGGACACTCCTGTGAGTCTCCTGTGTCACCATGGGCTTAATAAAATTCGTGAACCATGCACGGCCCGCAGTTCCGGGAACAAAGCATGAAACGATTTCCAGGACCCTGCCGCAGCAGCGAGCTCCATTGGATCGAGGACAAGATGCAGTTTGATGCAACATCAAGACGTTCTGGCAATTAGATGGCTGCTTTGGGCTAGTCAGGCAGGGGTGTGGGGGGACGTGCTTCACCGTGAATAGTGCAAGCGCCTGCAGGATGTCGGAGTTCACGGATCCCAGCAAAGCAGCCCAATTGTTCTCCTCGGGAAGTGCAAACGCAATTTCATTTGATGCAGAAGCCATTTGGGGCGCGCCATGGCCAACTCCAGAAACTGAGAAGTACACGAAATAATGCACGAAATGCAGACCGCAATCGAATCAATGTTGAGGGGGTGGGCAGTCGTTTATGACCCTGGGACTGAGCTCTGCCAAGGAGATGACCAAATTCATGGTTGCAGTTTGCCTGAATCAAACATCCTGCGCGGCTCCGACGGTCAACGACTCCTCAGTTCCAGGCGACTGGGACACTTGCCCTTGCTCAGCTCACCATGTGTTGTGCAGAGCACTGATGCTGGCAAAGCAATGCCTGTCTCGTTTGCTTCTGGTGTTGTTGACCTGTGACCTCCAGGCCTTCGCAGCTACGTCTACTCGCCCACACCAACATCATCATGGAAGTTTGCTTGGGATGCGCTAGCCACAAACAGCAATGTGCCAGCAAGCCTTCAGGATTGTGATTCGGCCTGCTTTAGATTTGGGGTTTTGCTTTTTTTGCCCACGATTGCTTGGAAAGCAGATTCACGCCAGCGCAGGACACCATTAACAACCAGTTCACCTTCACTGCTCTGCCCTTGGAGGCCACAGCCACTGCTGCTGCTGCTGCTGCTCTTCTGGCCTCTGCTGCTAGCAGTCTTTTGGCAAGAGACAATCTAGATCGGATCTTGCTTGGCCTCATGGCCCCTGGAAGGTCTGCCCGTACCATGAGAGGTACTGCATCCCATTCCCTGGTGTTGCCTTCGGAGATGTTACTTGGCGTTATGTTGCAGAAGATAGGACCATATACTCATTTGTACTGGTTTGTATTCATTCGCACTCATGTTGCTCCTGTGGAATCATTGGAAGATCGCCAAGGCCCCCTTTGACCGGTGTATGCCCAAAGTCGACAGTGGTGTGGCAGCTGTCCTGGGCGATGCGTTGACCTCGACGCTGGAAGGCTGTTGGCCTGAACAAGGAAATTTACACACAACTCAAGAGGTTGCTGTTATGACATGGCTACAAACTTCGTTGCTTGCTTTCGTCGCATTTGAGCTTGGTCTGATTTCTCGGGCGAATTGTAGGTTGCAGGGGCCCTGCTGTTGTGCTCCCCAATGGACCCCAAATGTACCAAGTAGTGGGGCATAGTGTGGCATGCTGCAGAGCGGCCCCGTAGCAGCACCATAGCGTCGCCATGCCGTCGTAGCGGAGGTGCTGGGGAGCAGGCCATGCGCGTCCTCGAGAGCCAGGCGCGAATTGTCCAACATGCGCAGACACTGTGCACCACATTGGTCGTTGCGTTCAGTCATGTCCTTCAACATTTGAGAAGGCTGGCATCTTCAGTGAGCTGAGCCTTGGAGAAAGAAAGGGGGACGCGTGAGAGAGAAGCCGGAGGTGTCCCCAAGCTTTTTGGGATACTCTCACCTACTCTGTGTGGCTTTTGGATGTAGCTCCTTGATTCTAGATGTGGTTTCTTCTCTCCGAGGATGGCTACCATGGATGCCTTCGTCGTCGTAGCCTCAGAACCGAGAGCTTGATGCAGGATGACGAGGTTTCCCTCGTGGTTCCCGCGTGGTTCCGCGCATGGTTCCCACATGGAGCAGTGCATGCTGGTGAGGTGGTCGGCTTCTTCTCCTTTATCTTGGGCCTCGTCTTCCTGGCCTCCCTCCGCTTCCTCGTGGGTGTCGTGGGGAGGCCTAAGCCCAGAGACTCCACCATCATTTCATTTTGGAATGTCGGTTGACATGTCCTAGGGCATAGGGATGCTAATGTGATTTGAGGAATATTCCCCTTTTAAGGGGTATTGGAGTCTCTGAGGGAAGTGGAGGCCTCAATGTGTTGAGGTACAAGTAACTTGTAGGACCAGTAGGACATGTAAGGCGAGCAGCCCGCTGCAGCGCTTTTGCCTCCCATGTTTTGTTGTCCTGCTCTTGTTCGCCTCCGCCTAGCACCCTTGACATCATGTTAGCAGCTTTCCCCAAGCAGCTCCAAACCGGATAATTTGTGTGAGTTTTGCATGGTGTTGCCGGCTCCCCGACCTGGGCTTGGCGATCATAGACGATCAGCGGTTTGCAGCGATGCTGGCAGATTCCCGAATTGAGACGCGCCCAAAGTTCAGGGGAAGGTAACGGCGGCTCCTCCAGAAGCCGCTGTGTTCCTGCTTGCAGCACGTTGGCGCTCTTTGTCGAGCGAAGCAATGAAAAACTCGCTTCGCGACGGAGAGGCAGTGAACAAGCAAAAACGCACCCGTGCATGAATAAACTCGATTGTACTCGGGCCGAGGTCGTGTGGCTCTCGCTCTTCCTGGTGCTTGCAGCACTAGCCTTCGGAGGCAAAGAGGGTCGAAGCGTTGAGCGAATGATAGCAAGTGCCAGATGACGTAGGTGTGTCTGAGTGCGTGTGTGCACTTACAATGTCTTAAGTGGAGGTGCCTTCCTTTTCCCTTTCGGTAAGAGTGACGCACTTCCAGCGACAGTGATCCCGAAAGTTTGCGATTTGTCGATGTGTGTTGTCAGGCCTCGTCGTCTTCATCCGTAGCTTCCAGTGCAATGGTGCTGGCCTCCTTGAGACTGGCTTGGAAACAAGCACTTCGACAGCAAGTGCTGCAATGTGCTGCAATGTGCTGCAATGTGCTGCGTCATAGCAGCATAGCGTTTGCTCCATAGCATCGCTCCGAGACTGCTCTTGCAGGTCAGGTCGGCGATTTTGTCTGTCAGGGCAATCGTCAGACTCACCAGAAGGATCAGACTAGTCATGGTAATGAGCAGGTATCCCAGCAGACAGGAAGGTCTTTTGGTCCAGAATCCTTGTGCTTCCAAGGAGTGAGGGGGGGGGGGAAAAAGTGCTCATGAGTCAAGGCACCTGAGTCGAAAACCAGACGGACCTGAGTCGAGAATAGGGCAGACCCAAAACGTGATGGACCCCCAGAAATCACCTGCCAGAAACGTGAGTCGAAAACACCTTGAACCCTGACAGAAAACCCGAAGCCTACTCCTACTCCTACTCCACTCCTCGTTGCTCGAGGTTTTTAGGGTTTAGGGTTCAGGGGTTTCTAGGGTTTAGGGTTTGGGGTTTTTTAGGCTTTAGGGTTTTGGGGGATTTTAGGGTTCAGGGCTTAGGGGTTTTTAGGGCTTAGGGTGTTTTGGGTTTGGAGTTTAGGGGGTGTTTGGGATTAGGGCTCAGGGCTTTTTAGGCTTTAGGGTTTTTGGGTTTAGGCGTTTTTAGGGTTTAGGGTTTTTTAGGTTTAAGGTTTTGGGAATTTTAGGGTTTAGGGTTTAGGCGTTTTCAGGGTTGAGGGTTTGGGGGTTTTTAGGGTTTAGGGCTTAGGGGTTTCTAGGCATAGGGTTGGGGTGGGGGGCGCAGCCCCTCAATTGCAAACATAATGATCGCATGAGGGGTTTGGAACAAAACCTGAAGCAAGCTTGCACGGCTTAACAAGCGCGGGGGTTAGGGCCCCTCCCAAAGAATAAAGCGGAGGGTTGGGCGGGGGGGGGGCGCAGCCCCCTCCATTTGCAACACAAGATGGGTTTGAAAAAAAATGCCTGAAGCAAGCTTGCATGGCTTAGCAAGCAGGGGGTTGGGGGGGGGTTGGGGGGGCGCAGTCCCCCCCCTATTTGCAAACACAAAGTTCGGATGATGAGTTCGACAAAGATTCATGTGTGCCTGAAAAAAGGCGTGGACATTGAGGTTCAGGGTTTAGGGGCATGTATGGTTTAGGGTTCAGGAGTTTTTGGAGTTTAGGGCTTACGGGTTTGCGGGTTTTCGCGTTTTCGGGTTTCGAGTTTAAGGGTTGTTCGGGTGCACGGATTTCTCGCTTTTTGGGTCTTAGGGGGGTTAGGTTTAGGGGGCTTTCTTTTTCATTAGGGTTTATGGGTTTGTTGAGTTTCAGGTTTGGTGTTTTTTTGATGTTTAGGCTTTGGGGTTCTGAGGGTTCAGGGTTTAGGGGGTTTCAGCGTTCGGGGTTTAGGGCTTGGGATTTTCTTTTTTTACGGTTTAGGGTTTAGGGGTTTAGGGTTTAGGGGCTTTTTAGGGTTTATGGTTTAGGTGTTTGTGTTGTTCAGGGTTTAGGGGTCTTTAGCTTTTAGGGTTTAGGGGTTGTTACCGTCTCGCATGATGGGTTTGAAAAAATGCTTTTGAAGGAAGCTTGCATGGCCTAAAAAAGCGGGGGGTTGGAGGGGGTGCAGCCCCCCCCCCCCCACCCTTCCCAATTGCAAACACAATGCTCGCAAAACTCATCTATGCTTGAAGCAACTTGCACGGAACCTCGAGACGTTTGACGTGCATAGGGACATTTCTGAAAATGATAGGGGTCTATCGCCGAGCCGCCCCCCCACACCCCCCACCCCCCCCCCCCCCTCCCCCCCCCATGTATAAAACCCTATCCTACCTATGGGAGGTGTGCCTATGTGTAGGTACCTATCGGTTTCCGGTACTAATTTCTGAGGATAGACTTCCTTGTCTTCTGACTCGGTCTTTGGTGTTTTCGACTCGTTTTTCTGACTCGACCCTCACCCGCCCTGTCTTCGAGGTTCAGCCCTGGTGTCAACAGCATTGGTTACTGTGTCAAACGCTGTGCCGAGCCCTTAGTCAGGGTCGCCTTGATCAATCAGTTTCCCAGTGCGAGGAAAGACTTGATTATTGCCAACACAACTTCCGGGGTCACAGGTAGTCCTGTATTCGGATCACTTCCAATTGCTAGACATGCGCTGGAAAGCAGTTGGGCACGGTGTGTTGGCCCACGCAGTCAGGGCTTTCTGCCTGATGAGTCGTCAGTTTGCCTCAGACAAAGCTGTAGGCCGCCACAAAGTTTGCTTTGTGAGGTCTGGGACAGCAGCGGTCAGCGAAGCGATGTCTGGGAATGGCAGCGACTACCGGGGTGCACAGCGCTACACGAGGATGTGAGTTCAAACAACTGTATGTATGTATTCTCACTGCTTCTTGGGATTGATTTCAGCTCTCCAAAAATAGAAGGTTTTAAAAAGATGTATGTATACGCGCACGAAAAATCACTGTACATACAGGGCTTTACATGTGTCCAAGTATGTATATTATTGTATCGGCATGTACACATCATAGCACCTCGTGGCGCGCTAACGGGGCTGCCAACGAGGATCAATGAAGTGGCGTTTGGCCACCACGCCGAGAAAAACCGTCTTTATAAGAAGGCGTGTGCAGAACGCTGCAGGAGCTTATACCAGTGCCAGCGTTGGGACTCCAACGTACCTCACACGATCAGCTGCTTGGATCGAACTTCGTTTGACCAAGACCAAACATGCAAAGTATTTGCTGGGTTGTGAGGTTAGGGCTGTCAATTCAAGCGGGGAGCCATCCCTGTTCAGCATTGAGTGTTGTCATGTGTTGTCCAGTGACACGGGGCAAGCTGAGGCTACAACCTGACAGACTACCCGATGCTTCAAGACAATTTCTGCAAGAAGCCCAAGCCCGGTGTTTGGTCGCCTTGCATGTCGCAGTGGAGAACCATTCGGTGCAACCCACAGACACCAAGTGGTAAGCGTTTCTGATCGCTTCACACGAAGGTACCGAAATCTTGCTTCATACGGAACGGCATCAATAGCGCTGACATTGGTATCCGCATTTAGCCGAATGTGAATCAGTCATAATCAGTCACGCTCAGTCAATCAGTGTTCACGTGGAAGCCAGTAGGAGAATGAAGGTGCAGTGGCAGAAGAAGTCATTGGAACTCTTGGTGGGTTCATTGGCCTTCTTTAGACTTATAAGCGCAGCCACGACAAGAAGAATACAACCAAGTAAGGGGAGGGAAAATGACCGAGTTTATGGCTGCCCCGGAAGACAGCATTTATAGTCACACCCAAGATTGAGTTGACAACTTAACGATTGCCAGCAGTAAAGCAGGAACGTGGGCAGCTAGTTTGAAAGCAGGGGAAGATGACAAGCGCATGCGGCACCCCACCACGAACAGCCACAAACACACACGACTGACACAACGCAAGGCGCAAACTACCCCGCCCCCCGCCCTCCAGATTTTCAGGACAGATTATCTTGCAAGTGGGGGATCTCTCCGCGGTACTTCCGTACGGCTTACAACTTCTCATTTGAGAGTTAACTTGATGTCTGTGATTCCTCAGCCGCCTCTTAGCGTCCTTGCTTGTGTGCTCCTTTTGTCATCCCAGTGTGCTCTCAAAAAGTGAACTGACGTTATCAATGAGCGTGCTGTTGAAGTTTGGATTGGACGGCTGCAGGTCGCAATCCCGATGGAGCAGCAGCGACCATTTGGTGCCTTGTAGAAAAAACTCGAAACTGGTCTCTTCATGTCTCTTACTTGGTTCCCACGCTCCTCCAACCCCCCCCTCCATTCTCTCATCGCCCATCCTTGCTCAAGCCCACAAGGTGCTTCACGACAGACAAGAATAAGAAATGGGAGCTGTGCAATCCAGCCCTCTAGCTGCATCTGCTTTGGCTCGTCAGCGGCCCTAACAAAGCACATCCACCACGCGTAAGCTTGCGACTTGTTTCGAGGTTGGTATATCGCTTGGAGAATGCCTGGCACTTAAGTTCTTTAGCTTTGCACTCATCTGATCCATGGCTGCTTGGACTGATAGCATTGACGGCCGTGTATAGTCCTGAACTCGAAAGCGTGCCCGGCCGAGGCAGCAAAGGCTTCGCGATTGAAGATTCGGGCGTTCGTCACTTTGACTGAAAAGGAATACTGTGGTTTTTAACAGTTCGTACTCCTGTCCTTGACAGCTTCCTCATTCTTCGAATCATCGGAGAAGCTGGCACTGTCGGCTTTGGATTCTCCTTTTCTCCTGAGGCGAGTTCGTACGAGTCCTCGCCTATATAATATGGGGCTTGGCTGTGATCTGGGAGTCTTGGCTGCAAGACTGCTGCATGACGCATATGTGCTTAGATGTGCTTAGGGCTCTTAGGGTCTCGTGCAACTGGCTCAGGTCATTGCAGTATGCTTTCTGCAGAAACGAATCCGGCTCGCCATCGGTGTCAACAAAGTTGCTGCCCCTTCGGTTGCATTTAGGCTGCCGTGAGAATTTCCTCGATCATGATTTCGCTCCTCGCTGGTGCTGCTTTTTCGGCGTTTCTCACTCCAGGATGTTGACGTCCGCAAACGTGCACAATGTTTGTGCTGTCTTTCCAGGGCCCGCATGAGACTTCACAGAGCGATGCTTTCCGGCTCTTGCCTTCCCAGTGTGCCTGGACTTTCGAGAACATCGAGTAGAGTCGAGTAGAGCGCGTTCCTGACACCAAAAAGCCAACAAGGGAATGGAAGCTGGGTGCTTCGAAGCAACTTTTCCTAATCCTTGAGGCCACAAAGTGGGTGGGGGAGAACTGAATCACAAGGAAGAATCGTTTTCTACCTCTCCTCAGGTGAGGGTTGAATTCGAGTGCTGGTAGGGACGGTGTAGTAGATCAGTAGATCTGCAGGCATCATTTGTCGCCAGCAACCCCACAATCTTGGCAGTTCCTGCTCCTCGGCCGCGGTGAGAACTTGATTTCGTCCCAAAGAATTGGATGCAGTGGGCAGTTATGGGCAAAGCGAACCAAAGCGAACCATGCCCATTGCACGTCGCTCAGATTGTCCAGATCCTCATCGGCTTCGCATGGATTCTAATATGGATCGTGTGTGCGTCTTTCCTTCTGTCGCAAGTCCCTGCCGACTATACGCCGCTGCCCAAGTTAGGGTTGCGGGATCAGTAATCCGTCTCCAAAGCTGTGAAGGTTGAGTGGAATAGCCTGAGGCCCACGGAAGCTTTTGCCACGTATGAGGAAGCGCTTCTTGGCTTGAGGAGTTAAGCTTGCGCATGCTCTGGTGTGGCCTTCACAGATGCCCCATCATCACATCTTGTCTCTTGAAGGTGGGGAAATGATACAACACCTGGGATTTGCACCGACAAGTGGCCGCAGAATATTGTTTGGAAGTATGAGGCTCGACGAGAGTGAGGGATGCCACACGTTGTCTGCCACTGGAGTACTGTGGGAGGGTTGTGTGGGTTGGCCAAGTGAACTCTCGCCGAAAGCATGCAGGATGGGGGGGGGGGGGGTATGGGTGGGAGGTGAAAAGCCAAAGCCACTCTAAACGTGTTTTCTGAGGTGAGGTTGTTCGAAAGTTTGCGGTGACTGCAAAAGACTTGTGGATAGAAAGGAGTTTGTTGGAAGAGGACAGCGAAGGGAAGACTGCGAGTCGCGCGAAGTCTCGTCTGTGAGCGCAATTCCATCTCAAGGTCCCATGGTACGCTAGTTGTGCAAGAGTATTGCTAAGATACTACACTGCACAAGATCTGCGATCTTGCGTGTGTAGTTCGTGAATACTGTCTTTCTTACATTTCTTACCCGTCGATCTCTATATATGTTCCTGCTGTGTCCAACTTAGCTGGTCAAAGTGCACGTGCTTTGCCAGAAATGCGAGTGCGTAGGATTGTGCCAGGCCACACTCAGGCCACACCATGCCGGGTGTTCTCACGGTGTTCTCCGGTTCTCCAGCTGAGCTTCAAACAGGTGAGTGACATAAAAAGTGTATAGTCACGGATTGCCGGTGTTCCCCATTCCCCGGTTCCATTGCCACTAGGTCCGCAACTCATGCCTGGCAGTGTTGCAACATGACGCTTCGGCAACTTCGCGCACGTTCACTTACGGCCATGAGCTTTGCAACGAAATGCCGCAACTGCCAGTTCTGTTATGCGCCATGTGTAACGTGAGTCGCGGGTATCCATTTTTGAACAAGCTTACAAGGGTCCAAGCTGAGAGACCAAGCCAGGTAGTATTGCCACACTCATGGCGTTGTTGCTGGCGCGCGCTCTCAAATGCGATGATTCACAGGTTTGAACCAGATCCGTTTCACCACCCACATGTTCCCGTTGCATGGGGCTTCTGTTTGATATCGCATAGGTGAATCTGTGACACGGAGTGGATGGACCTGTGTGTCGCCATTTCAAGGAGCACCCAAACAAATGATTTGGCTTGCCCATCTTGCATCAGTAGCTCGTAGTAGCTGGCATCATTGGTCGAAAGCCGTCCCAACAGTCACACTGAATCTTTTGAGACGAAACGGAAGCAAGGGGTGTGGCGATGGGAAGTTTGGAGGTGACACATCGCTGGCTTGTTTCTGCTGCCCATCTTGTGCACGATGCTCATGATGGTCTCGTGTATCCCTTACAAAAATCATAGGAGTCAGGCTGGCTGAGCTGGCTTTCCAGGAACGGTCTTGGAACAGCTTGGACATTCAGTTCCTGCATGCTTGATGTGCACCCTTGTGCACTGCGGTCCACAGCAGTCCTGCTTGTGGGCCGTGTGGTCGAACAAGTTTTCTCGTCAGTCAGACGCACTTGTTCTGTCCACACGTGGCCAGGGCAACTACACCTCGGCCAATGACACCTGCACCGGGGTGTATGGAAACACCAATGGCATAGTGTACCGCACTTAGAAGAGACTCAGAGTTGCCTTGGGTATGTCAACCAATAGTGCAGGCACCTTCAGTTTGCGCAGCATGCGCAATTATCTGTATTTTTGGTTCTGGGATCCATGCGCGATCTGCAGAAATGTGGCCTGCCACTCCATCTGCCCCAGGGTCCTGACAGTGGTTTAACAGTAGCTTTATGCCGGGCTCATCGCCTCACGAGCAGAAGCAGCCAGAGACTTGATGAGGCTGCTTTAGGTTGCAGCCCCCATACGACTGCGTCGCCACAAACTGTACTCACGGAGGGACAGAAGGAAGCAGAGCTGATCAACACATCGATGTGCGTGGAGTGTATTTCTACTCTTAAAACCGTCGGTTTAGGTCATGCCTTCGGCTTGACTTCCGGCGTTTCAGCCACCCTATAACCATTTGGTGGTTTGTACTTCATCTTGGTAACGAGGTCGTGCCGAAACCCTCTCATGAAAGGTCAATCGCTTCACTTATTCCAGATAGGTCTTTCTTGAATGTAGGCCTTCCATCGCAGTGACTTCTTTCAGCATGTTGTGGATCACACTCCGGATGCTCCTGCAGCTACGTGAGGATAGTGAGTAAAGAAGGTGTGCGCGGAGTGTATGCGGCTACTTGCACCTGTATACCAATGTCGAGAGCTTGACGAAGCTCGCAGGCGTTGAGCTGGCGGCAGAAAAGAGATTCGCATGTTGTAGCTCACAAGAGCAGTGCCGTGGCTTGCGACCGGTCCTGGCCATTGACAGGCCAGTAGGGTTCCCAGCAAAGGACGTCTCTCGCTCTCGCTCTCTCTCTCTCTCTCTCCCTCCCTCCCTCCCTCTACTTGTTTTGAGAAAGTGCGGTGATGCTTTTTCGGCATGACCACGGACAATGGCAGGGGCCTAGAATGCCCGAGTCGGCCCGAGTCGAATAAGGAACGGGGCTATCAAATTCCCTACTTTCCTTAAATGGTCTCTAAACATTTCAGTGGAAGGCGTTTCGATCTGTTCGCATGTTGTGTGGAGATCTCAAGCCTAGGCCTCGATGCTGGAGATGCTCTCCGCCTCGCTACACGTTCAATTACAAGTTCGCGGGGGCAGCTTCCTTAGGGCAGAAACGCAGAAGCACGAAGCATTCATTTCAAGGAGCTGACTGATGCATCCACTGGGCACTCTTCAAATCTGGACTGCTACCCAAGGCCTTCTTCTCCTTGTTGTGGAACAATGCGTTTCTCGTGGCCCTGGGCCAGTTTCTCTTCTTGGTGAGAACAAGAGGGGGGTCCAGGGGGGTCGGGTATGCATCTTGTGTCAGCTCCTAACAAGAGAGGATCATGTCTTTCATGTGCTGGATGGGGCCATTCGGATGCAAGGTTGATTGTCGCATTCGCGTGCGCTCAATGGTTCTTCACCATTGATGAGAGGCGTGGAAAGGACTGGATCGGGCGGCACAGTCGTGACGGTCCACTCCGCACTTGCACTGTGCTCCATTGCACTCCGCTGCAACTCGCCGCACTTGCACTCGAAGGAGCCGGTGATCCGAGGAGCAATTTGGAAGTCTTTCCGTGGTGGCCTCAAGTTTTTGCATCCATTCCAAAGAGGGACATGCACAGAGTCAACGCATGGGTTGTGAGGCTATCATTTGGGAACGCTTGCCTTTGGTCTGAGTCTCAAATCCTGCACGAGGGCAGATACTTCGGTGACACCTGCTCCCATGTTCGATCATTTTCTTACAAGGAGCCTTCATCCTGGCCCTGGTTCAGTTCATTAGGCGACAGCCTTTGCATGACCATGGCCGGTGAATGCTGGGAGAGGTGGCATTGTGGCAGGTATCTCTGCAAGTACTTTGAGAAGCAGGTTCGCCATGGCAAGACACAAGAGTTTTCATGAGTTTGGTTTCGCAAATGATATCCCGTGTTGTGGCCTGCCCACCTCGCAGCATGGTGCTACCGGGATGGTGAGGGGTCTAATGGAGCCTAATGGTGTCTACGTCCTTTTGCCAGCTTCTGCCCGAGGAATCTGCCGATTCTTGTAGGTCGGTTTCAGCAAGTCCGCTTTAATGAGAGGCCTCGGCTCAGAAGAACCGTGTGATGGCCTGGGCCTCGGTCCCTCGGTAGCCTGCAAATCACGTCGGTGAGGCCTGAAGATCAGCAAAGGTTTTGGAAGGATTGAGTAGGGATTCTCGGGTTAAGAGTCCATATTTGGCATTTGGGTCCTGGCGCGCTAGAGGGGCTCCTTCAACTTCGGCAGGTGGTACTGTATGGATGCCGTTCTCCGTTGGCAGGTGATTGTCTTGAGAGTGCTGGGGTGCATCATCTGGTGTGTCGAGATGCTTGCCTGCACTGGCGAGCAGAATGCTACAAGATGTTGCAAGCCATCTCCGCTGCGAAATTCAGGAAGTGTATCAAGTTCCTCAATAAGAACGCGTACATCCAGGTCCGGTTGCGTGCAGAAGAGTGCGCATATTTCAGGCCGATGTGCAGTTCTGCACAGGGGATGCCGGGTTTCTAGCTATGGAGGTCGTCGTGGTTGGCACGACAGGGCACAGACTCCATGTCATGTAATGTTGACTTCGCATTAATAAACCCCCCCCCCCCCCTTCATTGATCAATCTCTCCGGCCAGGGCCTCCTCAATAATGTTCGCCTAAATCCTGGTAGGACGTACTATTAGTTTTAGTATTAGGTAGTAGCACCACGCCCGTAAAAACCGGATTTCCCGGGTCGGATTTTACAATTGTGGCGGGTTACAATATTGTGTTCCGGCAGCGGGATTTTACAATTGCGGCGGGAATCACTAATGTGAAGTCAACATTATATAGAAC